>CM026390.1:108340894-108467065 GCA_014843695.1 Archivesica marissinica
ATTTACTCACACATATAATGATGCCCTTCATGCTGCATTTACTCACACATATAATGACCCTTCATGCTGCATTTACTCACACATATAATGATGCCCTTCATGCTGCATTTACTCACACATATAATGACCCCCTTCATGCTTCATTTACTCACACATATAATGATGCCCTTCATGCTGCATTTACTCAACAAAAACCCCACCCAACCCATATAATGACCTTCTTCATGCTTCATTTACTCACACATAATTATGCCCTTCATGCTTCATTACTCACACATATATGACCCTTCATGCTTCATTTACTCACACATATAATGATGCCCTTCATGCTTCATTTACTCACACATTTAATGATGCCCTTCATGCTGCATTTACTCACACATATAATGATGCCCTTCATGCTGCATTTACTCACACATATAATGACCTCCTTCATGCTTCATTTACTCACACATATAATGATGCCGTTCATGCTGCATTTACTCACACATATAATGACCTCCTTCATGCTTCATTTACTCACACATATAATGATGCCCTTCATGCTGCATTTACACACACATATAATGATGCCCTTCATGCTGCATTTACTCACACATATAATGGTCTCCTTCATGCTTCATTTACTCACACATATAATGATGCCCTTCATGCTTCATTTACTCACACATATAATGATCTCCTGCATGCTTCATTTACTCACACATATAATGATGCTCTTCATGCTTCATTTACTCACACATATAATGATGCTCTTCATGCTTCATTTACTCACACATATAATGATGCCCTTCATGCTTCATTTACTCACACATATAATGATATCCTGCATGCTTCATTTACTTACACATATAATGACCTCCTTCATGCTTCATTTACTCACGCATATAATGATGCCATTCATGCTGCATTTACTTACACATATAATGACCTCCTTCATGCTGCATTTACTCACACATATAATGATGCCCTTCATGCTTCATTTACTTACACATATAATGAACTCCTTCATGCTGCATTTACTCACACATATAATGATGCCCTTCATGCTTCATTTACTTACACATATAATGACCTCCTTCATGCTCATTTACTCACACATATAATGATGCCCTTCATGCTCATTTACTCACACATATAATGATGCCCTTCATGCTGCATTTACTCACACATATAATGACCTCCTTCATGCTCATTTACTCACACATAAATGATGCCCTTCATGCTGCATTTACTCACACATATAATGACCTCCTCATGCTCATTTACTCACACATATAATGCCCTTCATGCTGCATATACTCACACATATAATGATCCTTCATGCTGCATTTACTCACACATATAATGATGCCCTTCATGCTGCATTTACTCACACATATAATGACCTCCTTCATGCTCATTTACTCACACATATAATGATGCCCTTCATGCTGCATTTACTCACACATATAATGATGCCCTTCATGCTGCATTTACTCACACATATAATGACCTCCTTCATGCTTCATTTACTCACACATATAATGATGCCCTTCATGCTGCATTTACTCACACATATAATGACCTTCTTCATGCTGCATTTACTCACACATATAATGATGCCCTTCATGCTGCATTTACTCACACATATAATGATCCCTTCATGCTGCATTTACTCACACATATAATGATGCCCTTCATGCTGCATTTACTCACACATATAATGATGCCCTTCATGCTGCATTTACTCACACATATAATGACCTCCTTCATGCTTCATTTACTCACACATATAATGATGCCCTTCATGCTGCATTTACTCACACATATAATGACCTTCTTCATGCTGCATTTACTCACACATATAATGATGCCCTTCATGCTGCATTTACTCACACATATAATGACCTTCTTCATGCTGCATTTACTCACACATATAATAATGCCCTTCATGCTGCATTTACTCACACATATAATGATGCCCTTCATGCTGCATTTACTCACACATATAATGATGCCCTTCATGCTGCATTTACTCATACATATAATGATCTCCTTCATGCCTCATTTACTCACATATAATGATCTTCTTCATGCTTCATTTATTTACACATATAATGATGCTCGTCATGCTTCATATACCGACACATATAATGATCTCCCTCATTTATTCATACATATAATGATCTCCTTCATTATTCATATACTCACCCATATAATGATGCCCTTCATGCTTCATTTACTCACACATATAATGATCTCCTTCATGCTTCATTTACTCACACATATAATGATGCCATTCATGCTTCATTTACTCACACATATAATGCTCTCCTTCATGCTTCATTTACTCACACATATAATGATCTCCTTCATGCTTCATTTACTCACACATATAATGATCTCCTTCATGCTTCATTTACTCACACATATAATGTTATCATTCATGCCTCATTTACTCACACATATAATGATCTTCTTCGTGCTTCATTTACTCACACATATAATGATCTCCTTCATGCTTCATTTACTCACACATATAATGATCTACTTCATGCTGCATTTACTCACACATATAATGATCCCTTCATGCTGCATTTACTCACACATATAATGACCTTCTTCATGCTTCATTTACTCACACATATAATTATGCCCTTCATGCTTCATTTACTCACACATATAATGATGCCCTTCATGCTACATTTACTCACACATATAATGATGCCCTTCATGCTTCATTTACTCACACATATAATGATGCCCTTCATGCTTCATTTACTCACACATATAATGATCTCCTTCATGCTGCATTTACTCACACATATAATGATGGCCTTCATGCTGCATTTACTCAAACATATAATGATGCCATTCATGCTTCATTTACTCACACATATAACGGTCTCCTTCATGCTTCATTTACTCACACATATAATTATCTCCTTCATGCTTCATTTACTCACACATATAATGATCTCCATCATGCTTCATTTACTCACACATATAATGTTATCATTCATGCCTCATTTACTCACACATATAATGATCTTCTTCGTGCTTCATTTACTCACACATATAATGATCTACTTCATGCTGCATTTACTCACACATATAATGATCTTCTTCATGCTTCATATACTCACACATATATTGATGCTCTTCATGCTTCATTTACTCACACATATAATGATGCCCTTCATGCTTCATTTACTCACACATATAATGATGCTCTTCATGCTTCATTTACTCAAACATATAATGATGCCCTTCATGCTTCATTTACTCACACATATAATGATCTCCTTCATGCTTCATTTACTCACATATATAATGATGCCATTCATGCTTCATTTACTCACACATATAATGTTATCATTCATGCCTCATTTACTCACACATATAATGATCTCCTTCATGCTTCATTTACTCACACATATAATGATGCCATTCATGCTTCATTTACTCACACATATAATGTCTCCTTCATGCTTCATTTATTCACACATATAATGATCTCCTTCATGCTTCATTTACTCACACATATAATGATCTCCTTCATGCTTCGTTTACTCACACATATAATGTTATCATTCATGCCTCATTTACTCACACATATAATGATCTTCTTCGTGCTTCATTTACTCACACATATAATGATCTACTTCATGCTGCATTTACTCACAAATATAATGATCTTCTTCATGCTTCATATACTCACACATATAATGATGATCTTCATGCTGCATTTACTCACACATATAATGATGCCCTTCATGCTGCATTTACTCACACATATAATGACCTTCTTCATGCTGCATTTACTCACACATAATGATGCCCTTCATGCTGCATTTACTCACACATATAATGATGCCCTTCACGCTGCATTTACTCACACATATAATGATGCCCTTCATGCTGCATTTACTCACACATATAATGATCTTCTTCATGCTTCATATACTCACACATATAATGATGCTCTTCATGCTTCATTTACTCACACATATAATGATGCCCTTCATGCTTCATTTACTCACACATATAATGATCTCCTGCATGCTTCATTTACTCACACATATAATGATGCTCTTCATGCTTCATTTACTCACACATATAATGATGCACTTCATGCTTCATTTACTCACACATATAATGATGCTCTTCATGCTTCATTTACTCAAACATATAATGATGCCTTTCATGCTTCATTTACTCACACATATAATGATCTCCTGCATGCTTCATTTACTCACACATATAATGACCTCCTTCATGCTTCATTTACTCACACATATAATGATGCCCATCATGCTGCCTTTACTCACACATATAATGACCTCCTTCATGCTTCATTTACTCACACATATAATGATGCCCTTCATGCTGCATTTACTCACACATATAATGACCTTCTTCATTCTGCATTTACTCACACATATAATGATGCCCTTCATGCTGCATTTACTCACACATATAACGATGCCCTTCATGCTGCATTTACTCACACATATAATGACCTCCTTCATGCTCATTTACTCACACATATAATGATGCCCTTCATGCTGCATTTACTCACACATATAATGACCCTTCATGCTGCATTTACTCACACATATAATGATGCCTTCATGCTGCATTTACTCACACATATAATGACCTTCATGCTGCATTTACTCACACATATAATGATGCCCTTCATGCTCATTTACTCACATATAATGATCTTCTTCATGCTGCATTTACTCACATATAATGATGCTCTTCATGCTTCATTTACTCATACATATAATGATCTCCTTCATTATTCATATACTCACAAATATAATGATCCCCTTCATGCTTCATTTACTCACACATATAATGATATCCTTCATGCTTCATTTACTCACACATATAATGATCTCCTTCATGCTTCATTTACTCACACATATAATGTTATCATTCATGCCTCATTTACTCACACATATAATGATCTTCTTCGTGCTTCATTTACTCACACATATAATGATCTACTTCATGCTGCATTTACTCACACATATAATGATCTTCTTCATGCTTCATATACTCACACATATAATGATGCTCTTCATGCTTCATTTACTCACACATATAATGATGCCCTTCATGCTTCATTTACTCACACATATAATGATCTCCTGCATGCTTCATTTACTCACACATATAATGATGCTCTTCATGCTTCATTTACTCACACATATAATGATGCACTTCATGCTTCATTTACTCACACATATAATGATGCTCTTCATGCTTCATTTACTCAAACATATAATGATGCCCTTCATGCTTCATTTACTCACACATATAATGATCTCCTGCATGCTTCATTTACTCACACATATAATGACCTCCTTCATGCTTCATTTACTCACACATATAATGATGCCCTTCATGCTGCATTTACTCACACATATAATGACCTCCTTCACTTCATTTACTCACACATATAATGATGCCCTTCATGCTGCATTTACTCACACATATAATGACCCTTCATGCTGCATTTACTCACACATATAATGATGCCCTTCATGCTGCATTTACTCACACATATAATGATGCCCTTCATGCTGCATTTACTCACACATATAATGATCTCCTTCATGCTTCATTTACTCACACATATAATGATGCCCTTCATGCTTCATTTACTCACACATATAATGACCTTCTTCATGCTGCATTTACTCACACATATAATGATGCCCTTCATGCTGCATTTACTCACACATATAATGACCTTCTTCATGCTGCATTTACTCACACATATATGATGCCCTTCATGCTGCATTTACTCACACATATAATGATGCCCTTCATGCTTCATTTACTCACACATATAATGATGCCCTTCATGCTTCATTTACTCACACATATAATGACCTTCTTCATGCTGCATTTACTCACACATATAATGATGCCTTCATGCTGCATTTACTCACACATATAATGACCTTCTTCATGCTGCATTTACTCACACATATAATGATGCCCTTCATGCTGCATTTACTCACACATATAATGATGCCCTTCATGCTTCATTTACTCACACATATAATGATGCCTTCATGCTTCATTTACTCACACATATAATGATCTCCTTCATGCTGCATTTACTCACACATATAATGCCCTTCATGCTGCATTTACTCACACATATAATGATGCCCTTCATGCTGCATTTACTCACACATATAATGACTTCTTCATGCTGCATTTACTCACACATATAATGATGCCCTTCATGCTGCATTTACTCACACATATAATGACCTTCTTCATGCTGCATTTACTCACACATATAATGATGCCCTTCATGCTGCATTTACTCACACATATAATGATGCCCTTCATGCTGCATTTACTCACACATATAATGATGCCCTCATGCTTCATTTACTCACACATATAATGATGCCCTTCATGCTTCATTTACTCACACATATAATGATCTCCTTCATGCTTCATTTACTCACACATATAATGATGCCCTTCATGCTGCATTTACTCACACATATAATGATCTCCTTCATGCTTCATTTACTCACACATATAATGATGCTCTTCATGCTTCATTTACTCACACATATAATGACTCCTTCATGCTTCATTTACTCACACATATAATGATCTCCTTCATGCTTCATTTACTCACACATATAATGATGCCCTTCATGCTTCATTTACTCACACATATAATGATCTCCTTCATGCTTCATTTACTCACACATATAATGATGCCCTTCATGCTTCATTTACTCACACATATAATGTTCTCCTTCATGCTTCATTTACTCACACATATAATGATCTCCTTCATGCTTCATTTACTCACACATATAATGATGCCCTTCATGCTTCATTTACTCACACATATAATGATCTCCTGCATGCTTCATTTAATCACACATATAATGATGATCTTCATGCTTCATTTACTCACACATATAATGATGCCCTTCATGCTTCATTTACTCACACATATAATGATGCTCTTCATGCTTCATTTACTCAAACATATAATGATGCCCTTCATGCTTCATTTACTCACACATATAATGATCTCCTGCATGCTTCATTTACTCACACATATAATGACCTCCTTCATGCTTCATTTACTCACACATATAATGATGCCCTTCATGCTGCATTTACTCACACATATAATGATGCCCTTCATGCTTCATTTACTCACACATATAATGATGCTCTTCATGCTTCATTTACTCAAACATATAATGATGCCCTTCATGCTTCATTTACTCACACATATAATGATCTCTGCATGCTTCATTTACTCACACATATAATGACCTCCTTCATGCTTCATTTACTCACACATATAATGATGCCCATCATGCTGCATTTACTCACACATATAATGACCTCCTTCATTTACTCACACATATAATGATGCCCTTCATGCTGCATTTACTCACACATATAATGACCTTCTTCATGCTGCATTTACTCACACATATAATGATGCCCTTCATGCTGCATTTACTCACACATATAATGATGCCCTTCATGCTGCATTTACTCACACATATAATGACCTCTTCATGCTTCATTTACTCACACATATAATGATGCCCTTCATGCTGCATTTACTCACACATATAATGACCTTCTTCATGCTGCATTTACTCACACATATAATGATGCCCTTCATGCTGCATTTACTCACACATATAATGACCTTCTCACTGCATTTACTCACACATATAATGATGCCCTTCATGCTGCATTTACTCACACATATAATGATGCCCTTCATGCTTCATTTACTCACACATATAATGATGCCCTTCATGCTTCATTTACTCACACATATAATGACCTTCTTCATGCTGCATTTACTCACACATATAATGATGACCTTCATGCTGCATTTACTCACACATATAATGACCTTCTTCATGCTGCATTTAATGACCCTTCATGCTGCATTTACTCACACATATAATGATGCCCTTCATGCTGCATTTACTCACACATATAATGATGCCCTTCATGCTTCATTTACTCACACATATAATGATGCCATTCATGCTTCATTTACTCACACATATAATGATCTCCTTCATGCTGCATTTACTCACACATATAATGATGCCCTTCATGCTGCATTTACTCACACATATAATGATGCCCTTCATGCTGCATATACTCACACATATAATGACTTTTCATGCTGCATTTACTCACACATATAATGATGCCCTTCATGCTGCATTTACTCACACATATAATGACCTTCTTCATGCTGCATTTACTCACACATATAATGATGCCCTTCATGCTGCATTTACTCACACATATAATGATGCCCTTCATGCTGCATTTACTCACACATATAATGATGCCCTTCATGCTTCATTTACTCACACATATAATTATGCCCTTCATGCTTCATTTACTCACACATATAATGATGCCCTTCATGCTTCATTTACTCACACATATAATGATGCCCTTCATGCTGCATTTACTCACACATATAATGATCTCCTTCATGCTTCATTTATTTACACATATAATGATGCTCGTCATGCTTCATTTACTGACACATATAATGAACTCCTTCATGCTTCATTTATTCATACATATAATGATCTCCTTCATGTTTCATATACTCACACATATAATGATGCCCTTCATGCTTCATTTACTCACACATATAATGATCTCCTTCATGCTTCATTTACTCACACATATAATGATGCCCTTCATGCTTCATTTACTCACACATATAATGGTCTCCTTCATGCTTCATTTACTCACACATATAATGATCTCCTTCATGCTTCATTTACTCACACATATAATGATGCCCTTCATGCTTCATTTACTCACACATATAATGATCTCCTGCATGCTTCATTTAATCACACATATAATGATGATCTTCATGCTTCATTTACTCACACATATAATGATGCCCTTCATGCTTCATTTACTCACACATATAATGATGCTCTTCATGCTTCATTTACTCAAACATATAATGATGCCCTTCATGCTTCATTTACTCACACATATAATGATCTCCTGCATGCTTCATTTACTCACACATATAATGACCTCCTTCATGCTTCATTTACTCACACATATAATGATGCCCTTCATGCTGCATTTACTCACACATATAATGATGCCCTTCATGCTTCATTTACTCACACATATAATGATGTCTTCATGCTTCATTTACTCAAACATATAATGATCCCTTCATGCTTCATTTACTCACACATATAATGATCTCTGCATGCTTCATTTACTCACACATATAATGACCTCCTTCATGCTTCATTTACTCACACATATAATGATGCCCATCATGCTGCATTTACTCACACATATAATGACCTCCTTCATACTCACACATATAATGATGCCCTTCATGCTGCATTTACTCACACATATAATGACCTTCTTCATGCTGCATTTACTCACACATATAATGATGCCCTTCATGCTGCATTTACTCACACATATAACGATGCCCTTCATGCTGCATTTACTCACACATATAATGACCTCTTCATGCTTCATTTACACACACATATAATGATGCCCTTCATGCTGCATTTACTCACACATATAATGACCTTCGTCATGCTGCATTTACTCACACATATAATGATGCCTCATGCTGCATTACTCACACATATAATGACTTCTTCATGCTGCATTTACTCACACATATAATGATGCCCTTCATGCTGCATTTACTCACACATATAATGATGCCCTTCATGCTTCATTTACTCACACATATAATGATGCCCTTCATGCTTCATTTACTCACACATATAATGACCTTCTTCATGCTGCATTTACTCACACATATAATGATGCCTTCATGCTGCATTTACTCACACATATAATGACCTTCTTCATGCTGCATTTACTCACACATATAATGATGCCCTTCATGCTGCATTTACTCACACATATAATGATGCCCTTCATGCTTCATTTACTCACACATATAATGATGCCATTCATGCTTCATTTACTCACACATATAATGATCTCCTTCATGCTGCATTTACTCACACATATAATGATGCCCTTCATGCTGCATTTACTCACACATATAATGATGCCCTTCATGCTGCATATACTCACACATATAATGACTTCTTCATGCTGCATTTACTCACACATATACTGATGCCCTTCATGCTGCATTTACTCACACATATAATGACCTTCTTCATGCTGCATTTACTCACACATATAATGATGCCCTTCATGCTGCATTTACTCACACATATAATGATGCCCTTCATGCTGCATTTACTCACACATATAATGATGCCCTTCATGCTTCATTTACTCACACATATAATTATGCCCTTCATGCTTCATTTACTCACACATATAATGATGCCCTTCATGCTTCATTTACTCACACATATAATGATGCCCTTCATGCTGCATTTACTCACACATATAATGATCTCCTTCATGCTTCATTTATTTACACATATAATGATGCTCGTCATGCTTCATTTACTGACACATATAACGAACTCCTTCATGCTTCATTTATTCATACATATAATGATCTCCTTCATGTTTCATATACTCACACATATAATGATGCCCTTCATGCTTCATTTACTCACACATATAATGATCTCCTTCATGCTTCATTTACTCACACATATAATGATGCCCTTCATGCTTCATTTACTCACACATATAATGATGCCCTTCATGCTTCATTTACTCACACATATAATGATCTCCTGCATGCTTCATTTAATCACACATATAATGATGATCTTCATGCTTCATTTACTCACACATATAATGATGCCCTTCATGTTTCATTTACTCACACATATAATGATGCTCTTCATGCTTCATTTACTCAAACATATAATGATGCCCTTCATGCTTCATTTACTCACACATATAATGATCTCCTGCATGCTTCATTTACTCACACATATAATGACCTCCTTCATTTACTCACACATATAATGATGCCCTTCATGCTGCATTTACTCACACATATAATGATGCCCTTCATGCTGCATTTACTCACACATATAATGACCCTTCATGCTGCATTTACTCACACATATAATGATGCCCTTCATGCTGCATTTACTCACACATATAATGATGCCCTTCATGCTTCATTTACTCACACATATAATGATGCCCTTCATGCTTCATTTACTCACACATATAATGACCTTCTTCATGCTGCATTTACTCACACATATAATGATGCCTTCATGCTGCATTTACTCACACATATAATGACCTTCTTCATGCTGCATTTACTCACACATATAATGATGCCCTTCATGCTGCATTTACTCACACATATAATGATGCCCTTCATGCTGCATATACTCACACATATAATGACTTCTTCATGCTGCATTTACTCACACATATAATGATGCCCTTCATGCTTCATTTACTCACACATATAATGATGCCATTCATGCGTCATTTAGTCACACATATAATGATCTCCTTCATGCTGCATTTACTCACACATATAATGATGCCCTTCATGCTGCATTTACTCACACATATAATGATGCCCTTCATGCTGCATTTACTCACACATATAATGACCTCCATCATGCTGCATTTACTCACACATATAATGATGCCCTTCATGCTGCATATACTCACACATATAATGACTTCTTCATGCTGCATTTACTCACACATATACTGATGCCCTTCATGCTGCATTTACTCACATATATAATGACCTTCTTCATGCTGCATTTACTCACACATATAATGATGCTCTTCATGCTTCATTTACTCACACATATAATGATGCCCTTCATGCTTCATTTACTCACACATATAATGATCTCCTGCATGCTTCATTTACTCACACATATAATGATGCTCTTCATGCTTCATTTACTCACACATATAATGATGCACTTCATGCTTCATTTACTCACACATATAATGATGCTCTTCATGCTTCATTTACTCACACATATAATGATGCCCTTCATGCTGCATTTACTCACACATATAATGACCTTCATGCTGCATTTACTCACACATATAATGATGCCCTTCATGCTGCATTTACTCACACATATAACGATGCCCTTCATGCTGCATTTACTCACACATATAATGACCTCCTTCATGCTTCATTTACTCACACATAATGATGCCCTTCATGCTGCATTTACTCACACATATAATGACCTTCTTCATGCTGCATTTACTCACACATATAATGATGCCCTTCATGCTGCATTTACTCACACATACAATGACCTTCTTCATGCTGCATTTACTCACACATATAATGATGCCCTTCATGCTGCATTTACTCACACATATAATGATGCCCTTCATGCTTCATTTACTCACACATATAATGATGCCCTTCATGCTTCATTTACTCACACATATAATGACCTTCTTCATGCTTCATTTACTCACACATATAATGATGCCCTTCATGCTGCATTTACTCACACATATAATGACCTTCTTCATGCTGCATTTACTCACACATATAATGATGCCCTTCATGCTGCATTTACTCACACATATAATGATGCCCTTCATGCTTCATTTACTCACACATATAATGATGCCCTTCATGCTTCATTTACTCACACATATAATGATCTCCTTCATGCTGCATTTACTCACACATATAATGATGCCCTTCATGCTGCATTTACTCACACATATAATGATGCCCTTCATGCTGCATTTACTCACACATATAATGACTCCTTCATGCTGCATTTACTCACACATATAATGACCTTCCTTCATGCTTCATTTACTCACACATATAATGATGCCCTTCATGCTGCATTTACTCACACATATAATGACCTCCTTCATGCTGCATTTACTCACACATATAATGATGCCCTTCATGCTGCATTTACTCACACATATAATGACCTCCTTCATGCTTCATTTACTCACACATATAATGAGGCCCTTCATGCTGCATTACTCACACATATAATGACTTCTTCATGCTGCATTTACTCACACATATAATGATGCCCTTCATGCTGCATTTACTCACACATATAATGACCCTTCATGCTGCATTTACTCACACATATAATGATCCCCTTCATGCTTCATTTACTCACACATATAATGATGCCCTTCATGCTGCATTTACTCACACATATAATGATGCCCTTCATGCTGCATTTACTCACACATATAATGATCTCCTTCATGCTTCATTTACTCACACATATAATGATCTCCTTCATGCTTCATTTACTCACACATATAATGATCTCCTTCATGCTTCATTTACTCACACATATAATGATCTCCTTCATGCTTCATATACTCACACATATAATGATCCCCTTCATGCTTCATTTACTCACACATATAATGATCTACTTCATGCTGCATTTACTCACACATATAATGATCTTCTTCATGCTTCATATACTCACACATATAATGATGCTCTTCATGCTTCATTTACTCACACATATAATGATGCCCTTCATGCTTCATTTACTCACACATATAATGATCTCCTTCATGCTTCATTTACTCACACATATAATGATGCTCTTCATGCTTCATTTACTCACACATATAATGATGCCTTCATGCTTCATTTACTCACACATATAATGATGCTCTTCATGCTTCATTTACTCAAACATATAATGATGCCCTTCATGCTTCATTTACTCACACATATAATGATCTCCTGCATGCTTCATTTACTCACACATATAATGACCTCCTTCATGCTTCATTTACTCACACATATAATGATGCCCTTCATGCTGCATTTACTCACACATATAATGACCTCCTTCATGCTTCATTTACTCACACATATAATGATGCCCTTCATGCTGCATTTACTCACACATATAATGACCTTCTTCATGCTGCATTTACTCACACATATAATGATGCCCTTCATGCTGCATTTACTCACACATATAACGATGCCCTTCATGCTGCATTTACTCACACATATAATGACCTCATTCATGCTTCATTTACACACACATATAATGATGCCCTTCATGCTGCATTTACTCACACATATAATGACCTTCTTCATGCTGCATTTACTCACACATATAATGATGCCCTTCATGCTGCATTTACTCACACATATAATGACCTTCTTCATGCTGCATTTACTCACACATATAATGATGCCCTTCATGCTGCATTTACTCACACATATAATGATGCCCTTCATGCTTCATTTACTCACACATATAATGATGCCCTTCATGCTTCATTTACTCACACATATAATGATGCCCTTCATGCTTCATTTACTCACACATATAATGATGCCCTTCATGCTTCATTTACTCACACATATAATGATCCCTTCATGCTGCATTTACTCACACATATAATGATGCCTTCATGCTGCATTTACTCACACATATAATGATGCCCTTCATGCTTCATTTACTCACACATATAATGATGCCCTTCATGCTTCATTTACTCACACATATAATGATCTCCTTCATGCTGCATTTACTCACACATATAATGATGCCCTTCATGCTGCATTTACTCACACATATAATGATGCCCTTCATGCTGCATTTACTCACACATATAATGACCTCCTTCATGCTTCATTTACTCACACATATAATGATGCCCTTCATGCTGCATTTACTCACACATATAATGACCTTCTTCATGCTGCATTTACTCACACATATAATGATGCCCTTCATGCTGCATTTACTCACACATATAATGATGCCCTTCATGCTGCATTTACTCACACATATAATGATGCCCTTCATGCTGCATTTACTCACACATATAATGATCTCCTTCATGCTCATTTACTCACATATAATGACCTTCATGCTTCATTTACTCACACATATAATGATGCCCTTCATGCTGCATTTACTCACACATATAATGATCCCCTTCATGCTTCATTTACTCACACATATAATGATGCCCTTCATGCTGCATTTACTCACACATATAATGATCTCCTTCATGCTTCATTTACTCACACATATAATGATGCTCTTCATGCTTCATTTACTCACACATATAATGATCTCCTTCATGCTTCATTTACTCACACATATAATGATCTCCTTCATGTTTCATATACTCACACATATAATGATGCCCTTCATGCTTCATTTACTCACACATATAATGATCTCCTTCATGCTTCATTTACTCACACATATAATGATGCCCTTCATGCTTCATTTACTCACACATATAATGGTCTCCTTCATTTACTCACACATATAATGATGCTCTTCATGCTTCATTTACTCAAACATATAATGATGCCCTTCATGCTTCATTTACTCACACATATAATGATCTCCTGCATTCTTCATTTACTCACACATATAATGACCTCCTTCATGCTTCATTTACTCACACATATAATGATGCCCTTCATGTTGCATTTACTCACACATATAATGACCTCCTTCATGCTTCATTTACTCACACATATAATGACCTTCTTCATGCTGCATTTACTCACACATATAATGACCTTCTTCATGCTGTATTTACTCACACATATAATGATGCCCTTCATGCTGCATTTACTCACACATATAATGACCTCCTTCATTTACTCACACATATAATGATGCCCTTCATGCTGCATATACTCACAAATATAATGACTTCTTCATGCTGCATTTACTCACACATATACTGATGCCCTTCATGCTGCATTTACTCACACATATAATGACCTTCTTCATGCTGCATTTACTCACACATATAATGATGCCCTTCATGCTGCATTTACTCACACATATAATGATGCCCTTCATGCTGCATTTACTCACACATATAATGACCTCCTTCATGCTTCATTTACTCACACATATAATGAGGCCCTTCATGCTGCATATACTCACACATATAATGACTTCTTCATGCTGCATTTACTCACACATATACTGATGCCCTTCATGCTGCATTTACTCACACATATAATGACCTTCTTCATGCTGCATTTACTCACACATATAATGATGCCCTTCATGCTGCATTTACTCACACATATAATGATGCCCTTCATGCTGCATTTACTCACACATATAATGATGCCCTTCATGCTGCATTTACTCACACATATAATGATCTCCTTCATGCTTCATTTATTTACACATATAATGATGCTCGTCATGCTTCATTTACTGACACATATAATGAACTCCTTCATGCTTCATTTATTCATACATATAATGATCTCCTTCATGTTTCATATACTCACACATATAATGATGCCCTTCATGCTTCATTTACTCACACATATAATGATCTACTTCATGCTGCATTTACTCACACATATAATGATCTTCTTCATGCTTCATATACTCACACATATAATGATGCTCTTCATGCTTCATTTACTCACACATATAATGATGCCCTTCATGCTTCATTTACTCACACATATAATGATCTCCTGCATGCTTCATTTACTCACACATATAATGATGCTTTTCATGCTTCATTTACTCACACATATAATGATGCACTTCATGCTTCATTTACTCACACATATAATGATGCTCTTCATGCTTCATTTACTCAAACATATAATGATGCCCTTCATGCTTCATTTACTCACACATATAATGATCTCCTGCATGCTTCATTTACTCACACATATAATGATGCTCTTCATGCTTCATTTACTCAAACATATAATGATGCCCTTCATGCTTCATTTACTCACACATATAATGATCTCCTGCATGCTTCATTTACTCACACATATAATGACCTCCTTCATGCTTCATTTACTCACACATATAATGATGCCCTTCATGTTGCATTTACTCACACATATAATGACCTCCGTCATGCTTCATTTACTCACACATATAATGATGCCCTTCATGCTGCATTTACTCACACATATAATGACCTTCATGCTGCATTTACTCACACATATAATGATGCCCTTCATGCTGCATTTACTCACACATATAACGATGCCCTTCATGATGCATTTACTCACAAATATAATGACCTCTTTCATGCTTCATTTACTCACACATATAATGATGCCCTTCATGCTGCATTTACTCACACATATAATGACCTTCTTCATGCTGCATTTACTCACACATATAATGATGCCCTTCATGCTGCATTTACTCACACATATAATGACCTTCTTCATGCTGCATTTACTCACACATATAATAATGCCCTTCATGCTGCATTTACTCACACATATAATGATGCCCTTCATGCTGCATTTACTCACACATATAATGATGCCCTTCATGCTGCATTTACTCATACATATAATGATCTCCTTCATGCCTCATTTACTCACATATAATGATCTTCTTCATGCTTCATTTATTTACACATATAATGATGCTCGTCATGCTTCATATACCGACACATATAATGATCTCCCTCATTTATTCATACATATAATGATCTCCTTCATTATTCATATACTCACCCATATAATGATGCCCTTCATGCTTCATTTACTCACACATATAATGATCTCCTTCATGCTTCATTTACTCACACATATAATGATGCCATTCATGCTTCATTTACTCACACATATAATGCTCTCCTTCATGCTTCATTTACTCACACATATAATGATCTCCTTCATGCTTCATTTACTCACACATATAATGATCTCCTTCATGCTTCATTTACTCACACATATAATGTTATCATTCATGCCTCATTTACTCACACATATAATGATCTTCTTCGTGCTTCATTTACTCACACATATAATGATCTCCTTCATGCTTCATTTACTCACACATATAATGATCTACTTCATGCTGCATTTACTCACACATATAATGATCTTCCTCATGCTTCATATACTCACACATATAATGATGCTCTTCATGCTTCATTTACTCACACATATAATGATGCCCTTCATGCTTCATTTACTCACACATATAATGATCTCCTGCATGCTTCATTTACTCACACATATAATGATGCCCTTCATGCTTCATTTACTCACACATATAATGACCTTCTTCATGCTGCATTTACTCACACATTTAATGATGCCCTTCATGCTGCATTTACTCACACATATAATGACCTTCTTCATGCTGCATTTACTCACACATATAATGATGCCCTTCATGCTGCATTTACTCACACATATAATGATGCCCTTCATGCTGCATTTACTCACACATATAATGATGCCCTTCATGCTGCATTTACTCACACATATAATGACCTCCTTCATGCTTCATTTACTCACACATATAATGATGCCCTTCATGCTGCATTTACTCACACATATAATGACCTTCTTCATGCTGCATTTACTCACACATATAATGATGCCCTTCATGCTGCATTTACTCACACATATAATGATGCCCTTCATGCTGCATTTACTCACACATATAATGATGCCCTTCATGCTGCATTTACTCACACATATAATGATCTCCTTCATGCTTCATTTATTTACACATATAATGATGCTCGTCATGCTTCATTTACTGACACATATAATGAACTCCTTCATGCTTCATTTACTCACACATATAATGATCTCCTTCATGCTTCATTTACTCACACATATAATGATGCCCTTCATGCTTCATTTACTCACACATATAATGAACTCCTTCATGCTTCATTTACTCACACATATAATGATCTCCTTCATGCTTCATTTACTCACACATATAATGATGCCCTTCATGCTTCATTTACTCACACATATAATGATCTTCTTCGTGCTTCATTTACTCACACATATAATGATCTACTTCATGCTGCATTTACTCACACATATAATGATCTCCTTCATGCCTCATTTACTCACACATATACTGATGCTCTTCCTGCTTCATTTACTCACACATATAATATGATCCTTCATGCTTCATTTACTCACACATATAATGATCACCTGCATGCTTCATTTACTCACACATAATGATCTCCTTCATGCCTCATTTACTCACACATATAATGATGCTCTTCATGCTTCATTTACTCACACATATAATATGATCCTTCATGCTTCATTTACTCACACATATAATGCTATCATTCCTGTGTATATATATATTTGTCATAGTTAATACGCTTTCTCTCGTACAATTGTGTATGATGCATGTGTTTCACATGTTTCCATTTGTTAACATTCATGTATTTATGTTATGTATTGGCTTCCATGGCAGAGCTACTAATGTCGTTGACTCCAATTGCCCTTCGCTGCTATAGGTTTGAATCCCACTGGTGGGAATTCTTTTGTGTGTGGAAACATATTGCTACTACCATTCATAATATGTATGTTTAAAATTGTAATAATACATTGCACACTAGTAATATACATGTAGTTGTGTGTGCACAACCGAATATTGAACATTTAAGTTTATGTGGCTGACTACTATTATATATCTATGTTCCCACTATGAGCACAGAGCGTCTATGCTACTATCCAGGGAGGAATTAATATTAAAGAGACAATTATATGCAAGAATGGTTCACTCTAATTAATAACTCTGCACAGCTAAAGTATGATCACATGTTAAACTGAGTCGTATGTGTCAAATATAAATGATTGAGCTTTGAGTATCAACTTTATATGTCTATTTATTGCTGATCATTAACTAGATATCGAAATGCGATGTGAATAGATATAGTACATTTCCGATTTGTTTGTGTTACTGGACAGATCGAACATGTTGTAACAATTTGTTTCGCAATCGAACTAACATAGTTTTGTATAAACTGTTTATATAGAAATGGTGTGCAAGGAGCATTGACGGAATGACATGACAAATGGTGTGCGAGGAGCATTGACGGGATGACATGACAAATGGTGTGCAAGGAGCATTGACGGGATAACATGACAAATGGTGTGCGAGGAGCATTGACGGGATGACATGACAAATGGTGTGCGAGGAGCATTGACGGGATGACATGACAAATGGTGTGCAAGGAGCATTGACGGGATGACATGACAATTGGTGTGCGAGGAGCATTGACGGAATGACATGACAAATGGGTGTGCGAGGAGCATTGACGGAATGACATGACAATTGGTGTGCGAGGAGCATTGACGGGATGACATGACAAATGGTGTGCAAGGAGCATTGACGGGATGACATGACAAATGGTGTGCAAGGAGCATTGGCGGAATGACATGACAAATGGTGTGCGAGGAGCATTGACGGGATGACATGATAAATGGTGTGCGGGGAGCATTGACGGGATGATATGACAAATGATGTGCGACGAGCATTGACGGGATGACATGAGAAATGGTGTGCGAGGAGTATTGACGGGATGACATGAGAAATGGTGTGCGAGGAGCATTGACGGGATGGCATGACAAATGGTGTGCGAGGAGCATTGACGGAATGACATGAGAAATGGTGTGCAAGGAGCATTGCCGGAATGACATGACAAATGGTGTGCAAGGAGCATTGACGGGATGACATGACAAATGGTGTGCGAGGAGCATTGGCGGAATGACATGACAAATGGTGTGCGAGGAGCATTGACGGGATGACATGATAAATGGTGTGCGGGGAGCATTGACGGGCTGATATGACAAATGATGTGCGACGAGCATTGACGGGATGACATGAGAAATGGTGTGCAAGGAGCATTGACGGGATGACATGACAAATGGTGTGCGAGGAGCATTGACGGAATGACATGAGAAATGGTGTGCAAGGAGCGTTGACGGAATGACATGACAAATGGTGTGCGAGGAGCATTGACGGAATGACATGAAACTTACCGGCTGCAAGGTTATCTCCTCGCCTTTCTCTCCAATACATAAACATAGCAACATTATGTCTGTATTTTAAATAAATAAATCACACACACTAAACGTTAAATACATATAAATTTCATGATTGTTTGGAACAATAAATCCATTGAATGCAACGGTTCGTGATCTTCTAAAAAGAATTGTACTTGTTCTTTTATTATAAAGCGATAGAATTTCATGCATGTAATACATGACTTTCGTTCAATAAAACGTACAGTAAACACGGTAGATTCTGCTAATCACATGGTGATTGCGAATACTCTGCTATGAATACAGCTAGGATACACTATTTGAGTATGTGCTATCGTATAACCGCTGAAACTGAAGCTTGTGACAGTACAAACCTGAAATCCTAGTCTGTCGTCTAAACAGCACATTATATATAGATAAATAGATAATTAGGTAAAGCACTGTGTTGAAACTTACCCTGTGTATGACTGGGTTTTATAACTTACCCTGTGTATGACTGGGTTTTATAACTTACTCTGGGTTTGACCAGCACCTCTTCCGGCTTCCTTTTGAAACACAGACATAAACAGAGTCCACAAGAACACATGGCGACATTCACACGAAAACGTATACTGCTCTAAAATACACGATTTAAACACGTCCTACATTAACACTTCGTAAAAATATTAACTGATTCAAAACTAAAACAGTAAAATTAAAGGTAGATAAAAAGTTAAATGAGTAAATAAGTGTGTCTTAAGTAATATGATATGTATATACAATGGTAGTCAATCAGCTAGTCAGGTATATACAATGGTAGTCAATCAGCTAGTCAATCAGCTAAACAATAGCATGAAACTCGTTAATTTACGTTTCCTTGTGTTTGTTATAAATATTGTAGTTAAGCTCACTTCTTTACATATATAATAAATAATCACAGATATTACAGTTTTCATATAATGGTTTAAATATCTACTCTTGCAGGTGCGTAGCTCCATAAGGCACGGAAGGCCTAGAATATCACAGAATATGAAAAATCCAATTAGGTCTAAATGGCAATAAAATGTGGAGTGGGTATTAGCATGTCTGTAGACGGATCTATAGTTCAATGGTAACACGCTGGACTGGTAATCCAGGGATGGCAGGTTCGATCCCCGTCTGACCCTAATACAATTAACAGATGGGACGTTAAACAGAGGTCTCGTGTCAGTGCTTTACACCGTGCACGTAAAAGAACCAGAGGAGACTCTGGAATGGGTCTCTCTCTCTATGTATCATTGCACTAACCTCCATATATATACAGTAGAGAAATGTCTATAGGTAGACGAGCATACAACACTACAGATATATATACAGTAGAGAAATGTCTATAGGTAGACGAGCATACAACACTACAGATATATATACAGTAGAGAAATGTCTATAGGTAGACGAGCATACAACACTACAGATATATATACAGTATATAAATGTATAGGTAGACGAGCATACAACACTACATATATATACAGTAGAGAAATGTCTATAGGTAGACGAGCATACAACACTACATATATATACAGTAGAGAAATGTCTATAGGTAGACGAGCATACAACACTACATATATATAGAGTAGAGAAATGTCTATAGGTAGACGAGCATACAACACTACATATATATACAGTAGAGAAATGTCTATAGGTAGACGAGCATACAACACTACATATATATAGAGTAGAGAAATGTATATAGGTAGACGAGCATACAACACTACATATATATACAGTAGAGAAATGTCTATAGGTAGACGAGCATACAACACTACATATATATACAGATATATATACAGTAGAGAAATGTCTATAGGTAGACGAGCATACAACACTACATATATATAGAGTAGAGAAATGTCTATAGGTAGACGAGCATACAACACTACATATATATACAGTAGAGAAATGTTTATAGGTAGACGAGCATACAACACTACATATATATAGAGTAGAGAAATGTCTATAGGTAGACGAGCATACAACACTACATATATATACAGTAGAGAAATGTTTATAGGTAGACAAGCATACAACACTACATATATATATACAGTAGAGAAATGTCTATAGGTAGACGAGCATACAACACTACATATATATACAGTAGAGAAATGTCTATAGGTAGACGAGCATACAACACTACATATATATACAGTAGAGAAATGTCTATAGGTAGACGAGCATACAACTCTACATATATATAGAGTAGAGAAATGTCTATAGGTAGACGAGCATACAACACTACATATATATACAGTAGAGAAATGTCTATAGGTAGACGAGCATACAGCAGCATTGGTCTAAACTCTGTGCAGTGTTGAACAACTACTACCTAGCAACAGTTGATATCAGGAGATGGATGACTTGTGCAGGCAAGCAAACGCATGCTAGAAACAGTTTTAGTAGGATTGAACTTTACAAGCCATTTTGAAGCCCATGAATATATTGTGTGGAGATAAGAATTAAGGATAGCAGAAGCCGTAACTGGATTTTCAACAACAATGTATAGACTGGTGTCATCAGCATAAAGTCTAATATCCCGAACAATGTCGTTAATATAAATAAGGAAAAGAAGAGGTCCGAGAATTGATCCTTGTGGCACACCAGCAGTGAGAAAATTATCCGAAGATTTACAACCGGGGAGAACCACACGTACGCTACGCAGATAAGACGAGAACCAGGATAGCAAGCTCAGAAATACCGATTGAGTTAAGTTTAAATAATAACCATTTGTGCCAGACACGATCAAAGGCATTACTGATGTCACAGAAGATCGCTCTGACTTCTTTACCAGAGTCAATTGTCTGTGCGAAAACATTATGCATATAAGTCAATTGATTAATGGTGGAGTCACCCGGGACGAATCCAGACTGTAAGGGAATAAGGATGTTATTGGCATGTAGAAAGTTGAAAGTGTGTTTAAATACAATTCTTTCAATTACTTTATTTAAATTACTTATGAGCGATATTGGACGATAATTGTTAACCAGAGAACGATCACCAGATTTGAATAGTGGAGTAACATTTGCATCATTCCATATATCAGGTACTATAGAAATGTGAATTGGGTAGTTGAAAAGTGAACATAATGGACTGCTTAGTTCAGAAGAAAGTTCACGAAGTAAGCGATTATTGATTCCATCAGGGCCAGCAGCTTTTCCAAGGGTGAGTGACTTTAATACAAATTCTACTTCTTCAGCAGTAATAATAATATCATGTAGTTGTGGATGATCAATGATGGGTAATTCAGGAAGCGGAAACTCCAATAGTTGTGATTCAGACGTAGGCCAAAACCGCTCCCAGGAGTCGTATACGTTGGACATCGCTGGCAAGAAACCATACCCACTAACAAGTGGCAACTCGACTAATACCTGCTCTGCAACTGTTAAAAGTAGTTACCTCTACAGCTATCTTGCACAGCTCAAACCCTTCTCGCAAGGTACACGAGCTACATTCGCCAACAGGTAATTATCTGGATAGATACTCCTACAACGGTTCCCTGCCAGAGGTCGGGCATAGTCACTACCTTGCTTATTCACCATCCGGCATACTCCAGCATCTACAGTTGAGTTCCCACTAGTATAGCAGTTTGCCATATTGATCATGCCAGTCCCTAGTTGTTCTGCGCAGCTGCTTTTAAACTTTTACCACAACTTACTTTCATTACCTTCTTAAATTATACTTTTAACTACTCATACTTTTAACTTCTTTGCGGTTTTTGACGTGCAGCATGTCTACGTCCCCACGAGGGGTTCGACATTAGCGGAAGATAGATAGATAGTATCATACATGAATAATACGTGTATCAGTATGGCCCTAGGGTATATTATATAGTGGCAATTGTGCATACGAAAGTGCCGTTTAGTCTCACGTTAGTTTGAGTGGGTCGACCAAAGTGTCCCACAGTACATAACATACGCATGTTAAGTGTTAGTTTATAGTTCTCCTCATCCATCACGTGCTACCTTGTACTAGTACATGCTATATTGTCATTTCCCACAGTACATAACATACGCATGTTAAGTGTTAGTGTTTGTTTATAGTTCTTCTCATCCAGCACGTGTTCCCTTGAGCTAGTACATACTATATTATCAGTTCATATTGATTTTGCTAATCATTATTGTTAGAGCTGTTTTGTGCTCTGTCAAAATTGAGAATGATGTTGTCATTTATTTGAGTATATATATATTTCTTCTATTCCTGTGCATAGCGTTCAAACAAGTTACATAGCGTATGAACACGTAGTACATGTTTGTTCGTAATATCGCTCGATAGCCCAAGCACTCATCAAAGGTGTATACAACTACAATGTAAATGATAATGGTGATGCTATTATGAAATTGATAATAGCACATTTATTCATGTTACTGTCTTAAATTGTGTTCCAATCAGAAGTCACATTGTCCTCCTTGTATTTCGTTTCGACAAGGGTACTGAATTTGATGATAAGTGCATGCGACTTAATTATCTAACTCAATACGAATTCTCCTGAATATTATTTATCCACGTGTGCATTATAATATACACATCTTGGATTACATGTAGAGTGACTCGGTGGAAGATGTTTATCGCTTATATATGAGGGATTGGTAATCTACTGTCATGTCTGACCGATTGAGATCTTACACCGACTTGCCACACTTCTATTTGTAATCTTCTATGCAATTTTACATTCTGTATTGATTTCTATGTAAATTATATATGAAAACTTCTTGTTCTGCTCTCCAGTATTGGAGGTAATAAAGGATATATATATATATAGTACCAGTGCCCGACTCATAGAAGTACTATATCGGCATTGGTTCTGCATTCGCATAACAGACGCATGCCACTGTAAGTCTATAACAAGTGCGAATCAACGTACGCTAAACCGAAAGCACCGTACTGTGGTATTGGAGCTCCCTGCACATGCGCTATATAACTGTGCAAATGTATTGCACAGGACTTCAACACATACCCTGACATCAGTTCATAGTTTAGCTACACCATACACTCCCCCAACGTATCGTGTCGAACAACTTGTCAATAGAGACTCACGTTTAACACCCCAGCAATAACTGTTCAATTCCTCAGCAAGTTATCTGAGGCGCATCCATACAATTATTTTATTCCTTGTGTACCTGTGTGGTTGGACCTCGTGAAATACTAGTTTGACATATCACTCCATAATCATTATCATTGGAACGCTACATGCTGTTTGTAGTTATTGTGCTATTGTATTATTGTTCATGTTTGCGCACGTTCAACCAACCATACACACGCACGAAAACTTACAATATTAGTGTCAGATGAAGAAAAAGCTAATGTACTTAATGACATTTTATGTCTATTTTAACAGTTGATTCTATTGTTACTCTTCCTAACCTTATACACAAAACAAATACGACGTTATAGACTATTAACATATCTCAATCAGAAAATAAAGATGCTCTATCTAACTTAGTAGTAAATAACTCAAGCGGTCCAGATGCGTCGGAAAAGTTATGGAACGTGTAGTTTTTAAGCATTTATATAATCATCTACATTCAAATAACCTCATTTACAAAATGCAATCTGGTTTGCATGAGCATTCAATGGTATGTCAGCTGATTGACATCTATAGCCAAATGTGTAAAGCATTCGATGAGCGTAAGCACACTTATGGTTTTCTGAGACATATCAAACGCTTTTGATAGTTTGGCATCGAGGTTTAAGTTTTAAAATTCGGCAATATGGAATAAATAACAATCTATTAAAATGGATATCAAATCAGATGTCTAAAAGGTCGCAGCGGGTCTTTGTATGTCCTTTTTCGGATACCAAACAAGTTAATGCTGGCGTTCCCCAAGGATCAGTTTTAGAACCACTATTGTTTTTTATTTATATTAATGATATCGCCGAATCATTAATTAATACAACATTTTGCAGATGGCAGTCCTCTTGCAGTCTCTTCTTCCGATACACGCCAAATGTAAACGTCTTCCTCTGTATTGTGGAGATGCTGCTGTGACAAAGTAACCTTCGTCTTCCTCTGTATGGTGGGGGTGCTGCTGAGACCCAGCAACCTTCGTCTTCCTCTGTATGATGGAGATGCTGCTGTAACCAAGCAACCTTCGTCTTCCTCTGTATGATGGAGATGCTGCTGTGACCAAGTAACCTTCGTCTTCCTCTGTATGGTGGAGATTCTGCTGTGACCAAGCAACCGTCGTCTTCCTCTGTATGGTAGAGATGCTGCTGTAACCAAGCAACCTTCGTCTTCCTCTGTATGGTGGAGATGCTGCTGTAACCAAGCAACCGTCGTCTTCCTCTGTATGGTGGAGATGCTGCTGAGACCCAGCAACCTTCGTCTTCCTCTGTATGGCAGAGATGCTGCTGTAACCAAGCAACCTTCGTCTTCCTCTGTATTGTGGAGATGCTGCTGTGACCAAGCAACCGTCGTCTTTCTCTGTATGGTGGGGGTGCTGCTGAGACCCAGCAACCTTCGTCTTCCTCTTTATGGTGGAGATGCTGCTGAGACCCAGCCACCTTCGTCTTCCTCTGTATTGTGGAGATACTGCTGAGAACCAGCAACCTTCGTCTTCCTCTGTATGGTGGAGATGCTGCTGTAACCAAGCAACCGTCGTCATCCTCTGTATGGTGGAGATGCTGCTGAGATCCAGCAACCTTCGACTTCCTCTGTATGGTGGAGATGCTGCTGAGAACCAGCAACCTTCGTCTTCCTCTGTATTGTGGAGATGCTGCTGTAACCCAGCAACCTTCGTCTTCCTCTGTATGGTGGAGATGCTGCTGTAACCAAGCAACATTCGTCTTCCTCTGTATTGTGGAGATGCTGCTGTGACCAAGCAACCTTCGTCTTCCTCTGTATGGTGGAGATGCTGCTGTAACCCAGTAACCTTCGTTTTCCTCTGTATGGTGGAGATGCTGCTGGGAACCAACAACCTTCGTCTTCCTCTGTATGGTGGAGATGCTGCTGAGAACCAGCAACCTTCGTCTTCCTCTGTATGGTGGAGATGCTGCTGAGAACCAGCAACCTTCGTCTTCCTCTGTATGGTGGAGATGCTGCTGAGAACCAGCAACCTTCGTCTTCCTCTGTATGGTGGAGATGTTGCTGTAACCCAGCAACCGTCGTCTTCCTCTGTATGATGGAGATGCTGCTGAGAACCAGCAACCTTCGTCTTCCTCTGTATTGTGGAGATGCTGCTGAGAACCAGCAACCTTCGTCTTCCTCTGTATGGTGGAGATGCTGCTGAGAACCAGCAACCGTCGTCTTCCTCTGTATGGTGGAGATGCTGCTGAGAACCAGCAACCTTCGTCTACCTCTGTATGGTGGAGATGCTGCTGAGAACCAGCAACCGTCGTCTTCCTCTGTATGGTGGAGATGCTGCTGAGAACCAGCAACCTTCGTCTTCCTCTGTATTGTGGAGATGCTGCTGAGAACCAGCAACCGTCGTCTTCCTCTGTATGGTGGAGATGCTGCTGAGAACCAGCAACCTTCGTCTTCCTCTGTATTGTGGATATGCTGCTGAGAACCAGCAACCATCGTCTTCCTCTGTATGGTGGAGATGCTGCTGAGAACCAGCAACCTTCGTCTTCCTCTGTACCGACTGCCTAATGACACATTACCAGACACATACATGGAAATCTGCTCTGAATGGTACAGCCAATAATCCAAGTCAACATGGTTATGGTTGGATCGTAGTTGATGATGCGTTGTCTGTGAACAGGAAGGGCAAACCTCCACCCCAAATGCCATTCCTTAGCTGATAAAATGTTCGTGCACTGGTAAATGAATGTTCGGGAGCTCGATGCAGTCGGATCAAGAATAGAATTGTTTGTACAATGTATTGTTCTTGTACGCACAATTATAGGTGTTTCATCAGTAGTGATTCAGAATCTGAAGATTTATGTTTTGTATGAACAATACCATAACAGACATACATAAATTGCATATGAAACATTTAAAGCGATATTACATAGCAATAAACAAAGCATACATATTTATGTATACATTTAGATTGCATTACTGTATCAAATTCTTCCGAAATAATTCGCACACTAACTGTGAATCAATAAGCAATATGTTTGCGGTCTTCGCACTCTCAAAAGTGAAAGTAGGATTTCATATAACTTATCCGTCACGCTCATGTATTGATGTTTGTTTATTTTGGAGTACATGTATATACTAAACACGTGATACTGTATTTGCTATTTGTCACCGATGTAGTGTCATTTTATATTATGGCCATTTTCTTAATAAACAGCTAATGATGCAAATGCTAGTTTCTACAATAAATTCCATATTACCATATATATTAACTTCAATTTTGACTGAAAACAACGTATTACTTTTTGACCTAAATATCTATCTAACAATACATCAGTATTCAAAATGATAGAGTTTGGGTGGCCATTTTGAATGTTGGTGGCCATTTTGTTTTTTAACTATTGCTAAAATATAATATTATGTAATACATGTATATAGCTATCAGCAAGTCTGTTTTGTATCACAAAAAGCATAGTTGTATTTATATCACTGTCTTTTAAGAGGTAGCAAAGAAAACTGTATGCTGTTACATTCTGGTGGTTTTCGCATGTTATTGTTAATGTGTGTCCATGGCAACCGAAATATTGTGATCTTTCTGACATCCTTAACATAATCTAGGAATTATATGTGTTCCAGTGTTACACTAGAAGTATGGCATAACACTATATGTTAGTGAACTTTTACCATCTCAAATGTTACTCGTTCTTGATACTAAAATAATAGCGTCAAACATGACATAAATTGAACTATCTAGAACTATGCCAGTGTTACAGAAATGTTGCTATATCATATGTGTTCACCTATGGTAAAGTAATGAAGGTCTATGAATGCAAAATGACAAGCATATAATGTAATTTGTAGCATCATAGAAACTGTTAGTGTATAGTCGTTCTGATCCGCAGTCATGGCAACGGACACTGCTAGCATTTTGTAAATTAAGGCGTACATGATAACCGTTACAATGATACCAAACTAACTTGGCCTCCACTAGGGGGGGGGGGGGGGTATGTTTCACTGTCCCTATATACCAGATTATAGCTAATCATTTTATTTCTAAGAACAACATGGGTGAATACGATCGTGTCTATGAGTCTGACCAATTGTTGCCGAGACTATTTCACTATCGTTTTGTTACTGTTCAATAATTAATGTATTTGATGTTCATACACACTCATTCTTCTAATATCAGTCTAACAGTTCTAATATATTATTCCAATATATAAATATTTAATGGATTCCTGTTACAATCAGTGATGAGTCTAGACTGCAACTATGTTACATCTCACGCTGCAACTATGTTACATCTCACGCTGCAACTATATTACATCTCACGTTGCAACTATGTTAAATTCACGTTGCAACTATGTTCCATCTCACATTGCAACTAGTTCCATCTCACGTTGCAACTATGTTCCATCTCACGTTGCAACTATGTTCCATCTCACGTTGCAACTATGTTACATCTCACGCTGCAACTATGTTACATCTCACGCTGCAACTATGTTCCATCTCACGTTGCAACTATGTTCCATCTCACGTTGCAACTATGTTCCATCTCGCGTTGCAACTATGTTCCATCTCGCGTTGCAACTATGTTACATCTCACGTTGCAACTATGTTCCATCGTATGTTGCAACTATGTTCCATCGTATGTTGCAACTATGTTCCATCTCACGTTGCAACTATGTTCTATCGTACGTTGCAACTATGTTCCATCTCACGTTGCAACTATGTTCCATCTCACGTTACAACTATGTTAAATCTCACGTTGCAACTATGTTACATCTCACGTTGCAACTGTGTTCTATCGTACGTTGCAACTATGTTACATCTCACGTTGCAACTAGGCTCCATCTCGCGTTGCAACTATGTTCCATCTCAAGTTGCAACTATGTTCCGTCTCACGTTGCAACTATGTTACGTCTCACGTTGCAACTATGTTACGTCTCACGTTGCAACTATGTTACATCTCACGTTGCAACTAGGTTCCATGTCACGTTGCAACTATGTTACATCTCACGTTGCAACTATGTTCCATCTCACGTTGCAACTATGTTCCATCTCAGGTTGCAACTAGGTTCCATCTCAGGTTGCAACTAGGTTCCATCTCAGGTTGCAACTAGGTTCCATCTCACGTTGCAACTATGTTCCATCTCACGTTGCAACTATGTTCTATCGTACGTTGCAACTATGTTCCATCTCACGTTGCAACTATGTTCTATCGTACGTTGTAACTATGTTCCATCTCACGTTGCAACTATGTTCCATCTCACGTTGCAACTATGTTCCATCTCACGTTGCAACTATGTTACATCTCACGTTGCAACAATGTTACATCTCACGTTGCAACTATGTTCCATCTCACGTTGCAACTATGTTCCATCTCACGTTGCAACTATGTTCCATCTCACGTTGCAACTATGTTCCATCTCACGTTGCAACTATGTTCCATCTCACGTTGCAACTATGTTCCATCTCACGTTGCAACTATGTTCCATCTCACGTTGCAACTAGGTTCCATGTCACGTTGCAACTATGTTACATCTCACGTTGCAACTATGTTCCATCTCACGTTGCAACTATGTTCCATCTCAGGTTGCAACTAGGTTCCATCTCAGGTTGCAACTAGGTTCCATCTCAGGTTGCAACTAGGTTCCATCTCACGTTGCAACTATGTTCCATCTCACGTTGCAACTATGTTCTATCGTACGTTGCAACTATGTTCCATCTCACGTTGCAACTATGTTCCATCGTACGTTGTAACTATGTTCCATCTCACGTTGCAACTATGTTCCATCTCACGTTGCAACTATGTTCCATCTCACGTTGCAACTATGTTACATCTCACGTTGCAACAATGTTACATCTCACGTTGCAACTATGTTCCATCTCACGTTGCAACTATGTTCCATCTCACGTTGCAACTATGTTCCATCTCACGTTGCAACTATGTTCCATCTCACGTTGCAACTATGTTCCATCTCACGTTGCAACTATGTTCCATCTCACGTTGCAACTATGTTCCATCTCACGTTGCAACTATGTTCCATCTCACGTTGCAACTATGTTCCATCTCACGTTGCAACTATGTTCTATCGTACGTTGCAACTATGTTCCATCTCACGTTGCAACTATGTTCCATCTCACGTTACAACTATGTTAAATCTCACGTTGCAACTATGTTACATCTCACGTTGCAACTGTGTTCTATCGTACGTTGCAACTATGTTACATCTCACGTTGCAACTAGGCTCCATCTCACGTTGCAACTATGTTCCATCTCAAGTTGCAACTATGTTACATCTCACGTTGCAACTAGGCTCCATCTCACGTTGCAACTATGTTCCATCTCACGTTGCAACTATGTTCTATCGTACGTGGCAACTATGTTCCATCTCACATTGCAACTATGTTCTATCGTACGTTGCAACTATGTTCCATCTCACGTTGCAACTATGTTCTATCGTACGTTGTAACTATGTTCCATCTCACGTTGCAACTATGTTACATCTCACGTTGCAACTATGTTACATCTCACGTTGCAACTATGTTACATCTCACGTTGCAACTATGTTACATCTCACGTTGCAACTATGTTACATCTCACGTTGCAACTAGGCTCCATCTCACGTTGCAACTATGTTCCATCTCACGTTGCAACTATGTTCCATCTCACGTTGTAAATATGTTCCATCTCACGTTGCAACTATGTTCCATCTCACGTTGCAACTAGGTTCCATCTCACGTTGCAACTAGGTTCCATCTCACGTTGCAACTATGTTACATCTCACGTTGCAACTATGTTACATCTCACGTTGCAACTATGTTACATCTCACGTTGCAACTATGTTAAATCTCACGTTGCAACTATGTTACATCTCACGTTGCAAATATGTTACATCTCACGTTGCAACTATGTTACATCTCACGCTGCAACTATGTTACATCTCACGTTGCAACTAGGTTCCATCTCACGTTGCAACTATGTTACATCTCACGTTGCAACTATGTTACATCTCACGTTGCAAATATGTTACATCTCACGTTGCAACTATGTTACATCTCACGCTGCAACTATGTTACATCTCACGCTGCAACTATGTTACATCTCACGTTGCAACTATGTTACATCTCACGTTGCAACTATGTTCCATCTCACGTTGCAACTAGGTTCCATCTCACGTTGCAACTATGTTACATCTCACGTTGCAAATATGTTACATCTCATGCTGCAACTATGTTACATCTCACGTTGCAACTATGTTACATCTCACACTGCAACTATGTTACATCTCACGTTGCAACTATGTTCCATCTCACGTTGCAACTATGTTACTTCGATTTAAATGTATTTGAAACCACATGTTTTCAAATGATAACGACATACGAGTCATCGATAACGATATGTGAGTCAGACATGTGAGTCATCGATGACGACATGTGAGTCGAGGATAACGACATGTGAGTCATCGATAACGACATGTGAGTCATCGATAACGACATGTGAGTCATCGGTAACGACATGCGAGTCATCGGTAACGACATGCGAGTCATCGGTAACGACATGCGAGTCATCGGTAACGACATATCAATAAACGATAAAGACGTGTGTATAAATGATAAGGTTATGTAAGTAAGCAACTATGATAGTTACAGCGAGAGGTTTATTTGGACGGGTCCATGATGATCTTGCACGCTGTTCCATTAAAAAGAACTTTGAAAGCCTCTTCAAACTGTGACATCGGGAATCTGTGCGAAATCACCTTGCATGTATCTATTGACTTGTCGGCAATCATACCCTCTATTGTCTGCCAGGTGTGGTAGATCCGGCGTCCGTGAACGCTCTTCATTGTCAAACATTTGAAAACTAAAATAAAGAAATCACTACTGATGGACAGCCTACATGAAGAGTAGTCATGAACATACTGAACACCAAGGATAGTCATGCACACAGGGAGCCACAAGGGTAGACATAAACAAACGGATCCACAAGGGTAGTCATGAACATACTGAGCACCAAGGATAGTCATACACACACGGAGCCACAAGAGTAGACATATACACACGGATCCACAAGGATAGTCATGCACACACGGATCCACACGGGTAGTCATGCACACACGGAGCCACAAGGGTAGACATAAACACACGGAGCCACAAGGGTAGACATAAACACACGGATCAACAAGGGAGTCATGCACACACGGAGCCACAAGGGTAGTCATGCTCTCATGGGTACACAAGGGTAGTCATGCACACATACGGATCCACAAGAGTAGTCATGCACACACGGAGCCACAAGGGTAGTCCTGCACACATGGATACACAAGGTTAGTCATGCACACACGGAGACACAAGGGTAGGCATGCACAGACGGATACACAAGGGTAGTCATGCACAGACGGATACACAAGGGTAGTCAAGCACACACGGATACACAAGGGTAGGCATGCACACACGGATACACAAGGGTAGTCATGCGCACACGGATCCACAAGGGTAGGCATGCACACACGGATACACAAGGGTAGGCATGCACACACGGATACACAAGGGTAGGCATGCACACACGGATCCACAAAGGTAGTCATGCACATACGGATACACAAGGGTAGGCATGCACACACGGATCAGCAAGGGTAGTCATGCACACACGGAGCCACAAGGGTAGTCATGCACACACGGAGCCACAAGTGTAGTCATGCACACAGGGAGCCACAAGTGTAGTCATGCACACAGGGAGCCACAAGGGTAGTCATGCACACACGGATACATAAGGGTAGTCATGCACAGACGGATATACAAGGGTAGTCATGCACAGACGGATACACAAGGGTAGTCATGCACACACGTATACACAAGGGTAATCATGCACACACGGAGCCACAAGGGTAGTCATGCACACACGGATACACAAGGGTAGTCATGCACAGACGGATACAAAAGGGTAGTCATGCACAGACGGATACACAAGGGTAGTCATGCACAGCCGGATACACAAGGGTAGTCATGCACAGCCGGATACACAAGGGTAGTCATGCACACACGGAGCCACAAGGTTAGTCAGGCACACACGGATACACAAGGGTAGTCATGCACACACGGATACACAAGGGTAGAGATGCATAAACGGATACACAAGGGTAGTCATGCACTCACGGATACACAAGGGTAGTCATGCACACACGGATACACAAGGGTAGTCATGCACACACGGATACACAAGGGTAGTCATGCACACACGGATACACAAGGGTAGTCATGCACACACGGATACACAAGGGTAGTCATGCACACACGGATACACAAGGGTAGTCATGCACACACGGATACACAAGGGTAGTCATGCACACACGGATACACAAGGGTAGTCATGCACAGACGGATACACAAGGGTAGTCATGCACAGACGGATACACAAGGGTAGTCATGCACAGACGGATACACAAGGGTAGTCATGCACACACGGATACACAAGGGTAGTCATGCACAGACGGATACACAAGGGTAGTCATGCACACACGGATACACAAGGGTAGTCATACACACACGGATACACAAGGGTAGTCATGCACATACGGATACACAAGGGTAGTCATGCACACAGGGATACAAACGGGTAGGCATGCACACACGGATACACAAGGGTAGTCATGCACAGACGGATACACAAGGGTAGTCATGCACACACGGATACACAAGGGTAGGCATGCACACACGGATAAACAAGGGTAGGCAGGCACACACGGATACACAAGGGTAGGCATGCACACACGGATACACAAGGGTAGGCATGCACACACGGATACACAAGGGTAGTCATGCACACACGGATACACAAGGGTAGTCATGCACACACGGATACACAAGGGTAGTCATGCACACACGGATACACAAGCGTAGGCATGCACACATGGATACACAAGGGTAGGCATGCACAGACGGATACACAAGGGTAGTCATGCACACACGGATACACAAGGGTAGGCATGCACAGACGGATACACAAGGGTAGTCATGCACACACGGATACACAAAGGTAGGCATGCACAGACGGATACACAAGGGTAGGCATGCACACACGGATACACAAGGGTAGGCATGCACACACGGATCCACAAGGGTAGGCATGCACACACGGATGCACAAGGGTAGTCATGCACATAGGATACACAAGGGTATTCATGCACACACGGAGCCACAAGGGTAGTCATACACACACGGATACACAAGGGTAGGCATGCACACACGGATACACAAGGGTAGTCATGCACACACGGATACACAAGGGTAGGCATGCACACACGGATCCACAAGGGTAGGCATGCACACACGGATCCACAAGGGTAGTCATGCACACACGGATACACAAGGGTAGTCATGCACACACGGATGCACAAGGGTAGTCATGCACACACGGAGCCACAAGGGTAGTCATGCACACACGGATGCACAAGGGTAGTCATGCACACACGGATACACAAGGGTAGTCATGCACAGACGGATACACAAGGGTAGTCATGCACAGACGGATACACAAGGGTAGTCATGCACATACGGAGCCACAAGGGTAGTCATGCACACACGGATACACAAGGGTAATCATGCACACACGGAGCCAAAAGGGTAGTCATGCACACACGGATACACAAGAGTAGTCATGCACAGACGGATAAACAAGGGTAGTCATGCACAGACGGATACACAGGGGTAGTCATGCAACGACCGAGCCACAAGGGTAGTCATGAACAGACGGATACACAATGGTAGTCATGCACACACGGAGCCACAAGGGTAGTCATGCACACACGGATACACAAGGGTAGTCATGCACAGACGGTTACACAAGGGTAGTCATGCACACACGGATACACAAGGGTAGTAATGCCCATACGGATACACAAGGGTAGTCATGCACAGACGGATACACAAGGGTAGTCATGCACAGACGGATACACAAGCGTAGTCATGCACACACGGATACACAAGGGTAGTCATGCACAGACGGATACACAAGGGTAGTCATGCACACACGGATACACAAGGGTAGTCATACACACACGGATACACAATGGTAGGCATGCACACACGGATACACAAGGGTAGTCATGCACATACGGATACACAAGGGTAGTCATGCACACAGGGATACAAACGGGTAGGCATGCACACACGGATACACAAGGGTAGTCATGCACAGACGGATACACAAGGGTAGTCATGCACACACGGATACACAAGGGTAGGCATGCACACACGGATAAACAAGGGTAGGCAGGCACACACGGATACACAAGGGTAGGCATGCACACACGGATACACAAGGGTAGGCATGCACACACGGATACACAAGGGTAGTCATGCACACACGGATACACAAGGGTAGTCATGCACACACGGATACACAAGCGTAGGCATGCACACATGGATACACAAGGGTAGGCATGCACAGACGGATACACAAGGGTAGTCATGCACACACGGATACACAAGGGTAGGCATGCACAGACGGATACACAAGGGTAGTCATGCACACACGGATACACAAAGTTAGGCATGCACAGACGGATACACAAGGGTAGGCATGCACATACGGATACACAAGGGTAGGCATGCACACACGGATCCACAAGGGTAGGCATGCACACACGGATGCACAAGGGTAGTCATGCACATAGGATACACAAGGGTATTCATGCACACACGGAGCCACAAGGGTAGTCATACACACACGGATACACAAGGGTAGGCCTGCACACACGGATACACAAGGGTAGTCATGCACACACGGATACACAAGGGTAGGCATGCACACACGGATCCACAAGGGTAGGCATGCACACACGGATCCACAAGGGTAGTCATGCACACACGGATACACAAGGGTAGTCATGCACACACGGATACACAAGGGTAGGCATGCACACACGGAGCCACAAGGGTAGTCATGCACACACGGATGCACAAGGGTAGTCATGCACACACGGATACAAAAGGGTAGTCATGCACAGACGGATACACAAGGGTAGTCATGCACAGACGGATCCACAAGGGTAGTCATGCACAGACGGAGCCACAAGGGTAGTCATGCACACTCGGATACACAAGGGTAATCATGCACAGACGGATACACAAGGGTAGTCATGCACAGACGGATACACAAGGGTAGTCATGCACAGACGGATACAAAACGGTAGTCATGCACAGACGGATACACAAGGGTAGTCATGCACAGACGGATACACAAGGGTAGTCATGCACACACGGATACACAAGGGTAGTCATGCACAGACGGATACACAAGGGTAGTCATGCACACACGGATACACAAGGGTAGTCATGCACACACGGATACACAAGGGTAGTCATGCACAGACGGATACACAAGGGTAGTCATGCACACACGGATACACAAGGGTAGGCATGCACACACGGATACACAAGGGTAGTCATGCACAGACGGATACACAAGGGTAGGCATGCACACACGGATACACAAGGGTAGGCATGCACACAAAAAGTAGCATGCACACACGGATACACAAGGGTAGGCATGCACAGACGGATACACAAGGGTAGTCATGCACACACGGATACACGAGGGTAGACATGCACACACGGATACACAAGGGTAGTCATGCACACACGGATACACAAGGGTAGTCATGCACACACGGATACACAAGGGTAGTCATGCACACATGGATACACAAGCGTAGGCATGCACACATGGATACACAAGGGTAGGCATGCACAGACGGATACACAAGGGTAGTCATGCACACACGGATACACAAGGGTAGGCATGCACAGACGGATACACAAGGGTAGTCATGCACACACGGATACACAAAGTTAGGCATGCACAGACGGATACACAAGGGTAGGCATGCACATACGGATACACAAGGGTAGGCATGCACACACGGATCCACAAGGGTAGGCATGCACACACGGATGCACAAGGGTAGTCATGCACATATGGATACACAAGGGTATTCATGCACACACGGAGCCACAAGGGTAGTCATACACACACGGATACACAAGGATAGGCCTGCACACACGGATACACAAGGGTAGTCATGCACACACGGATACACAAGGGTAGGCATGCACACACGGATCCACAAGGGTAGGCATGCACACACGGATCCACAAGGGTAGTCATGCACACACGGATACACAAGGGTAGTCATGCACACACGGATACACAAGGGTAGGCATGCACACACGGAGCCACAAGGGTAGTCATGCATACACGGATGCACAAGGGTAGTCATGCACACACGGATACAAAAGGGTAGTCATGCACAGACGGATACACAAGGGTAGTCATGCACAGACGGATCCACAAGGGTAGTCATGCACAGACGGAGCCACAAGGGTAGTCATGCACACTCGGATACACAAGGGTAATCATGCACAGACGGATACACAAGGGTAGTCATGCACAGACGGATACACAAGGGTAGTCATGCACCAACCGAGCCACAAGGGTAGTCATGAACAGACGGATACACAATGGTAGTCATGCACACACGGAGCCACAAGGGTAGTCATGCACACACGGATACACAAGGGTAGTCATGCACAGACGGTTACACAAGGGTAGTAATGCACAGACGGATACACAAGGGTAGTCATGCACAGACGGATACAAAAGGGTAGTCATGCACAGACGGATACACAAGGGTAGTCATGCACAGACGGATACACAAGGGTAGTCATGCACACAGGGTTACACAAGGGTAATCATGCACATATGGATACACAAGGGTATTCATGCACAGACGGATACACAAGGGTAGCCATGCACAGGCGTATACACAAGGGTAGTCATGCACAGACGGAGCCACAAGGGTAGTCATGAACAGACGGATACACAAGGGTAGTCATGCACACACGGAGCCACAAGGGTAGTCATGCACACACGGAGCCACAAGGGTAGTCATGCAAAGACGGTTACAAAAGGGTAGTTATGCGCAGACGGTTACAAAAGGGTAGTTATGCACAGACGGATACACAAGGGTAGTCATACACACACGGATACACAAGGGTAGTCATGCACAGACGGAAACACACGGGTAGTCATGCACAGACGGATACACAAGGGTAGCCATGCACAGACGGATACACAAGGGTAGTCATGCACACACGGATCCACAAGGGTAGTCATGCACAGACGGATACACAAGGGTAGTCATGCACAGACGGATACACAAGGGTAGTCATGCACAGACGGATACACAAGGGTAGTCACGCACAGACGGATACACAAGGGTAGTCAAGCACAGACGGATACAAAAGGGTAGTCATGCACAGACATATACACAAGGGTAGTCATGCACAGACGGATACACAAGGGTAGTCATGCACACACGGATACACAAGGGTAGTCATGCACAGACGCATACACAAGGGTAGCCATGCACAGACGTATACACAAGGGTAGTCATGCACACACGGATACACAAGGGTAGTCATGCACAGATGGATACACAAGGGTAGTCATGCACAGACGGATACACAAGGGTAGTCATGCACAGACGGAGCCACAAGGGTAGTCATGCACACACGAATACACAAGGGTAGTCATGCACAGACGGAACCACAAGGGTAGTCATGCACAGACGGATACACAAGGGTAATCATGCACACACGGAGCCACAAGGGTAGTCATGCACACACGGATACACAAGGGTAATCATGCACAGACGGATACACAAGGGTAGTCATGCACAGACGGATACACAAGGGTAGTCATGCACAGACGGAGCCACAAGGGTAGTATTGCACACACGGAGCCACAGGGGTAGTCATGCATACACGGATACACAAGGGTAGTCATGCACAGACGGATACAAAAGGGTAATCATGCACAGACGGATACACAAGGGTAGTCATGCACAGAGGGATACACAAGGGTAGTCATGCACACACGGATACACAAGTGTAGTCATGCACAGACGGATACAAAAGGGTAATCATGCACAGACGGATACACAAGGGTAGTCATGCACAGACGGATACACAAGTGTAGTCATGCACACACGGATACACAAGGGTAGTCATGCACAGACGGATACACAAGGGTAGTCATGCACACACGGATGCACAAGGGTAATGATGCACACACGGATACACAAGGGTAGTGATGCACATACGGATTCACAAGGGTAGTCATACACACACGGATACACAAGGGTAGTCATACACACACGGATACACAAGGGTAGTCATGCACACACGGATACACAAGGGTAGGCATGCACACACGGATACACAAGGGTAGTCATGCACAGACGGATACACAAGGGTAGTCATGCACACACGGATACACAAGGGTAGGCATGCACACACGGATTTACAAGGGTAGTCATGCACAGACGGATACACAAGGGTAGGCATGCACACATGGATACACAAGGGTAGGCATGCACAGACGGATATACAATGGTAGTCATGCACACACGGATACACAAGGGTATACATGCACAGACGGATACACAAGGGTAGTCATGCACACACGGATACACGAGGGTAGACATGCACACACGGATACACAATGGTAGTCATGCACACACGGATACACAAGGGTAGTCATGCACACACGGATACACAAGGGTAGGCATGCACACACGGATACACAAGGGTAGTCATGCACACACGGATAAACAAGGGTAGGCATGCACACACGGATACACAATGGTAGGCATGCACACATGGATACACAAGGGTAGGCATGCACACACAGATACACAAGGGTAGTCATGCACACACGGATACACAAGGGTAGTCATGCACACACGGATACACAAGGGTAGTCATGCACACACGGATACATAAGGGTAGGCATGCACACACGGATGCACAATGGTAGGCATGCACAGACGTATACACAAGGGTAGTCATGCACAGACGGATACACAATGGTAGTCATGCACACACGGATACACAAGGGTAGGCATGCACAGACGGATACACAAAGGTAGGCATGCACACACGGATGCACAATGGTAGTCATGCACATACGGATACACAAGGGTAGTCATGCACACACGGAGCCACAAAGGTAGTCATACACACACGGATACACAATGGTAGGCATGCACACACGGATACACAAGGGTAGTCATGCACACACGGATACACAATGGTAGTCATGCACAGACGCATACACAAGGGTAGCCATGCACAGACGTATACACAAGGGTAGTCATGCACACACGGATACACAAGGGTAGTCATGCACAGATGGATACACAAGGGTAGTCATGCACAGACGGATACACAAGGGTAGTCATGCACAGACGGAGCCACAAGGGTAGTCATGCACACACGAATACACAAGGGTAGTCATGCACAGACGGAACCACAAGGGTAGTCATGCACAGACGGATACACAAGGGTAATCATGCACACACGGAGCCACAAGGGTAGTCATGCACACACGGATACACAAGGGTAATCATGCACAGACGGATACACAAGGGTAGTCATGCACAGACGGATACACAAGGGTAGTCATGCACAGACGGAGCCACAAGGGTAGTATTGCACACACGGAGCCACAGGGGTAGTCATGCATACACGGATACACAAGGGTAGTCATGCACAGACGGATACAAAAGGGTAATCATGCACAGACGGATACACAAGGGTAGTCATGCACAGAGGGATACACAAGGGTAGTCATGCACACACGGATACACAAGTGTAGTCATGCACAGACGGATACACAAGGGTAGTCATGCACAGACGGATACACAAGGGTAGTCATGCACAGACGGATACACAAGGGTAGTCATGCACACACGGATGCACAAGGGTAATGATGCACACACTGATACACAAGGGTAGTGATGCACATACGGATTCACAAGGGTAGTCATACACATACGGATACACAAGGGTAGTCATGCACACACGGATACACAAGGGTAGGCATGCACACACGGATACACAAGGGTAGTCATGCACAGACGGATACACAAGGGTAGTCATGCACACACGGATACACAAGGGTAGGCATGCACACACGGATTTACAAGGGTAGTCATGCACAGACGGATACACAAGGGTAGGCATGCACACATGGATACACAAGGGTAGGCATGCACAGACGGATATACAATGGTAGTCATGCACACACGGATACACAAGGGTATACATGCACAGACGGATACACAAGGGTAGTCATGCACACACGGATACACGAGGGTAGACATGCACACACGGATACACAAGGGTAGTCATGCACACACGGATAAACAAGGGTAGGCATGCACACACGGATACACAATGGTAGGCATGCACACATGGATACACAAGGGTAGGCATGCACTCACAGATACACAAGGGTAGTCATGCACACACGGATACACAAGGGTAGTCATGCACACACGGATACACAAGGGTAGTCATGCACACACGGATACATAAGGGTAGGCATGCACACACGGATGCACAATGGTAGGCATGCACAGACGTATACACAAGGGTAGTCATGCACAGACGGATACACAATGGTAGTCATGCACACACGGATACACAAGGGTAGGCATGCACAGACGGATACACAAAGGTAGGCATGCACACACGGATGCACAATGGTAGTCATGCACGTACGGATACACAAGGGTAGTCATGCACACACGGAGCCACAAAGCTAGTCATACACACACGGATACACAATGGTAGGCATGCACACACGGATACACAAGGGTAGTCATGCACACACGGATACACAAGGGTAGTCATGCACAGACGCATACACAAGGGTAGCCATGCACAGACGTATACACAAGGGTAGTCATGCACACACGGATACACAAGGGTAGTCATGCACAGATGGATACACAAGGGTAGTCATGCACAGACGGATACACAAGGGTAGTCATGCACAGACGGAGCCACAAGGGTAGTCATGCACACACGAATACACAAGGGTAGTCATGCACAGACGGAACCACAAGGGTAGTCATGCACAGACGGATACACAAGGGTAATCATGCACACACGGAGCCACAAGGGTAGTCATGCACACACGGATACACAAGGGTAATCATGCACAGACGGATACACAAGGGTAGTCATGCACAGACGGATACACAAGGGTAGTCATGCACAGACGGAGCCACAAGGGTAGTATTGCACACACGGAGCCACAGGGGTAGTCATGCATACACGGATACACAAGGGTAGTCATGCACAGACGGATACAAAAGGGTAATCATGCACAGACGGATACACAAGGGTAGTCATGCACAGAGGGATACACAAGGGTAGTCATGCACACACGGATACACAAGTGTAGTCATGCACAGACGGATACACAAGGGTAGTCATGCACAGACGGATACACAAGGGTAGTCATGCACAGACGGATACACAAGGGTAGTCATGCACACACGGATGCACAAGGGTAATGATGCACACACGGATACACAAGGGTAGTGATGCACATACGGATTCACAAGGGTAGTCATACACATACGGATACACAAGGGTAGTCATGCACACACGGATACACAAGGGTAGGCATGCACACACGGATACACAAGGGTAGTCATGCACAGACGGATACACAAGGGTAGTCATGCACACACGGATACACAAGGGTAGGCATGCACACACGGATTTACAAGGGTAGTCATGCACAGACGGATACACAAGGGTAGGCATGCACACATGGATACACAAGGGTAGGCATGCACAGACGGATATACAATGGTAGTCATGCACACACGGATACACAAGGGTATACATGCACAGACGGATACACAAGGGTAGTCATGCACACACGGATACACGAGGGTAGACATGCACACACGGATACACAAGGGTAGTCATGCACACACGGATACACAAGGGTAGTCATGCACACACGGATACACAAGGGTAGGCATGCACACACGGATACACAAGGGTAGTCATGCACACACGGATAAACAAGGGTAGGCATGCACACACGGATACACAAGGGTAGGCATGCACACATGGATACACAAGGGTAGGCATGCACACACAGATACACAAGGGTAGTCATGCACACACGGATACACAAGGGTAGTCATGCACACACGGATACACAAGGGTAGTCATGCACACACGGATACACAAGGGTAGGCATGCACACACGGATACACAAGGGTAGGCATGCACACACGGATCCACAAGGGTAGGCATGCACACACGGATGCACAAGGGTAGTCATGCACATACGGATACACAAGGGTAGTCATGCACACACGGAGCCACAATGGTAGTCATACACACACGGATACACAAGGTTAGGCATGCACACACGGATACACAAGGGTAGTCATGCACACACGGATACACAAGGGTAGGCATGCACACACGGATCCACAAGGGTGGGTAGGCATGCACACACGGATCCACAAGGGTAGTCATGCACACACGGATACACAAGGGTAGTCATGCACACACGGATACACAAGGGTAGTCATGCACACACGGAGCCACAAGGGTAGTCATGCACACACGTATACACAATGGTAGTCATGCACACACGGATCCACAAGGGTAGGCATGCACACGGAGCCACAAGGGTAGTCATGAACACACGGATCCGCAAGGGTAGAGATGCACACACGGAGCCACAAGGGTAGTCATGCACACACGGAGCCACAAGGGTAGTCATGCACACACGGATGCACAAGGGTAGTCATGCACACACGGATACACAAGGGTAGTCATGCACAGACGGATACACAAGAGTAGTCATGCACAGACGGAGCCACAAGGGTAGTCATGCACACACGGATACACAAGGGTAATCATGCACACACGGAGCCACAAGGGTAATCATGCACACACGGATACACAAGAGTAATCATGCACACACGGAGCCACAAGGGTAATCATGCACAGACGGATACACAAGGGTAGTCATGCACAGACGGATACACAGGGGTAGTCATGCACCGACCGAGCCGCAAGGGTAGTCATGCACAGACGGATACACAATGGTAGTCATGCACACACAGAGCCACAAGGGTAGTCATGCACAGACGGATACACAAGGGTAGTCATGCACAGACGGATACACAAGGGTAGTCATGCACACACGGATACACAAGGGTAGTCATGCACAGACGGATACACAAGGGTAGTCATGCACACACGGATACACAAGGGTAGTCATGCACACACGGATACACAAGGGTAGTCATGCACATACGGATACACAAGGGTAGTCATGCACACACGGATACAAAAGGGTAGGCATGCACACACGGATACACAAGGGTAGTCATGCACAGACGGATACACAAGGGTAGTCATGCACACACGGATACACAAGGGTAGGCATGCACACACGGATAAACAAGGGTAGGCATGCACACACGGATACACAAGGGTAGGCATGCACACACGGATACACAAGGGTAGGCATGCACACACGGATACACAAGGGTAGTCATGCACACACGGATACACAAGGGTAGTCATGCACACACGGATACACAAGGGTAGTCATGCACACACGGATACACAAGGGTAGGCATGCACACACGGATACACAAGGGTAGGCATGCACAGACGGATACACAAGGGTAGTCATGCACACACGGATACACAAGGGTAGTCATGCACATACGGATACACAAGGGTAGTCATGCACACACGGAGCCACAAGGGTAGTCATACACACACGGATACACAATGGTAGGCATGCACACACAGATACACAAGGATAGGCATGCACACACGGATCCACAAGGATAGGCATGCACACACGGATCCTACACAAGGGTAGTCATGCACACACGGATACACAAGGGTAGTCATGCACACACGGATACACAGGGGTAGGCATGCACACACGGATCCACAAGGGTAGGCTTGCACACACGGATGCACAAGGGTAGCTATGCACACACGGAGCCACAAGGGTAGTCATGCACACACGGATGCACATGGGTAATTATGTACACACGGATACACAAGGGTAGTCATGCACAGACGGATACACACGGGTAGTCATGCACAGACGGATACACAAGGGTAGTCATGCACAGACGGATACACAAGGGTAGTCATGCACAGACGGAGCCACAATGGTAGTCATGCACAGACGGATACACAAGGGTAATCATGCACACACGGAGCCACAAGGGTAGTCATGCACACACGGATACACAAGAGTAGTCATGCACAGACGGATACACAAGGTAGTCATGCACAGACGGATACACAGGGGTAGTCATGCACCGACCGAGCCACAAGGGTAGTCATGCACAGACGGATACACAATGGTAGTCATGCACACACAGAGCCACAAGGGTAGTCATGCACACACGGTTACACAAGGGTAGTCATGCACACACGGATACACAAGGGTAGTTATGCACAGACGGTTACACAAGGGTAGTCATGCACACACGGTTACACAAGGGTAGTAATGCCCATACGGATACACAAGGGTAGGCATGCACACACGGATACACAAGGGTAGTTATGCACAGACGGTTACACAAGGGTAGTAATGCCCATACGGATACACAAGGGTAGTCATGCACAGACGGATATACAAGGGTAGTCATGCACAGACGGATACACAAGCTTAGTCATGCACACACGGATACACAAGGGTAGTGATGCACAGACGGATACACAAGGGTAGTGATGCACACACGGAGCCACAAGGGTAGTCATACATACACGGAGCCACAAGGGTAGTCATGCACAGACGGTTACAAAAGGGTAGTCATGCACAGACGGTTACAAAAGGGTAGTTATGCACAGACGGTTACAAAAGGGTAGTCATGCACACACGGATACACAAGGGTAGTCATGCACAGACGGATACACAAGGGTAGTCATGCACAGACGGATACACAAGGGTAGCCATGCACAGGCGGATGCACAAGGGTAGTCATGCACACACGGATCCACAAGGGTAGTCATGCACAGACGGATACACAAGGGTAGTCATGCACAGACGGATACACAAGGGTAGTCATGCACAGACGGATACACAAGGGTAGTCATGCACAGTCGGATATACAAGGGTAGTCATGCACAGACGGATCCACAAGCGTAGCCATGCACAGATGGGACGGATACACAAGGGTAGTCATGCACACACGGATCCACAAGGGTAGTTATGCACACACGGAGCCACAAGGGTAGGCATGCACATACTGAGGAACAAGGGTAGTCATGCACAAACGGATCCACACGGGTAGTCATGCACAGAGGGTGCCACACGAGTAACCATGAACACACGGATCCACAAGGATAGTCATGAATACACGGTGCCACACGAGTAGCCATGGACACACGGAGCCACACGGGTAGCCATAGACACATGGAACCACAAGGATAGCCATGCACACAAGGAACCACAAAGATAGTCATGCACACACGGATCCACACAGATAGCCATGCACACACGGATCCACAAGGATAGCCATGCACACACGGATCCACAAGGATAGCCATGCACACACGGACCCACAAGGTTAGCCATGGACACACGGATCCACAAGGATAGCCATGCACACACGGATCCACAAGGATAGCCATGCACACACGGATCCACAAGGATAGCCATGCACACACGGATCCACAAGGATAGCCATGCACACACGGATCCACAAGGATAGTCATGCACACACGGACCCACAAGGATAGCCATGCACACACGGATCCACAAGGATAGCCATGCACACACGGATCCACAAGGATAGCCATGCACACACACACACGTAACCACATGGATAGTCATGCACACATGGAATCACATGGATAGTCATGCACACACGGAGCCACATGGATAGTCATGCACACACGGATCCACATGGATAGTCATGCACACACGGAGCCACATGGATAGTCATGCATACACGGAGCCACATGGATATTCATGCACACACGGAGCCACATGGATAGTCATGCATACACGGAGCCACATGGATAGCCATGCACACATGAACCACAGAGGTAGACATGAACACAGGGAGCCACAATGGTAGCCATGAACACACGGAACCACATGGATAGCCATGCACACATGAACTACAGAGGTAGACATGAACACACGGAGCCACATGGATAGTCATGCACACATGGAACCACAAGGATAGTCATGCACACATGAACCACATGGATAGTCATGCACACATGGAACCACATAGATAGTCATGCACACATGGAACCACAAGGATAGTCATGCACACACGGAACCACAAGGATAGTCATGCACACTCGGAACCACATATATAGTCATGCACACATGGGACCACAATGATAGTCATGCACACATGTAACCACATGGATAGTCATGCACACACGGAACCACATAGATAGTCATGCACACATGGAACCACAAGGATAGTCATGCACACATGGAACCACATGGAGAGTCATGCACACACGGAACCACAATGATAGCCATGAACACACGGAACCACATGGATAGTCATGCACACACGGAACCACAATGATAGCCATGAACACATGGAACCACATGGATAGTCATGCACACATGGAACCACATGGAGAGTCATGCACACATGGAACCACATGGAGAGTCATGCACACACGGAACCACAATGATAGCCATGAACACACGGAACCACATGGATAGTCATGCACACATGGAACCACATGGATAGTCATGCACACATGGAACCACATGGAGAGTCATGCACACACGGAACCACAATGATAGCCATGCACACATGAACCACAGAGGTAGACATGAACACACGGAGCCACAATGATAGCCATGAACACACGGAACCACATGGATAGCCATGCACACATGAACCACAGAGGTAGACATGAACACATGGAGCCAAAAGGATAGTCATGCACACACGGAACCACAGAGGTAGTCATGAACACACGGAGCCACATGGATAGCCATGAACACATGGAGCCACATGGATAGCCATGCACACATGAACCACATAGTTAGACATGAACTCAGGGAGCCACAAGGATAGCCATGAACACATGGAGTCACATGGATAGCCATGAACACATGGAGCCACATGGATAGCCATGCACACATGAACCACATAGTTAGACATGAACTCAGGGAGCCACAATGACAGCCATGAACACATGGAGTCACATGGATAGCCATGAACACATGGAGCCACATGGATAGCCATGCACACATGAACCACATAGTTAGACATGAACTCGGGGAGCCAGAAGGATAGCCATGAACACACGGAACCACAATGATAGCCATGAACACACGGAACCACATGGATAGCCATGAACACACGGAACCACAGAGGTAGACATGAACACACGGAGCCAAAAGGATAGTCATGCACAAACGGAACCACACGGGTAGCCATGAAAACACGGATCCGCAAGGATAGCCATGAACACACGGAGCCACATTGATAGCCATGCACCCATGGAACCACATGGATAGTCATGCACATACACGGAACCACAAGGATAGTCATGCACACACGGAGCCACATGGATATTCATGCACACACGGAGCCACATATATAGTCATGCACACACGGAGCCACATGGATAGTCATGCACATACACGGAACCACAAGGATAGTCATGCACACACGGAGCCACATGGATATTCATGCACACACGGAGCCACATATATAGTCATGCACACACGGAGCCACATGGATAGTCATGCACACATGGAACCACATGGATAGTCATGCACACATGGAACCACAGAGGTAGACATGAACACACGGAGCCACATGGATAGTCATGCACACATGGAACCACAAGGATAGTCATGCACACATGAACCACAGAGGTAGACATGAACACACGGATCCACAAGGATAGTCATGCACACATGGATCCACAAGGATAGTCATGCACACATGAACCACAGAGGTAGACATGAACACACGGATCCACAAGGATAGTCATGCACACATGAACCACAGAGGTAGACATGAACACACGGATCCACACGGATAGTCATGCACACATGGAACCACATGGATAGTCATGCACACATGGAACCACAGAGGTAGACATGAACACACGGAGCCACATGGATAGTCATGCACACATGGAACCACAAGGATAGTCATGCACACATGAACCACAGAGGTAGACATGAACACACGGATCCACAAGGATAGTCATGCACACATGAACCACAGAGGTAGACATGAACACACGGATCCACACGGATAGTCATGCACACATGGAGCCACAAGGATAGTCATGCACACATGGAGCCACAATGATAGTCATGCACATATGAACCACAGAGTTAGACATCAACATACTGATGCACAAGGATAGTCATGCACACATGAACCACAGAGGTAGACATGAACACACGGATCCACAAGGATAGCCATGCACATATGAACCACAGAGGTAGACATCAACACACTGATCAACAAGGATAGTCATGCACACATGGAGCCACAAGGATAGCCATGCACACATGAACCACAGAGGTAGACATGAACACACGGAGCCACATGGATAGTCATGCACACATGGAACCACAAGGATAGTCATGCACACATGAACCACAGAGGTAGACATGAACACACGGATCCACAAGGATAGTCATGCACACATGGATCCACAAGGATAGTCATGCACACATGAACCACAGAGGTAGACATGAACACACGGATCCACAAGGATAGTCATGCACACATGAACCACAGAGGTAGACATGAACACACGGATCCACACGGATAGTCATGCACACATGGAACCACATGGATAGTCATGCACACATGGAACCACAGAGGTAGACATGAACACACGGAGCCACATGGATAGTCATGCACACATGGAACCACAAGGATAGTCATGCACACATGAACCACAGAGGTAGACATGAACACACGGATCCACAAGGATAGTCATGCACACATGAACCACAGAGGTAGACATGAACACACGGATCCACACGGATAGTCATGCACACATGGAGCCACAAGGATAGTCATGCACACATGGAGCCACAATGATAGTCATGCACATATGAACCACAGAGTTAGACATCAACATACTGATGCACAAGGATAGTCATGCACACATGAACCACAGAGGTAGACATGAACACACGGATCCACAAGGATAGCCATGCACATATGAACCACAGAGGTAGACATCAACACACTGATCAACAAGGATAGTCATGCACACATGGAGCCACAAGGATAGCCATGCACACATGAACCACAGAGGTAGACATGAACACACGGAGCCACAATGATAGCCATGAACACACGGAACCACATGGATAGCCATGCACACATGAACCACAGAGGTAGACATGAACACATGGAGCCAAAAGGATAGTCATGCACACACGGAACCACAGAGGTAGTCATGAACACACGGAGCCACATGGATAGCCATGAACACATGGAGCCACATGGATAGCCATGCACACATGAACCACATAGTTAGACATGAACTCAGGGAGCCACAAGGATAGCCATGAACACATGGAGTCACATGGATAGCCATGAACACATGGAGCCACATGGATAGCCATGCACACATGAACCACATAGTTAGACATGAACTCAGGGAGCCACAATGACAGCCATGAACACATGGAGTCACATGGATAGCCATGAACACATGGAGCCACATGGATAGCCATGCACACATGAACCACATAGTTAGACATGAACTCGGGGAGCCAGAAGGATAGCCATGAACACACGGAACCACAGAGGTAGACATGAACACACGGAGCCAAAAGGATAGTCATGCACAAACGGAACCACACGGGTAGCCATGAAAACACGGATCCGCAAGGATAGCCATGAACACACGGAGCCACATTGATAGTCATGCACACATGGAGCCACATGGATAGTCATGCACACATGGAGCCACAAGGATAGTCATGCACACATGGAGCCACAAGGATAGTCATGCACATATGAACCACATAGGTAGATGAACACACGGATCCACAAGGATAGTCATGCACATATGAACCACAGAGTTAGACATCAACATACTGATGCACAAGGATAGTCATGCACACATGAACCACAGAGGTAGACATGAACACACGGATCCACAAGGATAGTCATGCACACATGAACCACAGAGGTAGACATGAACACACGGATCCACACGGATAGTCATGCACACATGGAGCCACAAGGATAGTCATGCACACATGGAGCCACAAGGATAGTCATGCACATATGAACCACATAGGTAGATGAACACACGGATCCACAAGGATAGTCATGCACATATGAACCACAGAGTTAGACATCAACATACTGATGCACAAGGATAGTCATGCACACATGAACCACAGAGGTAGACATGAACACACGGATCCACAAGGATAGTCATGCACACATGAACCACAGAGGTAGACATGAACACACGGATCCACACGGATAGTCATGCACACATGGAGCCACAAGGATAGTCATGCACACATGGAGCCACAAGGATAGTCATGCACATATGAACCACATAGGTAGATGAACACACGGATCCACAAGGATAGTCATGCACATATGAACCACAGAGTTAGACATCAACATACTGATGCACAAGGATAGTCATGCACACATGAACCACAGAGGTAGACATGAACACACGGATCCACAAGGATAGCCATGCACATATGAACCACAGAGGTAGACATCAACACACTGATCAACAAGGATAGTCATGCACACATGGAGCCACAAGGATAGCCATGCACACATGAACCACAGAGGTAGACATGAACACACGGATCCACAAGGATAGTCATGCACACATGAACCACAGAGGTAGACATGAACACACGGATCCACAAGGATAGCCATACACATATGAAACACAGAGGTAGACATTAACACACGGAGCCAAAAGGATAGCTATAAACACACGGTGCCACACGCACAGCCATGAACACACGGAACCACAAGCACAGCCATGAACACACGGAACCACAAGCACAGCCATGAACACACGGAACCACAAGCACAGCCATGAACAAACGGAACCACAAGCACAGCCATGAACACACGGAACCACAAGCACAGCCATGAACACACGGAACCACAAGCACAGCCATGAACACACGGAACCACAAGCACAGCCATGAACACACGGAACCACAAGTACAGCCATGAACACATGGGGCCATAAGGATAGTCATGCACACACGGAACCACACATGTACATGTATGAGTAATACCCGGAGAAACCCCCACATGTCATGTGATGTTTGAGTAATACCCGGAGATTCCCCCACCTGCCATGTGATGTATGGGGAGTACCCGGAGAAACCCCCACATGTCATGTGATGTATGAGGAGTACCCGGAGATTCCCCCACCTGCCATGTGATGTATGGGGAGTACCCGGAGAAACCCCCACATGTCATGTGATGTATGAGGAGTACCCGGAGATTCCCCCACCTGCCATGTGATGAATGAGTAGTTCACAGAGATTCCCCCACCTGCCATGTGATGTATGAAGAGTACCCGGAGAAACCCCCACTTGCCATGCGATGTATGAGGAGTACCCGGAGAGTCCCCCACCTGCCATGTGATGAATGAGTAGTTCACAGAGATTCCCCCACCTGCCATGTGATGTATGAGGAATACCCGGAGATTCCCCCACCCGCCATGTGATGAATGAGTAGTTCACAGAGATTCCCCCACTTGCCATGTGATGAATGAGTAGTTCACAGAGATTCCCCCACCTGCCATGTGATGTATGAGGAGTACCCGGAGAAACCCCCACTTGCCATGTGATGTATGAGGAGTACCCGGAGAAACCCCCACATGCCATGTGATGTATGAGGAGTACCCGGAGAAACCCCCACATGCCATGTGATGTATGAGGAGTACCCGGGGATTCCCCCACCTGCCATGTGATGAATGAGTAGTTCACAGAGATTCCCCCACCTGCCATGTGATGTATGAGGAGTAGCCGGAGAAACCCCCACATGCCATGTGATATATGAGGAGTACACGGAGATTCCCCCATATGTCATGTGATGTATGAGGAGTACCCTGGAGAAACCCCCACTTGCCATGTGATGTATGAGGAGTACCCGGATAAAGCCCCACCTGTCATGTGATGTATGAGGAGTACAACGGAGAACCCCCCACATGTCATGTGATGTATGAGGAGTACCCTGGAGAAACCCCCACCTGCCATTAGATGTACGAGGAGTACCGGGAGAAACCCCCACATGCCATGTGATGTATGAGGGGTACCCTGGAGAAACCCCCTCCTGCCATGTGATGTATGAGGAGAACCCTGGAGAAACCCCACCTGCCATGTGATGTACGAGGAGTACCCTGGAGAAACCCTACCTGCCATGTGATGTATGAGGAGTACCCGGAGAAACCCCCACATGCCATGTGATGTATGAGGCGTACCCTGGAGAAACCCCCAAATGTCATGTGATGTATGCGGAGTACCCTGGAGATTCCCCACCTGCCATGTGATGTATGAGGAGTACCCGGAGATTCCCCCACATGTCATGTGATGTATGAGGAGTACCCGGGGATTCCCCCACCTGCCATGTGATGAATGAGTAGTTCACAGAGATTCCCCCACCTGCCATGTGATGTATGAGGAGTAGCCGGAGAAACCCCCACATGCCATGTGATATATGAGGAGTACACGGAGATTCCCCCATATGTCATGTGATGTATGAGGAGTACCCTGGAGAAACCCCCACTTGCCATGTGATGTATGAGGAGTACCCGGATAAAGCCCCACCTGTCATGTGATGTATGAGGAGTACAACGGAGAACCCCCCACATGTCATGTGATGTATGAGGAGTACCCTGGAGAAACCCCCACCTGCCATTAGATGTACGAGGAGTACCGGGAGAAACCCCCACATGCCATGTGATGTATGAGGGGTACCCTGGAGAAACCCCCTCCTGCCATGTGATGTATGAGGAGAACCCTGGAGAAACCCCACCTGCCATGTGATGTACGAGGAGTACCCTGGAGAAACCCTACCTGCCATGTGATGTATGAGGAGTACCCGGAGAAACCCCCACATGCCATGTGATGTATGAGGCGTACCCTGGAGAAACCCCCAAATGTCATGTGATGTATGCGGAGTACCCTGGAGATTCCCCACCTGCCATGTGATGTATGAGGAGTACCCGGAGATTCCCCCACATGTCATGTGATGTATGAGGAGTACCCGGGGATTCCCCCACCTGCCATGTGATGAATGAGTAGTTCACAGAGATTCCCCCACCTGTCATGTGATGTATGAGGAGTAGCCGGAGAAACCCCCACATGCCATGTGATATATGAGGAGTACACGGAGATTCCCCCATATGTCATGTGATGTATGAGGAGTACCCTGGAGAAACCCCCACTTGCCATGTGATGTATGAGGAGTACCCGGATAAAGCCCCACCTGTCATGTGATGTATGAGGAGTACAACGGAGAACCCCCCACATGTCATGTGATGTATGAGGAGTACCCTGGAGAAACCCCCACCTGCCATTAGATGTACGAGGAGTACCGGGAGAAACCCCCACATGCCATGTGATGTATGAGGGGTACCCTGGAGAAACCCCCTCCTGCCATGTGATGTATGAGGAGAACCCTGGAGAAACCCCACCTGCCATGTGATGTACGAGGAGTACCCTGGAGAAACCCTACCTGCCATGTGATGTATGAGGAGTACCCGGAGAAACCCCCACATGCCATGTGATGTATGAGGCGTACCCTGGAGAAACCCCCAAATGTCATGTGATGTATGCGGAGTACCCTGGAGATTCCCCACCTGCCATGTGATGTATGAGGAGTACCCGGAGATTCCCCCACATGTCATGTGATGTATGAGGAGTACCCGGAGAAACACCCACCTCCATGTGATGTATGAGGAGTACCCTGGAGAAACCCCCACCTGCCATGTGATGTATGAGGAGTACCCGGAGATTCCCCCACCTGCCATGAGATGTATGAGGAGTACCCTGGAGATTCCCCCACCTGCCATTTGATGTATGAGGCGTACCCTGGAGAAACCCCCACCTGCCATGTGATGTATGGGGAGTACCCGGAGATTCCTCCACCTATCATGTGATGTATGAGGAGTATCCGGAGATTCCCCCACCTGCCATGTGATGTATGAGGAGTATCCGGAGATTCCTCCACCTGTCATGTGATGTATGAGGAGTATCCGGAGATTCCTCCACCTGTCATGTGATGTATGAGGAGTATCCGGAGATTCCCCCACCTGCCATGTGATGTATGAGGAGTATCCGGAGATTCCTCCACATGCCATGTGATGTATGAGGAGTATCCGGAGATTCCTCCACCTGCCATGTGATGTATGAGGAGTATCCGGAGATTCCTCCACCTGTCATGTGATGTATGAGGAGTATCCGGAGATTCCTCCACCTGCCATGTGATGTATGAGGAGTATCCGGAGGTTCCTCCACCTGTCATGTGATGTATGAGGAGTATCTGGAGATTCCTCCACCTGTCATGTGATGTATGAGGAGTATCCGGAGATTCCTCCACCTGTCATGTGATGTATGAGGAGTATCCGGAGATTCCTCCACCTGTCATGTGATGTATGAGGAGTATCCGGAGATTCCTCCACATGCCATGTGATGTATGAGGAGTATCCGGAGATTCCTCCACCTGTCATGTGATGTATGAGGAGTATCCGGAGATTCCTCCACATGCCATGTGATGTATGAGGAGTACTAGATAGTATGTGTTCTCACAATACATGATTACTTTTACAAAGAATATATTTTCCAATTTATATTTGTCATCCATTTAATAGGCATACTTATATCAGGGAGCGGGTTCTCCACATGTAGGGGCTGTTTGGAGAGCCCGATGAGGACGACACGACCTCCCTTCCTCAAGTACGAGAAGCAGGAGTTGATCATGTCGGTATTTCCACTACACTCACATATCCGACCAATACCAACCCCCGATGTCAACTCCATGATAACCTGCAATCATTAAATGGCATAATGACAATATTCTATATCTAACTTCAGCATTGTTTCAACCTCTCCATGTATAACATATGAACGTACATAACCTCTCTATGTATAACATATGAACGTACATCAACATCTCTATGTATAACATATGAACATACATAACCTCTCCATGTATAACATATGAACGTACATAACCTCTCTTTGTATAACATATAAACGTACATAACCTCTCTTTGTATAACATTTGAACGTACATAACCTCTCCATGTATAACATTTGAACATACATAACCTCTCCATGTATAACATATGAACATACATAACCTCTCTATGTATAACATATGAACGTACATAACCTCTCCATGTATAACATATGAACGTACATAACTTCTCCATATATAACATAAGAACGTACATAACCTCTCCATGTATAACATAAGAACGTACATAACCTCTCCATGTATAACATATGAACGTACATAACCTTTCAATGTATAATATAGGAACGTACATAACCTCTCCATGTATAACACATGAACGTATATAACCTCTCCATGTATAACACATGAACGTATATAACCTCTCTATGTATAACATATGGACATACATAACCTATCCATGTATAACATATAAACGTACATAACCTCTCTATGTATAACATATGAACGTACATCAACCTCTCTATATATAACATATGCACGTATATAACCTCTTTATGTATAACATATAAACGTACATAACCTCTCCATGTATAACATATAAACGTACATAACCTCTCCATGTATAACATATAAACGTACATCAACCTCTCTATGTATAACATATGAACGTACATAACCTCTCTATGTATAACATATGAACGTACATCAAACTCTCTATGTATAACATATGAACGTACATCAACCTCTCTATGTATAACATATGGACGTACATAACCTATCCATGTATAACATATGAACGTATATAATCTCTATATGTATAACATATGCACGTACATAACCTCTTTATGTATAACATATGAACGTACATCAACCTCTCTATGTATAACATATAAACGTACATAACCTCTCCATGTATAACATATGAACGTACATCAACCTCTCTATGTATAACATATAAACGTACATAACCTCTCCATGTATAACATATGAACGTACATAACCTTTCAATGTATAATATAGGAACGTACATAACCTCTCCATGTATAACACATGAACGTATATAACCTCTCCATGTATAACACATGAACGTATATAACCTCTCTATGTATAACATATGGACATACATAACCTATCCATGTATAACATATAAACGTACATAACCTCTCTATGTATAACATATGAACGTACATCAACCTCTCTATATATAACATATGCACGTATATAACCTCTTTATGTATAACATATAAACGTACATAACCTCTCCATGTATAACATATAAACGTACATAACCTCTCCATGTATAACATATAAACGTACATCAACCTCTCTATGTATAACATATGAACGTACATAACCTCTCTATGTATAACATATGAACGTACATCAAACTCTCTATGTATAACATATGAACGTACATCAACCTCTCTATGTATAACATATGGACGTACATAACCTATCCATGTATAACATATGAACGTATATAATCTCTATATGTATAACATATGCACGTACATAACCTCTTTATGTATAACATATGAACGTACATCAACCTCTCTATGTATAACATATAAACGTACATAACCTCTCCATGTATAACATATGAACGTACATCAACCTCTCTATGTATAACATATAAACGTACATAACCTCTCCATGTATAACATATGAACGTACATCAACCTCTCTATATATAACATATGCACGTACATAACCTCTTTATGTATAACATATAAACGTACATAACCTCTCCATGTATAACATATAGACGTACATAACCTCTCTATGTATAACATATGAACGTACATCAACCTCTCTATATATAACATATGCACGTATATAACCTCTTTATGTATAACATATAAATGTACATAACCTCTCCATGTATAACATATAAACGTACATAACCTCTCTATGTATAACATATGAACGTACATCAACCTCTCTATATATAACATATGCACGTATATAACCTCTTTATGTATAACATATAAACGTACATAACCTCTCCATGTATAACATATAAACGTACATAACCTCTCTATGTATAACATATGAACGTACATCAACCTCTCTATATATAACATATGCACGTATATAACCTCTTTATGTATAACATATAAACGTACATAACCTCTCTATGTATAACATATGAACGTACATCAACCTCTCTATATATAACATATGCACGTATATAACCTCTTTATGTATAACATATAAACGTACATAACCTCTCCATGTATAACATATGAACGTACATCAACCTCTCTATATATAACATATGCACGTATATAACCTCTTTATGTATAACATATAAACGTACATAACCTCTCTATGTATAACATATGAACGTACATCAACCTCTCTATATATAACATATGCACGTATATAACCTCTTTATGTATAACATATGAACGTACATAACCTCTCTACATATAACATATGAACGTACATCAACCTCTCTATATATAACATATGCACGTATATAACCTCTTTATGTATACCATATGCACATACATAACCTCTCCATGTATAATATAGGAACGTACATAACCTCTCCATGTATAATATAGGAACGTACATAACCTCTCCATGTATAACATATGAACATACATAACCTCTCTATGTATAACATATGCACGTACATAACCTCTATATGTATAACATATGAACGTACATAACCTCTCCATGTATAATATAGGAACGTACATAACCTCTCCATGTATAACATATGCACGTACATCAACCTCTCTATGCATAACATATGAACGTACATCAAATTCTCTATGTAGAACATATGAACGTACATCAACCTCTCTTAACATACAACAACCTCTCTATATATACTATATAAACATACAACAACCTCTCTATATATACTATATAAACATACAGCAACCTCTCTATATATACTATATAAACATACAACAACCTCTCTATATATACTATATAAATATACAACAACCTCTCTATATATACTATATAAATATACAGCAACCTCTCTATATATACTATATAAACATACAACAACCTCTCTATATATACTATATAAACATACAACAACCTCTCTATATATACTATATAAACATACAGCAACCTCTCTATATATACTATATAAATATACAGCAACCTCTCTATATATACTATATAAACATACAACAACCTCCCTATATAAACATTTATAAACATACAGTAATAGAAGTAAGCATAGCATACCATCTGCGATCAAGTATATCATATAAGACGTTATAACGTTACATACTGTATAATGTATGGCAGTATGGCGATCTCTCTGTGGATAATATATGAACAGATAGCTAACCTCTTTGATATTCTTGTGTTTGGTGTTAACAACAATGTCTGTTCCCATCTCCTGAGCAAGTTTCAGCTTCCAATCCTCAATGTCAGCACCTATAACTCTTTAAAGCGACATTACATCGCAAAATTCAATCTATAAACTGCATGTGTTTACGTATACATATCATTTATACTAAACAGTACCAATAATTAGCGATACTCGTTCGAGCAGGAAGATATTATGTATGCGGCTTGATACTCATTACGTTCGAGCAGGCAGAGATCATGTATGCGGTTTGTTAACGACATTCATAACGTTCGACAAGGAAGAGATGATGTATGCGGCTTGGTACTCATAACGTTCTAGCAGGAATAGATCATATATGCGGCTTGATACTCATAACGTTTGAGCAGGAAGAGATCGTGTATGCGGTTTGATACTCATAACGTTCTAGCAGAAAGTGATCGTGTATGCGGTTTGATACTCATAACGTTCGGGCAGGAGGAGATTATGTATGCGGGTTGATACTCATAACGTTCGGGCAGGAGGAGATTATGTATGCGGTTTTGTTACCGATACTCATAGCGTTTGAGCAGGAAGAGATTATGTATGCGGTTTGATACTCATAGCATTCGAGCAGGAAGAGATTATGTATGCGGTTTGATACTCATAACGTTCGAGCAGGAAGAGATTATGTATGCGGTTTGATACTCATAACGTTCGAGCAGGAAGAGATCATGTATGTGGTTTGATACTCATAACGTTCGAGCAGGAAGAGATCATGTATGTGGTTTGATACTCATAATGTTCTAGCAAGAAGAGATCATGTATGTGGTTTGATACTCATAACGTTAGAGCAGGAAGAGATCATGTATGCGGCTTGATACTCATAGCGTTCGGGCAGGCAGAGATCATGTATGTCGTTTATTATCTATACTCATAACATTCGAGCAGGAAGAGATCATGTATGTGGTTTGATACTCATAAGGTTCGAGCAGGAAGAGATCATGTATGGGGCTTGATACTCATAATGTTCGAGCAGGAAGAGATCATGTATGCGGTGATTTTACTGATACTGATAACGTTCGAGCGGGAAGAGACCATGTATGTGGTTTGATGCTCATAACGCTCGAGCAGGAAGAGATCATGTATGCGGTTTGATACTCATAACGTTCGAGCAGGAAGAGATTATGTATGCGGTTTGATACTCATAACGTTCGAGCAGGAAGAGATCTTGTATGCGGTTTTGTTAACAATACGAATAATGTTCGACCAGGAAGAGATCATGAATGCGGTTTGATACTCATAACGTTCGAGCAGGAAAAGACCATGTATGTGGTTTGATGCTCATAACGCTCGAGCAGGAAGAGATCATGTATGATGTGATTTTACTGATACTCATAACGTTCGAGCAGCAATAGACCATGTATGCGGTTTGATACTCATGACGCTCGAGCAGGAAGAGATCATGTATGCGGTTTGATACTCATAACGTTCGAGCAGGAAGAGATCATGTATGCGGTTTGATACTCATAACGTTCGAGCAGGAAAAGACCATGTATGATGTGATTTTACTGATACTCATAACGTTCGAGCAGGAAGAGACCATGTATGTGGTTTGATGCTCATAACGCTCGAGCAGGAAGAGATCATGTATGCGGTTTGTTACCTATACTCATGACGATCGAGCAGGAAGAGATCATGTATGCGGTTTGATACTCATAACGTTCGAGCAGGAAGAGATCATACGTGCGGTTTGATTATCATAACGTTCGAGCAGGAAGTGACCATCCATGCGGTTTGTTACCGATACTCATAACGTATGAGCAGGAAGAGATCATGTATGCGGTGATTTTACCGATACTCATAATGTTCGAGCAGGAAGAGATTATGTATGCGGATTGCTACCGATACCCAAAACGTTCGAGCAGGAAGAGATCATATATGCGGTTTTGTTACCGATAATCATAACGTTCAAGCAGGAACAGATCATGGATGCGGTTTATTATCTATACTCATAACGTTCGAGCAGGAAGAGACCATGTATGCCGTTTGCTAATCATAACGTTCGACCAGGAAGAGATCATGTATGCGGTTTGATAATCATAACGTTCGAGCAGGAAGAGATCATGTATGCGGTTTGATAATCATAACGTTCGAGCAGGAAGAGATCATGTATGCGGATTGCTACCGCTACCCATAACGTTCGAGCAGGAATAGATCATGTATGCGGTTTGATACCCATACCGTTCGAGCAGGAAGAGATTATGTATACGGATTGCTACCGATACTCATAACGTTCGAGCAGGAAGAGATCATGTACGTGGTTTGATACTCATAATGTTCGAGCACGAAGAGATCGTGTATGCGGTTTGATACTCATAACGTTCGAGCAGGAAGAGATCATGTACGTGGTTTGATACTCATAACGTTCGAGCAGGAAGAGATCATGTACGTGGTTTGATACTCATAACGTTCGAGCAGGAAGAGATCATGTACGTGGTTTGATACTCATAACGTTCGAGCACGAAGAGATCGTGTATGCGGTTTGATACTCATAACGTTCGAGCAGGAAGAGATAATGTATGCGGATTGCTACCGATACCCATAGCGTTCGAGCAGTAAGAGATCGTGTATGCGGTTTGATACTCATAACACTCGAGCAGGAATGGATCATTTAATCAGATTGCTACCGATACCCATAACGTTCGAGCATGACGAGATTATGTATGCGGTTTGATACTCATAACGTTCGAGCAGGAAGAGATCATGTATGCGGTTTGATACTCATAACGTTCGATCAGGAAGAGATCATGTATTCGGATTGCTACCTATACCCATAACGTTCGAGCAGGAAGAGGTCATGTATACGGTGATTTTAACGATACTCATAACCTCCGAGGACGAAGAGATCATGTATGCGGTTTGTTTCCGATACGCATAACGTTCGAGCAGGAAAATATCATGTATGTGGTTTATTATCTATATTCATAATGTTCGAACAACAAGAGATTATGTATGCGGTTTGATACTCATAGCGTTCGGGCAGGAAGAGATCATGTATGCGGTTTATTATCTATATTCATAACGTTTGAACAGGAATAGATTATGTATGCGGTTTGATACTCATAACGTTCGTGCAGGAATAGATCATGTATGCGGTTTTGTTACCGATACTCATAACGTTAGAGCACGAAGAGATCATGCATGCGGTTTGATAGGCATAGCGTTCGAGCAGGAAAATATCGTGTATGTGGTTTATTATCTATATTCATAACGATCGACCAGGAAGAGATGATGTATACGGCTAGATACTCATAACATTCGAGCAGGAAGAGATTATGTATGCGGTTTGATACTCATAACGTTCGAGCAGGAAGATATTAAGTATGCGGTTTTTTAACGACATTCATAACGTTCGAACATGAAGAGATCATGTATGCGGTTTGATACTCATAACGTTCGAGCAGGAAGAGATCATGTATGCGGTTTGATACTCATAACGTTCGAGCAGGAAGAGATTATGTATGCGGTTTTGTTAACAATACGAATAACGTTCGACCAGGAAGGGATCATGAATGCGGTTTGATACTCATAACGTTCGAGCAGGAAGAGATCATGTATGCGGTGATTTTACTGACACTCATAACGTTCGAGCAGGAAGAGACCATGTATGTGGTTTGATGCTCATAACACTGGAGCAGGAAGAGATCATGTATGCGGTTTGTTACCTATACTCATAACGTTCGAGTAGGAAGAGATCAGGTATGCGGTTTGATACTCATAGCGTTCGAGCAGGAAGAGATTATGTATGCGGTGTGATACTCATAACATTCGAGCAGGAAGAAATCATGTATGCGGTGTGATACTCATAACATTCGAGCAGGAAGAAATCATGTATGCGGTTTGATACTCGTAGCATTCGAGCAGGAAGAGATTATGTATGCGGATGATACTCATAGCATTCGAGCAGGAAGAGATTATGTATGCCGTTTGATACTCATAACGTTCGAGCAGGAAGAGATAATATATGCAGCTTGATACTCATAACGTTCGAGCAGGAAGAGATAATATATGCAGCTTGATACTCATAACGTTCGAGCAGGAAGAGATCATATATGCAGCTTGATACTCATAACGTTCGAGCAGGAAGAGATAATATATGCAGCTTGATACTCATAACGTTTGAGCAGGAAGATATCGTGTATGCGGTTAGATACTCATAACGTTCGATCAGCAAGACATTATGTATGCGGATTGATACTCATAACTTTCGGGCAAGAAGAGATCATGTATGCGGTTTTGTTACCGATACTCTTAACGTTTGAGCAGGAGGAGATTATGTATGCGGTTTGATACTCACAACGTTCTAGCAGGAAGAGATCATGTATGGGGCTTGATACTCATAACGTTCGAGCAGGAAACTATCATGTATGCAGTTTGATACGCATAACGTTCGAGCAGCAATAGACCATGTATGCGGTTTGATACTCATAACGTTCGAGCAGGAAGTGATCATGTATGCGGTTTGATACTCATAACGTTCGAGCAGGAAGAGATCATGTATGCGGTTTGTTACCGATAATCATAACGTTCAAGCAGGAACAGATCATGGATGCGGTTTATTATCTATACTCATAACGTTCGAGCAGGAAGAGATTATGTATGCCGTTTGGTAATCATAACGTTCGACCAGGAAGAGATCATGTATGCGGCTTGATACTCATAACGTTCGAGCAGGAAGAGATCATGTATTCGGTTTTGGAAGAGGAGATCAATTACTCCGGATTGTAGCGATGAGTGATGTAGGGAAATGTCGTTTGTATATGCCGAAACGAGTGATGTAGGGAAATGTCTTTTGTATATGGCGGGACGAGTGACATGAAGAAATGTCGTTTGTATATGACGGGACTAGGGGCGTAGAGAAATTTCGTTTGTATATGACGGGACGAGTGACGTAGGGAAATGTCATTTTTATATGACGGGACGAGTGACGTAGGGAAATATCGTTTGTATATGGCGGGATGAGTGATATGAAGAAATGGTGTTTGTATATGACGGGATGAATGACATAGGGAAATGCCGTTTGTATATGACGGGACGAATGACGTAGCGAAATGCCGATTGTAATTGACGGGACGAGTGACGTAGGGATATGCCGTCTGTATATGACGGGACAAGTGACGTAGGGACATGCCGATTGTAATTGACGTGACGAGTGACGTAGGGAAATGCCTTTTGTATATGACGGGACGAGTGACGTAGGGAAATGTCGTTTGTATATGGCGGGACAAGTGATATAGGGAAATGTCGTTTGTATATGAAGGGACGAATGAGGCAGGGAAATGTCGTTTGTATATGGCGGGACGAGTGACGTAGGGAAATGTCGTTTGTATATGGCGTGACGAGTGACGTAGGGAAATGCCGTTTGTATATGGCGGGACGAGTGACGTAGGGAAATACCGTTTGTATAAGACGGGACGAGTGACGTAGGGACATGTCGTTTGTATATGACTGGGCGAGTGACGTAGGGAAATGCCGTTTGTATATGGCGGGACGAGTGACGTAGGGAAATGCCGTTTGTATATGGCGGGACGAGTGACATGCATAAATGTCGTTTGTATATGGCGGGACGAGTGACGTAGTAAACTGTCGTTTGTATATGACGGGACGAGTGACGTAGGAAAATGTCGTTTGTATATGACGGGGCGAGTTACGTAGGGATATGCCGTTTGTATATGGCGGGATGAGTGACATGAATAAATGTCTTTTGTATATGACGGGTCGAGTGATGTAGGGAAATGTCGTTTCTATATGGCGGGACGAGTGACGTAGGGAAATGTCGTTTGTATATGACAGGACGAGTGACGTAGGAAATGCCGTTTGTATATGGCGGGACGAGTGACGTAGGGAAATGTTGTTTGTATATGGCGGGACGAGTGACGTAGGGAAATGTCGTTTGTATATGACGGGACGAGTGACGTAGGGAAATGTCGTTTCTATATGGCGGGACGAGTGTCGTAGGGAAATGCCGTTTGTATACGGCGGGACGAGTGACGTAAGGAAATAAATGCCGTTTGTGTATGACGGGACGAGTGACGTAGGGCAATGTCGTTTGTATATGACGGGACTATTGACGTAAGGAAATAAATGCCGTTTGTGTATGACGGGACGAGTGACGTAGGGAAATGCCGTTTGTATATGACGGGACTATTGACGTAAGGAAATAAATGCCGTTTGTGTATGACGGGACGAGTGACGTAGGGCAATGTCGTTTGTATATGGCGGGACGTGTGACATGAACGGGTTAACACCGTGGGATAATGTGCTAGGGATCAATAACGGCCGTTTGCCGATGTTATGCAGCATACATATCCCATAACGGCAACGCGACACATTTGATTACGTTTTTTGTTTTATTATTATACACATTTATCTTAGCTCGATTGCTCAATAAGTTTTCTACGACTAATATTAATCATCATCGAGACCTCATTCTTGATGGAATGCATCGCTACGAGGGAGAGAGAAGTGGAAATGTGGAATTTAAATGCCTTATTACCTTCGAGATTACCATATTAATTTACTACATGGCGGTTCATTGTATATGTTATATTGTTTGACATGGTTAGCGTCGATTATAGCTTTTTTCATAGGTATGTATGAGGAAGGAGGGAATAGGGAAGAAATAAGGACATTAGTACCCGGATCAAATAAGGACATTAGTACCCGGATCAAATAAGGACATTAGTACCCGGATCAAATTAACATCATGTAATGTATTCAGACTCGGCTGGGTCACTGAACAGAAATCAGCGTGGTGGTGGTGCGCGGTGGCGGTGCGCGGTGGTATATGGGCAGATACAATGCACGCGTCGAGCGAATAATGGTTGGATAGGTACCGTATGCCCATTGGAATAGAAGGAGATACGTGGGAGCCAAACATTGTACCTTGTGAATATATTCTGGATTCATAGCATGTGTATGTATAACTTTATTACAAATGGTCGTCTCTACCGTACCTGCTTACAATACAACCTTTCTGGTATAGGCGTTTGGACAAATGGTCGTCTCTACCGTACCTGCTTACAATACAACCTTTCTGGTATAGACGTTTGGACAAATGGTCGTCTCTACCGTACCTGCTTACAATACAACCTATCTGGTAGAGGCGTTTGGACAAATGGTCGTCTCTACCGTACCTGCTTACAATACAACCTTTCTGGTAGAGGCGTTTGCATAAATGGTCGTCTCTACCGTACCTGCTTACAATACAACCTTTCTGGTATAGACGTTTGTACAAATGGTCGTCTCTACCGTACCTGCTTACAATACAACGACTTTCTGGTATAGGCGTTTGTACAAATGGTCGTCTCTATCGTACCTGCTTACAATACAACGACTTTCTGGTATAGGCGTTTGCACAAATGGTCGTCTCTACCGTACCTGCTTACAATACAACCTTTCTGGTATAGGCGTTTGCACAAATGGTCGTCTCTACCGTACCTGCTTACAATACAACCTTTCTGGTATAGACGTTTGGACAAATGGTCGTCTCTACCGTACCTGCTTACAATACAACCTATCTGGTAGAGGCGTTTGGACAAATGGTCGTCTCTACCGTACCTGCTTACAATGCAACGACTTTCTGGTATAGGCGTTTGCACAAATGGTCGTCTCTACCGTACCTGCTTACAATACAACCTATCTGGTATAGGCGTTTGGACAAATGGTCGTCTCTACCGTACCTGCTTACAATACAACCTTTCTGGTATAGGGGTTGGTGCAGGTCGTCTCTACCGTACCTGCTTACAATACAACCTATCTGGTAGAGGCGTTTGCATAAATGGTCGTCTCTACCGTACCTGCTTACAATACAACCTATCTGGTATAGGCGTTTGGACAAATGGTCGTCTCTACCGTACCTGCTTACAATACAACGACTTTCTGGTATAGGCGTTTGCATAAATGGTCGTCTCTACCGTACCTGCTTACAATACAACCTTTCTGGTATAGACGTTTGTACAAATGGTCGTCTCTACCGTACCTACCGTACCTGCTTACAATACAACGACTTTCTGGTATAGGCGTTTGTACAAATGGTCGTCTCTACCGTACCTGCTTACAATACAACGACTTTCTGGTATAGGCGTTTGCACAAATGGTCGTCTCTACCGTACCTGCTTACAATACAACCTTTCTGGTATAGGCGTTTGCACAAATGGTCGTCTCTACCGTACCTGCTTACAATACAACGGCTTTCTGGTATAGACGTTTGCACAAATGGTCGTCTCTACAGTACCTGCTTACAATACAACCTTTCTGGTATAGATGTTTGTACAAATGGTCGTCTCTACCGTACCTGCTTACAATACAACCTTTCTGGTATAGGCGTTTGCACAAATGGTCGTCTCTACCGTACCTGCTTACAATACAACCTTTCTGGTATAGGCGTTTGTACAAATGGTCGTCTCTACAGTACCTGCTTACAATACAACCTTTCTGGTATAGGCGTTTGCACAAATGGTCGTCTCTACCGTACCTGCTTACAATACAACCTATCTGGTAGAGGCGTTTGCATAAATGGTCGTCTCTACCGTACCTGCTTACAATACAACCTATCTGGTATAGGCGTTTGGACAAATGGTCGTCTCTACCGTACCTGCTTACAATACAACGACTTTCTGGTATAGGCGTTTGCATAAATGGTCGTCTCTACCGTACCTGCTTACAATACAACCTTTCTGGTATAGACGTTTGTACAAATGGTCGTCTCTACCGTACCTGCTTACAATACAACGACTTTCTGGTATAGGCGTTTGTACAAATGGTCGTCTCTATCGTACCTGCTTACAATACAACGACTTTCTGGTATAGGCGTTTGCACAAATGGTCGTCTCTACCGTACCTGCTTACAATACAACCTTTCTGGTATAGGCGTTTGCACAAATGGTCGTCTCTACCGTACCTGCTTACAATACAACGGCTTTCTGGTATAGACGTTTGCACAAATGGTCGTCTCTACAGTACCTGCTTACAATACAACCTTTCTGGTATAGATGTTTGTACAAATGGTCGTCTCTACCGTACCTGCTTACAATACAACCTTTCTGGTATAGGCGTTTGCACAAATGGTCGTCTCTACCGTACCTGCTTACAATACAACCTTTCTGGTATAGGCGTTTGCACAAATGGTCGTCTCTACCGTACCTGCTTACAATACAACGGCTTTCTGGTATAGACGTTTGCACAAATGGTCGTCTCTACAGTACCTGCTTACAATACAACCTTTCTGGTATAGATGTTTGTACAAATGGTCGTCTCTACCGTACCTGCTTACAATACAACCTTTCTGGTATAGGCGTTTGCACAAATGGTCGTCTCTACCGTACCTGCTTACAATACAACCTTTCTGGTATAGGCGTTTGTACAAATGGTCGTCTCTACAGTACCTGCTTACAATACAACCTTTCTGGTATAGGCGTTTGCACAAATGGTCGTCTCTACCGTACCTGTTTACATTACAACGGCTTTCTGGTATAGGCGTTTGCACAAATGATTCTATGAACACAATAACGGTCTTTTTCATATCTTCTCAATTGCTCAATAAAAGTCCACACACATACCGATTCGAACCCATTTCTATACATATACACGTCCATACAAATCCACACCCATACAAAACAACACATATACAAACACAAATCAATAAAAACACACTTCCATAAACATACACGTCCCTACAAACACATATCCATATAAAACCACACACATACACACCCAATTACTTACAACCCCATACACACATACATAGATACAACATACATACGCTCATACGCACACACGCACACACTGACAGCGCCCGAATAGAACCACGCTCGGACATGCTCACTTCTATGCCGGGATAGAACCACGCCCGGATAAACACACACCCTTACAAGCTCACTTCTATGCCGGGATAGAACCACGCCCGGATAAACACACACACCCTGACAAGCTCACTTCTACGCCCGGATAAACACACACCCTGACAAGCTCACTTCTACGCCCGGATAAGCACACACCCGGACAAGCTCACTTCTACGCCCGTATAAACACACACCCTGACAAGCTCACTTCTACGCCCGGATAAACACACACCCTGACAAGCTCACTTCTACGCCCGGATAAACACACACCCTGACAAGCTCACTTCTACGCCCGGATAAACACACACCCTGACAAGCTCACTTCCACGCCCGGATAAACCCACACCCTGACAAGCTCATTTCTACGCCCGGATAAACACACACCCTGACAAGCTCACTTCTACGCCCTGATAACACACCCCGACAAGCTCACTTCTACGCCCTGATAAACACACACCCTGACAAACTCACTTCTACGCACGGATAAACACACACAAACTCACTTCATCCAAATCCACTGACAGTTGCACCATCCAAATCCACTGACAGTTGCACCATCCAAATCCACTGACAGTTGCACCATCCAAATCCACTGACAGTTGCACCATCCAAATCCACTGACAGTTACACCATTCAAATCCACTGACAGTTACACCATTCAAATCCACTGACAGTTACACCATCATATCTCACTCACAAAAACTACTTTTAGTGATATTCAGATAAATTTGTAATTGTATTAACCTTTTAGCACCCATCACTTTGGCTAGTCGTTGTGCCAGCAAGCCGACAGGTCCACAACCGATGACCAGAACATCTTCGTCTCTGACTTTTAATTTCTCTACTCCGTTATGAGCGACACCTAGCGGCTCCATCATAGTTATTTCCTCTGCATCTGAAGCAACATAAATCCTGCACTTTCAATTATATCCGCGAGACATTCACAGGGGTATATATTATATTATGATGGTCGACATGCTATCACAGGTGTATGTATTATATTATAATGGTCGACATGCTATCACAGGTGTATGTATTATATTATAATGGTCGACATGCTATCCCTCGGGTATATATTATATTATGATGGTCGACATGCTATCCCTCGGGTATATATTATATTATGATGGTCGACATGCTATCCCTCGGGTATGTATTATATTATGATGGTCGACATGCTATCCCTCGGGTATATATTATATTATATTATGATGGTCGACATGCTATCCCTCGGGTATATATTATATTATAATGGTCGACATGCTATCCCTCGGGTATATATTATATTATAATGGTCGACATGCTATCCCTCGGGTATGTATTATATTATAATGGTCGACATGCTATCCCTCGGGTATATATTATATTATAATGGTCGACATGCTATCCCTCGGGTATATATTATATTATGATGGTCGACATGCTATCCCTCGGGTATATATTATATTATGATGGTCGACATGCTATCCCTCGGGTATGTATTATATTATGATGGTCGACATGCTATCCCTCGGGTATGTATTATATTATAATGGTCGACATGCTATCCCTCGGGTATATATTATATTATGATGGTCGACATGCTATCCCTCGGGTATATATTATATTATGATGGTCGACATGCTATCCCTCGGGTATATATTATATTATGATGGTCGACATGCTATCACAGGTGTATGTATTATATTATGATGGTCGACATGCTATCCCTCGGGTATATATTATATTATATTATGATGGTCGACATGCTATCCCTCGGGTATATATTATATTATAATGGTCGACATGCTATCCCTCGGGTATATATTATATTATGATGGTCGACATGCTATCACAGGTGTATGTATTATATTATGATGGTCGACATGCTATCACAGGTGTATGTATTATATTATGATGGTCGACATGCTATCCCTCGGGTATATATTATATTATATTATGATGGTCGACATGCTATCCCTCGGGTATATATTATATTATATTATGATGGTCGACATGCTATCCCTCTGGTACGCATTACTATTGCTTGAATACTGTTCCTATGTAAACGATATATAACATATGGAACAATAGAACACTATTGATCAGTAGAACCGCTACAATATTAATCACTACAATGTGATGAGCGACACGTGTTTGCCAACATATGTTGTAAAATAATGCAGCAGTTATAGGTCGCTATTCAAACCTTTATCACATTTATAGTCGTTCTTGTTTTACCCATGACGGTAATCGTATATTTGTTCTTAGCTTAATGTACACTACCAGGTGGAATGTCATGGCTCAATTATCTTAATCCGAGTTGTTTTATTGAATTGTTCGTTGGTATACAATCGGTTTAAATAGTGAATTTCATTTATAGTTTCAATCTAGTGAATTAGTGACTACATATATTGAATAATGTGTTGGCATTCTAGCGATTTCCTGTCGTATGGAATTACATGGGAACACTAATATACATGAATATGTGAATATATTGTCTCAGAATGACACGAGGGCAGCTTCTCTCAGTGTCACGGATACCAGGATGAAGTGTATGCACAAAGACTTCGCAAATTTACAACATTTAATATACATAAATTAGCACTTCCAACAATACTCAATAATCTGAAGCGTATGTGTGTCCGTAGTTGCACCTTTCACTGATGGTGGCTTAACTTCAGAATGTTGTTCTAGCTGTGGCCGGTAACGCCGTTAACTTCTTCGGAAAGTTCCTATGCCGACTGCCTCGGCTCTAATGCACCTTATGCTTGAAGAGAGTGGCAAGTATTGCCCTCACTGTGCTATAATCCACTTCATCACAGTGATAGTTCACTAGATTTGCAATGGATAATGATTAACTTGCTGCGTCCTGAGGACCCTGTCCACTGACGGCGGACCCGATGCTGCCTCGCACCCGCTGACACGCTCCAGTCTATGGAGGCCACCAGCTAATGCCGGCAGACTCTCCCAGTCGGCACGTGCCCCAGCTCTTCTACACTCTAGCCGAACCGGATATTCCTGGGCTACTCATCCCACGGCTCCTGATTCAGGCGTGAAGCGACTACAACAATAACAAATATCATACCACCGTGCTACATGTACTAGAGACCCAAATCAGCCCGTATTATAAACTTGTATCATACTATTGTTGTACCACAAACAGGACAAGAGTTATCCTTATATAATATATACACACACGTCTATCTTTCCATATGGAATTGGTACACATGGTGACCGTCATGATCTAAAACATATACACAGACGGAGAACCACTCACGACCGTAATGGTCTAACACATATACAGACGGAGAACCACTCGTGACCGTCATGGTCTAAAACATATACAGACGGAGAACCACTCACGACCGTCATGGTCTAAAACATATACAGACGGAGAACCACTCACGACCGTCATGGTCTAAAACATATACAGACGGAGAACCACTCATGACCTTCACGGTCTAAAACATATACAGACGGAGAACCACTCATAACCGTCATGGTCTAAAACATATACAGACGGAGAACCACTCATGACCTGCACGGTCTAAAACATATACAGACGGAGAACCACTCACGACCTTCACGGTCTAAAACATACAGACGGATTGAAAGTGTTCCGTCACCGGTTACTCCGCTCCTGCACTGTTAGCATACATGATACCCATTTCAGACAACAGCATATAACACTGTCCCAGCAATATATTCAACTATTTAGTCAACAGTAGTTAATTATTATGTATGTATCTCTTAATTAGACGAGGAGGTACTTTAGATACTCCTCAGTGTAAATCACTAGAACCACCGTGGATACTAATTTAATACAACAATGTTCTGGTAGTACTGGAATAGTTGCTTTTAGATGACATATCCAGATTAAATAAACCTCTGGATAACAATTAATATAACAAACAATATAATATGTTACATACCCAATCTGTCGCATGCACACAAATGTAACCAACCTCCACTCTAAGATGTCCTGGGAGTACTGTCTCTCCTGTGTGCTTGTGTCGGTTTATACAATCTAAGGTGGGTACGAGCACGATCGTTTCATGCGTGTATCCGCTTAGATAATCGACAGACAATATTTAATGCGTTCTTAGTGATTCTAACAGAATAAAGCCAACTTGCTTAATAATAGTCGGATTTATGTCAATTAAAAGGGACTTTCCCTTATAAGTTATATATAATAATATACCAATGTTCCTTATCGGGTATATACACTGAAACGAATTTCTAAACGTCCACCTGATGTTGTATAGCAGTTGAAGACAATCAACAAGTAAAGACCATAGTAGAATGCCGTCTGTTGAAAAGTCGTGCAACATGGAAACACGATGGAAATGATTTAGAATGATATTAAAATATGACATTGTATGATTCATTACAAAATGTACTTGAAATATCGAATTTAATTACAACGCTGAACATACCTGTCTGATAGAAGTGCCTGTATCAAGCATACCGACGGCTCGCCCGCGTTCCTCAATGGTAATTCTCGCCATATTTTCTGTTTTTTCGGTTACGGGTCGCACATAGAATAAATTGCAATCAAATTTAGCACTCACCATGCCGTGCACGTGGTCCTCATGCCAACACTTAGGATTCGAACCTTCCGTTCCGCTTGGTCAGCCATGACAATAAATTGGTGTTTTCTTAGTGTACATTGATAGAGTATGGTGGATAACAATAGACTACCAATAGTTGGACTAATACACAGACCCGTTACCCTAAACTCCCAATTTATTAGGTGGACGTTTAGAAATTCGGTTCAGTGTATACATTCTTCCCAATTTTCGGATAAAATCATAGAATAAATGAGTCAATGGTACGACATAATGTTCGTAAATCCAGATAAAGAGGCCCCAACTACACAGTAGTTAATATTATGGTCACTTTCATTTTGTTACATATATACAGGTGAATATGTAAATACATACAGGTGAATATGTAAATATATACAGGTGAATATGTAAATACATACAGGTGAATATGTAAATACATACAGGTGAATATGTAAATACATACAGGTGAATATGTAAATATATACAGGTGAATATGTTAATATATACAGGTGAATATGTAAATACATACAGGTGAATATGTAAATACATACAGGTGAATATGTAAATATATACAGGTGAATATGTTAAATATATACAGGTGAATATGTTAATATATACAGGTGAATATGTAAATATATAGTGAATATGTAAATATATACATGTGAATATGTAAATATATACTTACTCAAATCCTTTGTAATTACATAAAGGTATTTTTGTGACACCACGGAATACTCTGAGCAACCTCCGTGCATTGTCTTCCGCCCGTGTCCATACTGTCCCATGTTGGTACAAATCTCTCTCAACCCATTCTTGCATTGGTAACAACCTCCACAGTAAAAATGGTTCTCCACTCCGACATGTGTACCAACCTTCAACCGAGCGTCCGGTCCGCACTTCACTACAGTACCTGCGGTCTCGTGTCCGGGTATGAACGGTAAGGTCGCTATGACACGTGCCATATCACTCCACTTATACAATGCTATATCTGACCCACAGATGGAGACGACATCGACCTTGAGCAGTACCTCGTCCCCCTCGGGCTCCGGCACGGGCATATCTGTGTATACATACGATTCCATATCTGTCTCCTTCAGCAAGACTTTCATCGTCTTAGGGATATCTGGTGCGGACGCCATCTTGAAAACGCGGAAAGCTTTTGCACTGTACTATATACGGAGATACTTTATTAATGCACGATCATGTAGTATATAGTGTGGATAGATATAATTGTGCGTACATGCAAGCGTATCGATTAACCTCAATAGTTTATCTAATCACAAGTAAATATGGATCTAAATATAACGCATTACTGTATATCATAGATCGCTATCAACTGTCTCATAATTTCGGTTTTAAAGTTTACACTTTATTTATTTTACAACGATTTTGGTAACGTTGTGGAGAGGTATACATGGAGCGGTGTGGAGAGGTATACATGGAGCGGTGTGGAGAGGTATACATGGAGCGGTGTGGAGAGGTATACATGGAGCGGTGTGGAGAGGTATACATGGAGCAGTGTGGAGAGGTATACATGTAGCGTTGTGGAGAGGTATACATGTAGCAGTATGGAGAGGTATACATGTCGCATTGTGGAGATATATACATGGAGCGATGTGGAGAGGTATACATGGAGCGGTATGGAGAGGTATACACGTAGCGTTGTGGAGAGGTATACATGTAGCATGTGGAGAGGTATACATGTAGCGGTATGGAGAGGTATACATGTCGCAAAAGGAGAGGTATACATGTAGCATGTGGAGAGGTATACATGTAGCGGTATGGAGAGGTATACATGGCGCGGTATGGAGAGGTATACATGTAGCGGTATGGAGAGGTATACATGTAGCGGTAGGGAGAGGTATACATGTAGCGGTATGGAGAGGTATACATGTAGCGGTGTGGAGAGGTATACATGTAGCGGTAGGGAGAGGTATACATGTAGCGGTAGGGAGAGGTATACATGTAGCGGTGTGGAGAGGTATACATGTAGCGGTAGGGAGAGGTATACATGTAGCGTTGTGGAGAGGTATACATGTAGCATTGTGGAGAGGTATACATGTAGCGTTGTGGAGAGGTATACATGTAGCGGTATGGAGAGGTATACATGTAGCGTTGTGGAGAGGTGTACAAGTAGCGGTATAGAGAGGTATACATGTAGCGGTATGGAGAGGTATACATGTAGCATTGTGGAGAGGTGTACAAGTAGCGGTATAGAGAGGTATACATGTAGCGGTATGGAGAGGTAGACATGTAGCGGTGTGGAGAGGTATACATGTCGCATATGGAGAGGTATATATGTAGCAGTATGGAGAGGTATACATGTAGCGTTGTGGAGAGGAATACATGGCGCGGTATGGAGAGGTATACATGTAGCGGTATGGAGATGTATACATGTATCGTTGTGGAGAGGTATGCCTGTTGCGGTATGGAGAGGTATACATGTAGCGGTGTGGAGAGGTATACATGTAGCGGTATGGAGATGTATACATGTATCGTTGTGGAGAGGTATGCCTGTTGCGGTATGGAGAGGTATACATGTAGCATTGTGGAGAGATATACATGTAGCGGTAGGGAGAGGTAGACATGTAGCGGTGTGGAGAGGTATACATGTAGCATGTGGAGAGGTGTATATGTAGCGGTATGGAGACGTATACATGTAGCGTTGTGGAGAGGAATACATGGCGCAGTGTGGAGAGGTATACATGTAGCGGTAGGGAGAGGTATACATGTATCGTTGTGGAGAGGTATACATGGAGCGGTTTGGAGCGGTTTGGAGAGGTATACATGGCGCGGTATGGAGAGGTATACATGTAGCGGTATGGAGAGGTATACATGTAGCGTGTGGAGAGGCATACATGTCGTGGTAAGGAGAGGTATATATGTAGCGGTGTGGAGAGGTATACATGTAGCGGTATGAAGAGGTATATATGTAGCGGTGTGGAGAGGTATACATGTAGCGGTATGGAGAGGTATATATGTAGTGGTATGGAGAGGTATACATGTAGCGGTATGGAGAGGTAGACATGTAGCGGTGTGGAGAGGTATACATGTCGCGGTATGGAGAGGTATACATGGAGCTGTGTGGAGAGGTATACATGTAGCATGTGGAGAGGTATATATGTAGCGGTGTGGAGAGGTATACATGTAGCATGTGGAGAGGTATACATGTAGCGGTAGGGAGAGGTATACATGTAGCGGTGTGGAGAGGAATACATGGCGCGGTATGGAGAGGTATACACGTAGCGGTGTGGAGAGGTATACATGTAGCGGTAGGGAGAGGTATACATGTAGCATGTGGAGAGGTATACATGTAGCGGTGTGGAGAGGTATACATGTAGCGGTATGGAGAGGTATACATGTAGCGGTATGGAGAGGTATACATGTAGCGTTGTGGAGAGGTATACATGTAGCGGTATGGAGAGGTATACATGTAGCGGTATGGAGATGTAGATATGTAGCGGTGTGGAGAGGTATACATGTAGCATGTGGAGAGGTATATATGTAGCGGTATGGAGAGGTATACATGTAGCATTGTGGAGAGGTATACATGGCGCGGTATGGAGAGGTATACATGTAGCGGTATGAGAGGTTACATGTAGTGTTGTGGAGAGGTATACATGTCGCGGTAGGGAGAGGTATACATGTAGCATTGTGGAGAGGTATACATGTAGCGGTATGGAGAGGTATACATGTCGCGGTAGGGAGAGGTATACATGTAGTGGTATGGAGAGGTATACATGTCGCATATGGAGAGGTATACATGTAACATGTGGAGAGGTATACGTGTAGCGGTATGGAGAGGTATACATGGTGCGGTATGGAGAGGTATACATGTAGCGGTATGGAGAGGTATACATGTAGCGTGTGGAGAGGTATACATGTAGCGTTGTGGAGAGGTATACATGTCGCATATGGAGAGGTATACATGTAGCATGTGGAGAGGTATACGTGTAGCGGTATGGAGAGGTATACATGGCGCGGTATGGAGAGGTATACATGGAGCGGTATGGAGAGGTATACATGTAGCGGTATGGAGAGGTATACATGGCGCGGTATGGAGAGGTATACATGTAGCGGTATGGAGAGGTATACATGTAGCGTGTTGAGGTATAGATGTAGCGTTGTGGAGAGGTATAGATGTAGCGTTGTGGAGAGGTATACATTTAGCGTTGTGGAGAGGTATACATGTAGCGGTATGGAGAGGTATACATGTAGCGGTGTGGAGAGGTATACATGTAGCGGTATGGAGAGGTATACATGTAGCGGTGTGGAGAGGTATACACGTAGCATTGTGGAGAGGTATACATGTAGCATGTGGAGAGGTATATATGTAGCGGTATTGAGAGGTATACATGTAGCGTTGTGGAGAGGTATACATGTAGCGGTATGGAGAGGTATACATGTAGCGGTATGGTGAGGTAGACATGTAGCGGTGTGGAGAGGTATACATGTAGCATTTGGAGAGGTATATACGATTTGGAGAGGGTGTAGCTGTAGCGATGTGGAGAGGGTGTAGGTGTAGCGATGTTGAGATGGTGTAGCAGTAACCATGTGGAGATATTGTAGTAGTAACGATGTGGAGAGGGTGTAGCTCTAGCGATGTGGAGAGGTTGTAGATGTTGCGATGTGAAGAGGGTGTAGCTGTAGCGTTGTGGAGAGTGTGTAGCTGTAGGGATGTGGAGAGGGTATGGCTGTAGCTATGTGGAGAGGGTGTAGATGTAGCATTTTGGATATGATTTAGCTGTAACGATGTGGAGCGGGTGTAGCTGTATCGATTTGGAGAGGGTGTAGCTGTACCGATGTGGAGAGGGTGTAGCTGTAACGATTTGGAGAGGCTGTACCTCTAGCATTGTGGTGAGTCTGTAGCGATGTGGATAGGGTATAGCTGTAGCGATGTGGAGATGGTATAACTGTAGCGTTGTGGAGAGGGGGTAGCTGTAGCGATGTGGAGAGGGTAAAGCTGTAGCGATTTGGGGAGAGTGTCGCAGTAACTTTGTGGAGATGGTGTATCTATAACGTTGTGGAGCTGGTGTAGCTCTAGCAATGTGGAGAGGGTATAGCTATGGCGGTGTGCAGAGGGTGTAGCTGTAACGATGTGGAGAGGGTATAGTTGTAACGGTGTGTAGAGGGTGCAGTTGTTGCGATGTGCAGAGGTTGTAGATTTAGCTATGTGGAGAGCGTGTAACTGTAGCGATGTGGAGAATGTGTAGCTGTAGCGAGATGTAGAGGGTGTAGCTGTAGCGTTGTGGAGAGGGTGTAGATATAGCTATGTGGAGAGGGTGTAGCTGTAGGAATGTGGAGAGGGTGTAACTTTAGCGTTGTGGAGAGTGTATAACTGTAGCGATGTGGAGTGGGTGTAGCTGTAGCGATGTGGAGAGGGTGTAGATGTAGCATTTTGGATAGGCTGTAACGATTTGGAGAGGGTGTAGATGTAGCGATGTGTAGAGGGTGTAGCTGTAGGAATGTGGAGAGGGTGTGGATATAGCGATGTGTAGAGGGTGTAGCTGTAGCGATGTGTAGAGGGTGTAGCTGTAGCGATGTCGAGATGGTGTGGATATAGCGATGTGTAGAGGGTGTAGCTGTAGCCTTGTGGAGAGGGTGTAGATGTAGCTATGTGGAGAGGGTGTAGCTGTAGGAATGTGGAGAGGGTGTAACTGTAGCGTTGTGGAGTGAGTGTAACTGTAGCTATGTGGAGAGTGTGTAGCTTTAACGATGTTGAGATGGTGTAGCTGTTGGAATGTGGAGAGGATGTGTATGTAGCAATGTGGAGAGGGTGTGGCTGTAGCGATGTGGGGAGGGTGTAGATGTAGCGATATGGGGAGGGTGTAGCTGTAACGATGTTTAGATGGTGTAGCTGTAGCGATATGGAGAGGGTGTAGCTGTTGGGATGTGGAGAGGATTTGTATGTAGCAATGTGGAGAGAGCTGTAGCAATGGTGAAAGGATGTGTCTGTAGCATTGTGGAGAGGGTGTAGCTGAAACGATGTTGGAAGGGTGTAGATGTAGCAATGTGGGGAGGGTGTAGCTGTAGCGATGTGGAGAGGGTGTATCAGTAACTATGTGGGGAGGGTGTAGATGTAACGATGTGGAGAAGGTGTAGCTGTAGCGATGTGGGGAGGGTGTATCTGTAGCGATGTGGCGAGGGTGTAGCTGTAGCGTTGTGGAGATGGTGTAGCAATAACGATGTGGAGATGATGTAGCAGTAACGATGTGGAGAGGGTGTAGATGTAACGATCCTGAGAGGGTGTAGTAGTAGAGATGTTGTGAGTGTGTAGATGTAGCGATATGGAGATATTATAACTGTAGCGATGTGGAGAGTGTTTATATATTGGGATGTGGATAGGGTGTAGCTGTAGCGATGTGGAGAGGGTGTAGATGTTGGGATGTGGAGAGGGTGTAGCTGTAGCGATGTGGAGAGGGTGTAGCTGTTGGGATGTGGAGAGGATGTGTATGTAGCAATGTGGAGAGGGTGTGGCTGTAGCGATGTGGGGAGGGTGTAGATGTAGCGATATGGGGAGGGTGTAGCTGTAACGATGTTTAGATGGTGTAGCTGTAGCGATATGGAGAGGGTGTAGCTGTTGGGATGTGGAGAGGATTTGTATGTAGGAATGTGGAGAGGGCTGTAGCAATGGTGAAAGGATGTGTCTGTAGCAGTGTGGAGAGGGTGTAGCTGTAACGATGTTGGAAGGGTGTAGATGTAGCAATGTGGGGAGGGTGTAGCTGTAGCGATGTGGAGAGGGTGTATCAGTAACGATGTGGGGAGGGTGTAGCTGTAGCGATGTGGGGAGTGTGTAGCTGTAGCGATGTGGGGAGGGTGTATCTGTAGCGATGTGGGGGAGGGTGTAGCTGTAGCGATGTGGGGAGGGTGTAGCTGTAGCGATGTGGAGAAGGTGTAGCTGTAGCGATGTGGGGAGGGTGTAGCTGTAGCGTTGTGGAGATGGTGTAGCAATAACGATGTGGAGATGATGTAGCAGTAACGACGTGGAGAGGGTGTAGATGTAACGATCCTGAGAGGGTGTAGTAGTAGAGATGTTGTGAGTGTGTTGATGTAGCGATATGGAGATGTTATAACTGTAGCGATGTGGAGAGTGTTTATATATTGGGATGTGGATAGGGTGTAGCTGTAGCGATATGGAGAGGGTGTAGATGTTGGGATGTGGAGAGGGTGTAGCTGTAGCGATGTGGAGAGGGTGTAGATGTTGTGATGTGGAGAGGGTGTAGCTGTAACGAGGTGGAGAGGGTGTAGCTGTAGCGATGTGGAGAGGGTATAGCTGTAGCGATGTGGAGAGGGTGTAGCTGTAGCGATGTGGAGAGGGTGTAGCTGTAACGATGTGGAGAGGGTGCAGCTGTAGCGATATGCAGAGGGTGTAGCTGTTGGGATGTGGAAAGGATGTGTCTGTAGCAATGTGGAGAAGGTGTGGCTGTAGCGATGTGGGGAGGGTATAGCTGTAGCGATGTGGAGAGGGTGTAGCTGTAGCAATGTGGAGAACGTGTGGCTGTAACGATGTGGGGAGGGTGTAGCTGTAGCGATATGGAGAGGGTGTAGCTGTTGGGATGTGGAGAGGATGTGTCTGTAGCAATGTGGAGATGGTGTGGCTGTAGCAATGCGGAAAGGATGTGTCTGTATCATTGTGGAGAGGGTGTGGCTGTAGCAATGCGGAAAGGATGTTCCTGTAGCATTGTGGAGAGGGTGTAGCTGTAACGATGTTGGAATGGTGTAGATGTAGCGATGTGGGGAGGGTGTAGCTGTAGCGATGTGGAGAGGGTGTATCAGTAACGATGTGGGGAGGGTGTAGATGTAACGATATGGAGAAGGTGTAGCTGTAGCGATGTGGGGAGGGTGTAGCTGTAGCGATGTGGGGAGGGTGTAGGTGTAGCGATGTGGGGAGGGTGTAGCTGTAGCGTTGTGGGGAGGGTGTAGCTGTAGCTATGTGGAGAGGGTGTATCAGTAACGATGTGGGGAGGGTGTAGATGTAACGATGTGGAGAAGGTGTAGCTGTAGCGATGTGGGGAGGGTGTAGCTGTAGCGATGTGGGGAGGGTTGTAGCTGTAGCGATGTGGGGAGGGTGTAGCTGTAGCGATGTGGGGAGGGTGTAGGTGTAGCGATGTGGGGAGGGTGTAGCTGTAGCGTTGTGGAGATGGTGTAACAATAACGATGTGGAGATGATGTAGCAGTAACGATGTGGAGAGGGTGTAGATGTAACGATGCTGAGAGGGTGTAGCTGTAGCGATGCTGAGAGGGTGTAACCGTAGCGATGTGGAGAGGGTGTAGTTGTAGCGTTGTGGAGAGGAAGTATCTGTAGCGATCTGGAGATGGTGTAGCAGTAACGATGTGGAGAGGGTGTAGATGTAACGATCCTGAGAGGGTGCAGCTGTAGCGTTGTTGTGAGTGTGTAGATGTAGCGATATGGAGATGTTGTAACTGTAGCGAAGTGGAGAGGGTGTAGCTGTTACGACGTGGTGAGGGAGTAACTGTAGCATTGTGGAGATGGTGTAACTGTAGCGGTGTGGCGAGGATGTATATGTAACGTTGTGTAGAGGCTGTAGATGTAGCAATGTGGAGAAGGTGTAGCTGTAGCGATGCGGAGAGGGTGTAGCTGTAACGATGTGGAGAGGGTATAGCTGTAGCGATGTGGACAGGGTATAGCTGTAGCGATGTGGAGAGGGTATAGCTGTAGCGATGTGGAGAGGGTGTAGCTGTAACGATGTGGAGAGGGTATAGCTGTAGCGATGTGGAGAGGGTGTAGCTGTAGCGATGCGGAGAGGGTGTAGCTGTATCGATTTGGAGAGGGTATAGCTGTAGCGATGTGGAGAGGGTGTAGCTGTATCGATGTGGAGAGGGTATAACTGTAGCGATGTGGAGAGGGTGTAGCTGTAACGATGTGGAGAGGGTGTAGCTGTAGCGATATGCAGAGGGTGTAGCTGTTGGGATGTGGAGAGGATGTGTCTGTAGCAATGTGGAGAGGGTGTGGCTGTAGCAATGCGGAAAGGATGTGTCTGTAGCATTGTGGAGAGGGTGTGGCTGTAGCAATGCGGAAAGGATGTGTCTGTAGCATTGTGGAGATGGTGTAGCTGTAACGATGTTGGAAGGGTGTAGCTGTAGCGATGTGGAGAGGGTGTATCAGTAACGATGTGGGGAGGGTGTAGATGTAGCGATGTGGAGAGGGTTTAGCTGTACCGATTTGGAGAGGGTGTATATGTAGCGATGTGGAGAGGATGTAGCGACTGGAGAGGATGTAGCTGTAGCTATGTGGGTGGGGTATAGATTTAACGTTGTGGATAAGGTGTAAATATAATGTTTTGGAGAGGGTGTAGCTGTAGCGATGTGGAGAGGGTGTAGCTGTAGCGATGTGGAGAGGGTGTAATTGTAACATTATGGAGAGGGTGGTGCTGTAGTGCGTTGGAGAAAGTGTAGCTGCAGCGATGTGGAGAGGGTGTAGCTGCAACGATTTGGAGAGGATGTAGCTCTAACGTTGTGGAGAGGGTGTAGCTGTAACATTTTGTAAAGGGTGTTGCTGTAGCGATGTGGAGAAGGTGTAGCTGTTACGAGGTGGAGTGTGTGTAACTGTAGCGTTGTTGAGAAGGTTTAGATGTAGCGTTGTGGAGAGGTTGTAGCTGTAGCGATCTGGAGAGGGTGTAGCTATAACGATGCGGAGTGGGTGTAGCTGTAACGATCTGGAGAGGGTGTAGCTATGACGTTGTGAAGAGGTTATGGTATATATGTAGCGTTGTGTAGAGGGTGTAGCTGTAACGTTGTGAAGAGGTTATGGTATATATGTAGCGTTGTGTAGAGGGTGTAGCTGTAACGTTGTGGGGAGGGTGTAGTAGTAGCATTGTGGAGAGGGTGTGTCTGTAGCGATGTGGAGAGGGTGTAGCTCTAGCCATGTGGGGAGTGTGTGGCTGTAGCGATGTGGAGAGGATGTAGCTGTAACGTTGTGGGGAGGGTGTAGCTGTAGCATTGTGGAGAGGGTGTGGCTGTAGCGATGTGGAGAGGGTGTAGCTCCAGCCATGTGGTGAGTGTGTGGCTGTAGCGATGTGGAGAGGATGTGGCTGTAACGTTGTGGAGAGGGTATATATGTAGCGATGTGGAGAGGGTGTAGCTGTAGCGAAGTGGAGAGTGTGTAGCTGTAGCGATGTGGAGAGGGTGTAGCTATAGCGATGTGGAGAGGGTGTGGCTGTATCATTGTGGGGATGGTGTAGATGTAGCGATGTGAGGAGGGTGTATATGTAATGATGTGGAAAGGGTGAAGCTATAGCGATGTGGAGAGGATATATATGTAGCGATGTGGAGAGGGTGTAGCTGTAGCGAAGTGGAGATGGTGTAGTTGTAGCAATGTGGAGAGGGTGTAGCTTTAGCGATGTTTAGAGGGTGTGGTTGTATCATTGTGGAGATGGTGTAGATGTAGCGATGTGGGGAGGGTGTAGATGTAATGATGTGGAAAGGGTGAAGCTATAGCGATGTGGAGAGGGTATATATGTAGCGATGTGGAGAGGGTGTAGCTGTAGCGATATGGGGAGGGTGTTGCTGTAGCGATGTGGAGAGGGTGTAACTGTAGCGATGTGGAGAGGGTGTAGCTGTAGCGATGTGGGGAGGGTGTGGCTGTAGCGATGTGGAGAGGGTTGTAACTGTAGCGATGTGGATAGGGTGTAACTGTAGCGATGTGGAGAGGTTGTAGCTGTAACGATGTGGAGAGGGTTGTAGCTGTAGCGATGTGGAGAGGGTGTAGCTGTAGCGTTGTGGAGAGGTGTAGTTGTAGCGATGTGGAGAGGGTGTAGCTGTAGCGTTGTGTAGAGGGTGTAGCTGTAGCATTGTGGAGAGGGTGTAGCTGTAGCGATGTGGAGAGGGTTGTAGCTGTAGCGATGTGGAGAGGGTGTAGCTGTAGCCATGTGGGGAGGATGTGGCTGTAGCGATATGGAGAGGGTGTAGCTGTAGCGATGTGGAGAGTGTGTAGCTTTAGCTATGTGGAGAGGGTGTAGATGTAATGATGTGGAAAGGGTGAAGCTATAGCGATGTGGAGAGGGTTTAGCTGTAGCGATGTGGAGAGGGTGTAGCTGTAACGTAGTGGAGAGGGTGTATCTGTAGCGATGTGGTGTGTGTGTAACGGTAGCGATGTGGAGAGGGTGTAGCTGTAACGTTTTGGAGAGGGTGCATCTGTAACGATGTGTAGAGGGTGTAGCTGTAACCATGTGGAGAGGGTATATATGTAGCGATGTGGAGAGGGTGTAGCTGTAGCGATCTGGAGAGGGTGTAGCTGTAACGATGCGGAGTTTGGTATAGCTGTATCGATGTGGAGAGGGTGTAGCTGTAGTAGTGTGGAGATAATGTTTCTGTAGCATTGTGGATATGGTGTAGATGTAGCGATGTGTGGAGGGTGTAGCTATAACGATGTAGAGATGGTGTGTCTGTAGTATTGTGGAGAGGATGTGTCTGTAGCATTGTGGATATGGTGTAGATGTAGCGATGTGGTGAGGGTGTATATGTAATTATGTGGAATGGGTATATATGTATCTATGTGGAGAGGGTGTAGCTGTAGCGATGTGGAGAGGGTGTAGCTGTAACGATGTGGAGAGTATATATATGTAGCGATGTGAAGAGGGTGTGGCTGTAGCGATGTGGAGAGGGTGTAGCTGTAGCTATGTGGAGAGGATGTAGCTGTAGCCATGTGGGGAGGGTTAAGAGATAGCGATGTCGGGAGGGTGTAGATGTAACGATGTGGATATGGTATAGCTGTAGCGAAGTGGAGAGGGTGTAGCTGTAGTAGTGTGGAGAGAATGTTTCTGTAGCATTGTGGATATGGTGTAGATGTAGCGATGTGGGGAGGGTGTAGCTATAGCGATTTGGAGATGGTGTGTCTGTAGTATTGTGGAGAGGATGTGTCTGTAGCATTGTGGATATGGTGTAGATGTAGCGATGTGGTGAGTGTGTATATGTAATTATGTGGAATAGGTATATATGTATCTATGTGGAGACGGTGTAGCTGTAGCGATGTGGAGAGGGTGTAGCTGTAACGATGTGGAGAGTGTATATATGTAGCGATGTGGAGAGGGTGTGGCTGTAGCGATGTGGAGAGGGTGTAGCTGTAGCTATGTGGAGAGGATGTAGCTGTAGCCATGTGGGGAGGGTTAAGAGATAGCGATGTCGGGAGGGTGTAGATGTAACGATGTGGATATGGTATAGCTGTAGCGAAGTGGAGAGGGTGTAGCTGTAGCGATGTGGAGAGGGTGTAGCTGTAGCGAAGTGGAGAGGGTGTAGCTGTAGCGATGTGGAGAGGGTGTAGCTGTAGCAATGTGGAGAGGATGTAGCTGTAGCGATGTGGAGAGGGTGTGGCTGTATCATTGTGGGGATGGTGTAGATGTAGCGATGTTGGGAGGGTGTAGATGTAATGATGTGGAAAAGGTGAATCTATAGCGATGTGGAGAGGGTATATATGTAGCGATGTGGAGAGGGTGTAGCTGTAGCGATGTGGGGAGGGTGTGGCTGTAGCGATGTGGAGAGGGTGTAACTGTAGCGATGTGGAGAGGGTGTAGATGTAATGATGTGGAAAGGGTGAGGCTATAGCGATGTGGAGAGGGTGTATCTGTAACGTTGTGGAGAGGGTATATATGTAGCGATGTGGAGAGGGTGTAGCTGTAGCGTTGTGTAGAGGGTATAGCTGTATCATTGTGGAGAGGGTGTAGCTGTAGCGATGTGGAGAGGGTGTAGCTGTAGCGGTGTGGAGAGGGTGTAGCTGTAGCGATGTGGACAGTGTGTAGCTGTAACGTTGTGGAGAGGGTATATATGTAGCGATGTGGAGAGAGGGTGTAACTGTAGCGATGTGGAGAGGGTGTAGCTGTAGCGATGTGGAGAGGGTGTAGATGTAATGATGTGGAAAGGGTTAAGCTATAGCGATGTGGATAGGGTGTAGCTGTAACGTTGTGGAGAGGGTATATATATAGCGATGTGGAAAGGGTGTAGCTGTAGCGATGTGGAGAGGGTGTAGCTGTAACGATGTGGGGAGGGTGTAGATGTAATGATGTGGAAAGGGTGAAGCTATAGCGATGTGGAGAGGGTGTAGCTGTAACGTTGTGGGGAGGGTATATATGTAGCGATGTGGAGAGGGTGTAACGTTGTGTAGAGAGTGTAGTTGTAACGTTGTGGGGAGGGTGTAGCTGTAGCATTGTGGAGAGGGTGTAGCTGTAGCGATGTGGAGAGGGTGTAGCTGTAGCGATGTGGAGAGGGTGTAGCTGTAACGTTGTGGAGAGGGTGTAGCTGTAACGTTGTGGAGAGGGTATATATGTAGCGATGTGGAGAGGTGTGTAGCTGTAGCGATGTGGGAGGGTGTATATGTAATGATGTGGAAAGGGTGAAGCTATAGCGATGTGGAGAGGGTGTAGCTGTAACGTTGTGGAGAGGGTATATATGTAGCGATGTGGAGAGGGTGTAGCGTTGTGTAGAGAGTGTAGTTGTAACGTTGTGGGGAGGGTGTAGCTGTAGCATTGTGGAGAGGGTGTAGCTGTAGCGATGTGGAGAAGGTGTAGCTGTAGCGATGTGGAGAGGGTGTAGCTGTAACGTTGTGGAGAGGTGTAGCTGTAACGTTGTGGAGAGGGTATATATGTAGCGATGTGGAGGTGTGTAGCTGTAGCGATGTGGGGTGGGTGTATATGTAGCGATGTGGAGAGGGTGTAGCTGTAACGTTGTGGAGAGGGTATATATGTAGCGATGTGGAGAGGGCGTAGCTGTAGCGATGTGGAGAGGGTGTAGCTGTAACGTTGTGGAGAGTGTATATATGTAGCGATGTGGAGAGGGTGTAGCTATAGCGTTGTGTAGTGGGTGTAGCTGTAGCGTTGTGGGGAGGGTGTAGCTCTAGCGTTGTGGAGAGGGTGTAGCTATAGCGATGTGGAGAGGGTGTAGCTGTAGCCATGTGGGTAGGGTGTAGAGGTAGCGATGTCGGGAGGGTGTTGCTTTAGCGATGTAGGGAGGGTGTAGATGTTATCGATGTGGAAATGGTATAGCTGTAGCGAAGTGGAGAGGGTGTAGCTGTAGCGATGTGGAGAAGGTGTAGCTGTAGCGATTTGGAGAGGGTGTAGATGTACCCATGTGGGGAGTGTGTAGATGTAGCGATGTCGGGAGTGTGTAGATGTAGCGATGTGGAAATGGTACAGCTGTATCGATGTGGAGAATGTTTAGCTGTAGAGATGTGGGGAGGGTGTAGATGTAGCGATGTGGGGAGGGTGTAGCTGTAGCGATGTGGAGATGGTGTAGCTGTAGCGATGTGGAGATGGTGTAGCTGTAGCGATGTGGAGATGGTGTAGCTGTAGCGATGTGGAGATGGTGTAGCTGTAGCGATGTGGAGAGGGTTTAGCTGTAGCATTGTGGAGAGGATGTGGCTGTAGCATTGTGGAGACGGTGTGGCTGTAGCAATGTGGAGAGGATGTGGCTGTTGCATTGTGGAGAGGATGTAACTGTAGCGTTGTGGCGAAGATGTAGATGTAACGTTGTGGAGAGGGTGCAGCTGTAGCGATGTGGAGAGTGTGTAACGGTAGCGATGTGGAGAGGGGTAGCTGTAGCGATGTGGAGAGGGTGTAACGGTAGCGATGTGGAGAAGGTATAGGTGTAGCGATGTGGATAGGGTGTAGCTGTAGCGATGTGGAGACTGTGTAGGTGAAGCGTTGTGGAGAGGGTGTAGCTGTAACGTTGTGGAGAGGGTGTAGGTGTAGCGATGTGGAGAGTGTGTAACAGTAGCAATGTGGAGAGTGGTAGCTGTAGCGATGTGGAGAGGGTGTAGCTGTAGCATTGTGGAGAGGGTGTGGCTGTAACGATGTGGATATGGTGTAGCTGTAGCGATTTGGAGAGGGTGTAGCTGTAACGATGATGAGAGGGTGTAGCATTGTGGAGAGGGTGTAGCTGTAACGATCTGTAGAGGATGTCGCTCTAACGCTGTGGAGAGGGTGTAGCTGTAACGATGTGGTGAGAGTGTAGCTGTAACGATGTGGAGATGGTGTGGCTGTAGCAATGTGGAGAGGGTGTAGCTGTTACGATCTGGCGAGGGTGTAGCTGTAATGATGTGGAGAGGGTGTAGCTGTAGCAATGTGGAAAGCATGTGGCAGTAGCATTGTGGAGAGGATGTGGCTTTAGCAATGTGGAGAGCATGTGGCAGTAGCAATGTGGAGACGATGTTGCTGTTGCGATGTGGAGAGCATGTGGTAGTGGCATTGTGGAGAGGATTTGGCTGTAGCATTGTGGAGAGGGTATGGCTGTAGCAATGTGGATAGCATGTGGCAGTAGCATTGTGGAGAGGGTGTGGCTGTAGCAATGTGGAGAGCATGTGGCAGTAGCATTGTGGAAAGGATGTGGCTGTTACGATGTGGAGAGGGTGTAGCTGTAGCAATGTGGCGAGAATGTGGCTGTAGCGATGTGGAGAGGGTGTTCCTGTAGCATTGTGGAGAGGATGTGGCTGTAGCGATGTGGAGAGGGTGTGGATGTAGCAATGTGGAGAGCATGTGGCAGTAGCATTGTGGAGAGGATGTGGCTGTTGCGATGTGGAGAGGGTGTAGCTGTAGCAATGTGGCGAGAATGTAGCTGTAGCGATGTGGAAAGGGTGTTCCTGTAGCATTATGGAGAGGATGCGGCTGTAGCGATGTGGAGAGGGTATAGCTGTAGCATTGTGGAGAGGGTTTGGCTGTAGCGATGTGGAGTGTGTGTAGCTGTAACGTTGTCTGAGAGCGTGTTGCTGTAGCGATGTGGAGAGGGTGTAGCTGTAACGATGTGGAGAGTGTGTAGATGTCACGACGTGGTGATGGAGTAACTGTAGCATTGTGGAGAGGGTGTAACTGTAGCGTTGTGGCGAAGATGTAGATGTAACGTTGTGGAGAGGGTGTAGCTGTAGCGATGCGGAGAGTGTGTAACTGTAGCGATGTGGAGAAGGTGTCGGTGTAGCGATGTGGAGAGTGTGTATCTGTAGCGATGTGGATAAGGTGTAGGTGTAGCGATGTGGAGAGGGTGTAGCTGTAGCGATGTGGAGAAGGTGTAGCTGTAGCGATGTGGAGAGTATGTATCTGTAGCGATGTGGAGAAGGTGTAGGTGTAGCGATGTGGAGAGGGTGTAGCTGTAGCGATGTGGAGAGGATGTGGCTGTAACTATGTGGAGAGGGTGTAACTGTAGCGATGTGGAGAGGGTGTGGCTGTAGCATTGTGGAGAGGATGTGGCTGTAACTATGTGGAGAGGATGTGGCTGTAGCGATGTGGAGAGGGTATAGCTGTATCATTGTGGAGAGGGTGTGGTTGTAGTATTGTGGAGAGGGTGTGGCTGTACCAATGTGGAGAGGGTGTGGCTGTTGCATTGTGGAGAGGGTGCAGCTGTAGCGATGTGGAGTGTTTGTAGCTGTAATGTTGTCTGAGAGCGTGTAGCTGTAGCGATGTGGAAAGGGAGTAGCTGTAACGATGTGGAGAGAATGTAGCTGTAGCGAAGTGGAGAGGGTGTAGCTTTCACGACGTGGTGATGGAGTAACAGTAGCATTATGGAGAGGGTGTAACTGTAGCGTTGTGGCGAAGATGTAGATGTAACGATGTGGAGAGGGTGTAGCTGTAACGATTTGGTGAGGGTGTAGCTGTAACGATGTGGCGAGGGTGTAGCTGTAACGATGTGGATAGGATTTAGCTGTAACGATGTGGATATGGTGTAGCTGTAACGATTTGGTGAGGGTGTACCTGTAGCGATGTGGAGAGGGTGTAGCTGTAGCATTGTGGAAAGTGTGTACCTGTAACGATGTGGAGAGATGTGGAGAGGGTGTGGCTGTAGCAATGTGGAGAGGATGTGGCTGTTGCGATGTGGAGAGGGTGTAGCTGTAGCATTGCGGAGAGGAAATGGCTGTTGCGATGTGGAGAGGGTGTAGCTGTAGCATTGTGGAAAGTGTGTACCTGTAACGATGTGGAGAGATGTGGAGAGGGTGTGGCTGTAGCAATGTGGAGAGGATGTGGCTGTTGCGATGTGGAGAGGGTGTAGCTGTAGCATTGCGGAGAGGAAATGGCTGTTGCGATGTGGAGAGGGTGTAGCTGTAGCGATGTGAAGAGGGTGTGACTGTAGCGATGTGGAGAGGGTGTGGCTGTAGCAATGTGGAGAGCATGTGGCAGTAGCATTGTGGAGAGGATTTGGCTGTTGCGATGTGGAGAGGATGTAGCTGTAGCAATGTGGCGAGAATGTAGCTGTAGCGATGTGGAAAGGGTGTTCCTGTAGCATTATGGAGAGGATGCGGCTGTAGCGATGTGGAGAGGGTATAGCTGTAGCATTGTGGAGAGGGTGTGGCTGTAGCGATGTGGAGTGTATGTAGCTGTAACGTTGTCTGAGAGCGTGTCGCTGTAGCGATGTGGAGAGGGTGTAGCTGTAACGATGTGGAGAGTGTGTAGATGTCACGACGTGGTGATGGAGTAACTGTAGCATTGTGGAGAGGGTGTAACTGTAGCGTTGTGGCGAAGATGTAGATGTAACGTTGTGGAGAGGGTGTAGCTGTAGCGATGCGGAGAGTGTGTAACTGTAGCGATGTGGAGAAGGTGTCGGTGTAGCGATGTGGAGAGTGTGTATCTGTAGCGATGTGGATAAGGTGTAGGTGTAGCGATGTGGAGAGGGTGTAGCTGTAGCGATGTGGAGAAGGTGTAGCTGTAGCGATGTGGAGAGTATGTATCTGTAACGATGTGGAGAAGGTGTAGGTGTAGCGATGTGGAGAGGGTGTAGCTGTAGCGATGTGGAGAGGATGTGGCTGTAACTATGTGGAGAGGGTGTAACTGTAGCGATGTAGAGAGGGTGTGGCTGTAGCATTGTGGAGAGGATGTGGCTGTAACTATGTGGAGAGGATGTGGCTGTAGCGATGTGGAGAGGGTATAGCTGTATCATTGTGGAGAGGGTGTGGTTGTAGCATTGTGGAGAGGGTGTGGCTGTAGCAATGTGGAGAGGGTGTGGCTGTTTCATTGTGGAGAGGGTGCAGCTGTAGCGATGTGGAGTGTTTGTAGCTGTAATGTTGTCTGAGAGCGTGTAGCTGTAGCGATGTGGAAAGGGAGTAGCTGTAACGATGTGGAGAGAATGTAGCTGTAGCGAAGTGGAGAGGGTGTAGCTTTCACGACGTGGTGATGGAGTAACAGTAGCATTATGGAGAGGGTGTAACTGTAGCGTTGTGGCGAAGATGTAGATGTAACGATGTGGAGAGGGTGTAGCTGTAACGATTTGGTGAGGGTGTAGCTGTAACGATGTGGAGAGGGTGTAGCTGTAACGATGTGGATAGGGTTTAGCTGTAACGATGTGGATATGGTGTAGCTGTAACGATTTGGTGAGGGTGTACCTGTAGCGATGTGGAGAGGGTGTAGCTGTAGCATTGTGGAAAGTGTGTACCTGTAACGATGTGGAGAGATGTGGAGAGGGTGTGGCTGTAGCAATGTGGAGAGGATGTGGCTGTTGCGATGTGGAGAGGGTGTAGCTGTAGCATTGCGGAGAGGAAATGGCTGTTGCGATGTGGAGAGGGTGTAGCTGTAGCGATGTGAAGAGGGTGTGACTGTAGCGATGTGGAGAGGGTGTGGCTGTAGCAATGTGGAGAGCATGTGGCAGTAGCATTGTGGAGAGGATTTGGCTGTTGCGATGTGGAGAGGATGTAGCTGTAGCAATGTGGCGAGGATGTGGCTGTAGCGATGTGGAGAGGGTGTTCCTGTAGCATTTAGGATAGGATGTGGCTGTAACTATGTGGAGAGGGTGTAGCTGTAGCGATGTGGAGATGGTATGGCTGTAGCAATGTGGAGAGTATGTGGCTGTAGCGATGTGGAGAGGGTGTGGTGGTAGCGATGTGAAGAGGGTGTGGTTGTAGGATTGTGGAGAGGGTGTGGCTGTTGCGATTTGGAGATGGTGTAGCTGTAGCATTGTGGAGAGGATTTGGCTGTAACGAAATGGGGAGGGTGTAGCTGTCACGACGTGATGGAGTAACTGTAGCATTGTGGAGAGGGTGCAACTGTAGCGTTGTGGCGAAGTTGTAGATGTAATGTTGTGGAGAGGGTGTAGCTGTAGTGATGTGGAGTGTGTGTAACGGTAGCGATGTGGAGAGGGTGTAGCTGCAGCGTTGTGGAGAGGGTGTAGCTCTATCGGTGTGGAGAGGGTGTAGCTCTAATGTTGTGGAGAGGGTGTAGCTGTAATGTTGTGGATATTGTGTAGCTGTAACCTTGTGGAGAGGCTGTAGTTCTATCGTTGTGGAGAGGGTGTAGCCCAAGGTTGTGGAGTGGGTGTAGCTATAACGTTGTGGAGAGGGTGTAGCCCAAGGTTGTGGAGTGGGTGTAGCTATAACCTTGTGGAGAGGTTGTAGTTCTATCGTTTTGGAGAGGGTGTAGCCCAAGGTTGTGGAGTGGGTGTAGCTATAACGTTGTGGAGAGGGTGTAGCTGTAATGTTGTGGAGATGGTATAGCTGTAGCGTTGTGGAGAGGGTGTAGCTGTAATGTTGTGGAGATGGTGTAGCTGTAGCGTTGTGGAGAGGGTGTAGCTGTAATGTTGTGGAGATGGTGTAGCTGTAGCGTTGTGGAGAGGGTGTAGCTGTAATGTTGTTGAGATGGTGTAGCTGTAGCGTTGTGGAGAGGGTGTAGCTGTAATGTTGTGGAGAGGGTGTAGCTGTAGAGCTGTAGCGATGTGGGGAGGGTGTAGCTGTAATGTTATGGAGAGGGTGTAGCTGTAGAGCTGTAGCGATGTGGATAGGGTGTAGCTGTAATGTTGTGGAGAGGATGTAGCTGTAGCGATGTGGAGAGGGTGTAGCTCTAACGATGTGGATAGGGTGTAGCTGTAATGTTGTGGATAGGGTGTAGCTGTAGCGATGTGAAGAGGGTGTAGGTGTAGCGATGTGGAAATGGTGTAGGTGTAGCGATGTGGAGATGGTGTAGGTGTAGCGATGTGGAGATGGTGTAGGTGTAGCGATGTGGAGATGGTGTAGGTGTAGCGATGTGGAGATGGTGTAGGTGTAGCGATGTGTAGATGGTGTAGCTGTAACGATGTGTAGATGGTGTAGCTGTAGCGATGTGGAGATGTTATAGCTGTAGTTATATATTGAAGTCTGTTATGTTCAGGTATTTTGTAAATCTTTCTATTTGCTTTATCCAGCAGTTATTCCTATTTCTTTTAATTATTAGGTTATAGAAATGATAAACAGCCGTAAAACAAGTTAACGTTCGCCTGCACAGCTATTTTATGTTGATGCACGTACTGATAAACACATATATACGTTTGTCTTTCAGATAATGATAATGTCATTCGACGAGCTTGTTAATAAACAACTTTAACGGTTATCATGAGCTGTAGGGATTTTCCGCGTATAAAGGCAGTGCGCGCGTATGTGCCTGAATCTAGAACAGGAAATCAAGGAGCTGACTGTCATGATGTAATGGATGACCACTGGATCAATGGCAACCCATTTCCAGTGGCGAATCCAATGTCGATGTATGAACTTTACCAGCCGTTCCGGAAATCCTGGGGCATCAATGCGCTCGGGTCCCTTGTGGTGGAAGTCGAAGCTGAAGACGGTACAACTGGCGTCGGGGTAACAGTCGGTGGCGAGCCCGGGTGTTTTATTGTTGAAAACCATCTGAGCAGGTTCATTGAAGGTCAGGATCCGCGCAATGTTGAACTTATCAACGACCAGATGTTCAGGTCCACGTTGAACTATGGTAGGAAAGGACTACCTATTCAAGCGATAAGTGCTGTGGACCTGGCTTTATGGGATTTAATTGGACATATTAGGAAGGAGCCCGTGTATGCATTGCTTGGAGGAAAAACGAAGGAACGACTTCCAGTGTACAGTACGACTTCGAGACCAGACATCGCAAAGCAATTCGGATTCGTCGGGGCCAAGATTCCGTGCCCTTATGGCCCAGCGGCTGGAGATGAAGGATTAAAGAAAAATATTGAGTTCTACAAGGGTTGGAGGGAATCAGTTGGTGATGATTTTCCGCTGAGTCTCGACTGTTACATGGCCTTGACTGTTCCGTATGCCACACGCCTTGCTAGAGAACTCGAACCATATGGATTGAAATGGATGGAAGAGTTTCTGCCTCCAGACGACTACGAGGGGTACAAAGAAGTGCGCGAGAATCTGCGTGGTTCAAAGGTGTTGCTGACCACAGGAGAACACGAATACAACCGATATGGCTTCAAGCAACTGATAGACTCAAGATGTGTGGATATTATTCAACCAGATATCACGTGGTTAGGTGGAATAACGGAAGCGAGGCGGGTGGTTGCTATGGCAGCATCACACGATACAATGGTGATACCGCATGGGTCAAGTGTCTACTCTTACCATCTTCAATACGCATTTACCAACTGCCCTGTCGCAGAATATATCAACCTCAGCCCCAAGGCTGACAAAATTGTTCCATACTTTGGAGGACTATTTCCAGACGAACCACTTCCGGCGGATGGATTCATAGATCTTCCAGATCGTCCTGGTTTTGGTGTAACTCTATGTAAGGACACACTTAGAAGGCCATATGTTCGCTCGGAAGATGAATCGAAGAAAAACGCGTGTGTCAATAAGAATTACAAGGGACATGGAAAGGCACATATGCCATTCTAAATTTGAGACTGACATGACATGGATTATACAGGGACATTAACTCCTCTTTCATATTACGTACTAAACGAAAGGTTACTTCCCGTGTTTATAATCTATTTTATAAACCATTTTAATAGTTTCCATGTTCTGATTTTGTTCATTAATTCCTGAAATTCTTGACTTTTTGAGCTCAGTAAAATATGTGAATACACTGAATATATATTCTATATATAGTACATGAATATCTCATGTAAAAGTTAACAATTATTTTAAAACAGCAATCAAACTATCGTCTATAAAATAAAACATATGAAATTTTAAGTAGCATCCCCTCTGTCATTATCTCTCGCAGACAGTGTGATGATTCGTTAAAGTTGTGGGATCTCGTAAGATTTAGTCGATAGCTGCCTGCTAAACGAGATATTAATGTATCACTTATTTTAATGCCGACGTTAGAAGCTGTGATATCTACCTGCCGGCGACACCGTGTTTCACTTTGAGGGCGTCTAAGACCAGCCCTTGAAATAACAGGTTTGTGTTAGGTAAGATTTACTACTGATTCAACATTCTTCTAACCACCATGACAACAATTCCATACCACATGATGCAAACCAATAGGTTATGTTATATGTTATATTTCGGGTTTTACGCCTGCATCAGCACCATTTTGGGCTATATCGCCGGCGGGCAGTTTACTTAACAACACCTTTCCTGGGCAGGCTCCAGCGGTTAACCAGTACTTGGGTGCACCAACCTCCGTAAGAAACTGCCAACTTTTTCATATAAATGAGACACGGCCTGAGCGGGGCTCGAACCCGTGACCATCAGTGATGATAGGTTACAGTGGTATACAAGTCAGCGACCTTAACCACTCGACCACGGAGGCGGACGCAAACCAATAGGATATGCTGCAAACCAATAGGACATGATGCAAACTAATAGGATATGATGCAAACCAATAGGACATGATGCAAACCAATAGGACATGCTGCAAACCAATAGGACATGATGCAAACCAATAGGACATGATGCAAACCAATAGGACATGATGCAAACCAATAGGACATGATGCAAACCAATAGGACATGATGCAAACCAATAGGACATGATGCAAACCAATACGACATGCTGCAAACCAATAGGACATGATGCAAACCAATAGGACATGCTGCAAACCAATACGACATGCTGCAAACCAATACGACATGCTGCAAACCAATAGGACATGATGCAAACCAATACGACATGCTGCAAACCAATAGGACATGATGCAAACCAATACGACATGATGCAAACCAATACGACATGCTGCAAACCAATAGGACATGATGCAAACCAATACGACATGCTGCAAACACAACATGTAACACTGCCAAGATATATGTATGTATAATTATATTGCATGTCTGTAGCATGTCTGTAGCACTGTCCAGATATATGTATGTATAATTATATTGCATGTCTGTAGCATGTCTTTAGCACAGCCAAGATATATGTATGTATAATTATATTGCATGTCTGTAGCATGTCTTTAGCACAGCCAAGATATATGTATGTATAATTATATTGCATGTCTGTAGCATGTCTTTAGCACAGCCAAGATATATGTATGTATAATTATATTGCATGTCTGTAGCATGTCTTTAGCACAGCCAAGATATATGTATGTATAATTATATTGCATGTCTGTAGCATGTCTTTAGCACAGCCAAGATATATGTATGTATAATTATATTGCATGTCTGTAGCATGTCTTTAGCACAGCCAAGATATATGTATGTATAATTATATTGCATGTCTGTAGCATGTCTTTAGCACAGCCAAGATATATGTATGTATAATTATATTGCATGTCTGTAGCATGTCTTTAGCACAGCCAAGATATATGTATGTATAATTATATTGCATGTCTGTAGCATGTCTATAGCACAGCCAAGATATATGTATGCATAATTATATGTCCACTGTATTCCTCTTGGTCTGTCTACTGTCGTTCTCATTATCCAGTCCAGTACGACGGAGAAAATGAGAGGCGAGAGCATACAGCCCTGACGGACGCCGGTGCTGACGGGAAATGGCTGTGAAAGGTTCATGTCATGGATCACATGGCAAGTGGTGTTGTTGTACAGGCTCCGAATAATGTTGATGATCTTTCCTGGTATGCCGTAGTGCCCGAGGATGCTCCATATGACGTCTCTATCAATCGTGCCAAACGCTTTCTTGAAATCGATGAGGTTGATGTAGATTGGAGACTGCCATTCGATGGATTGTTCAACGATGGTGCGGAGTGTTGCTATCTGATCTGTGCATGATATTCCTGCCCTGAATCCTGCCTGTTCTTCCCTCAGCTTGGCGTTCATTGCATTCTTGATCCTTTCTAGTAGGAGTCGTGTGAGGACATTACTTGGGATGGACAGTAGCTAGATGCCCCTCCAATTCTGGCAGTTGCTGAGGTCACCCTTCCTGGGTAGCTTGACGATGTGCCCTACTCTCCATTCATCTGGAACCACTTCTTCATCCCAGACTTGCTGTAGCAGGTCTAGTAGTAGTGCTGCTGTGGTCTCAGTTGATGCCTTCAGTGCTTCTGGTGGGATGTTGTCTGGCACCGGTGCTTTCCCATTCTTGATCTTGTTGATGGCCCTTGTCACTTCATTCCTTGTGATCTGTCCCATCTGTACTTCCAGTTCTGGTCCGTCTGCTATGTCTGGTGGGTTGGTCACAGGTGTACCGCTGAGTAGTTCCTGGAAATGGTCCTTCCATATTGTTATCTGGTCCTATGGTTTGGAGAGGGTGTTACCATCAACGTCCTTCACTGGTTTGTTGGGGTTGCTCCTGCTGCCGGAAAGTTGTCTAGTTATGCTGTATAGGGTCTTCATGTCGTTGTGGTATGCTGCTTCCTGTACTTGTCCAGCCAGCTTGTCTACTTGATCCCTTTTGTCCTATCGTGCGCTCTTCGTGACTTCTTTGTTATTGGTGCTGTATTCCCCCTGGATGTTCTGTTTCTGTGCTCTGGTTTTCGCCTGCTTCAGTCGGTGTCGAATTCCTCTTCTTTCTTCAATGATCTGGATGGTGTGGTCTGTGAGCCAGGTCTTGTACTTCTTCGTTCTAAATCCCAGCTTCTCTTCGCATGTCGTTTCCTCCAACTTTCGCATTCGTGTCACCCATAACAATGGTGATGTCCCTCTTGTGCACCCGGTCTAACACTCCTTGAAGCTGCTGGTAGAAGACTTCTTTGGCGTCCATGTCTGCAGCGTTGGTTGGTGCGTAGCACTGGACGATGGTAACTTCTTGAAATTTAGAGTGAAATCTGGCGGTCAGAAGTCTGTCACTTATTGGTTCCCATTCAAAAAGACATTTGGGCGCTTTCTTGGTAAGTATGAGACCAACTCCGTTGCGATGTGCATCGTTCTCATTTGCTGGTCCAGAGTATAGAAGCGTATGTCCTGTTGCCAATGTAACCTTTCCTGCTGTGGTCCAACGTACCTCACTTAGTCCTAACATGTCTATTTTATACCTATCCATCTCTCTGGACACCTGAGCCGCTTTTCCCGTTTCGTATAGTGTTCGTGTTCCAAAATCCGATCCGTGAGACGTTCTTAGGGGAGGGGAAGATTTGTCAGCAGATTGCTCTGTTTCATACGCTCTCCTCTTGGTCGATACCGTAAATCCTCCTTAGTAGTTGCTGTGGTGTTGGTTTCTGTAGCGTGTGGTTGTTTTACGTGGCAGGTATGCTGGCCCTACGCACAACCTTCCTCCTTTCTAAGTCTGGCTTAGGACCGTCCATGGACTGATTGTTGTATGTACGTTATGTATGGACTGATTATTGTATATACGTATTTCTATGGACTGGTTCTTGTATGCACGTTTTGTATGGACTGGTTGTTGTATATACATTTTGTATGGACTGGTTGTTTTATGTACGTTATGTATGGAATGGTTGTTGTATATTCGTTTTGTATGGACTGGTTGTTGTATATACGTTTTGTATGGACTGGTTGTTGTATGTACGTTATGTATGGACTGGTTGTTGTATGTACGTAGTACATGGAATGGTTGCTGTATATACGTTATGTATGGACTGATTGTTGTATATACATTATGTATGGACTGGTTGTTGTATGTACGTTTTGTATGGACTGGTTGATGTATGTACGCTATGTATGGACTGGTTGTTGTATGTACGTTATGTATGGACTGGTTGTTGTATGTACGTCATGTATGGACTGGTTGTTGTATATACGTATGTCTATGGACTGGTTGATGTATGTACGTAGTGCATGGACTGGTTGTTGTATGTACGTTATATATGGACTGGTTGTTGTATATACGTTATGTATGGACTGGTTGTTGTATGTACGTTATGTATGGACTGGTTGTTGTATATACGTTTTGTATGGACTGGTTGTTGTATGTACGTTATGTATGGACTGGTTGTTATATGTACGTTATGTATGTACTGGTTGTTGTATGTACGTTATGTATGGACTGGTTGTTGTATGTACGTTTTGTATGGACAGGGTGTTGTATGTACGTTATGTATGGACTGGTTGTTGTATATACGTTTTGTATGGACTCGTTGTTGTATATACCATTTGTATGGACTGGGTGTTGTATGTACGTTATGTATGGACTGGTTGTTGTATATATGTTTTGTATGGACTGGTTGTTGTATGTATGTTATGTATGGACTGGTTGTTGTATGTAAGTTAAGTATGGACAGGTTGTTGTATGTACGATATGTATGGACTGGTTGTTGTATATACATTTTGTATGGACTGGTTGTTGTATATACGTTATGTATGGACTGGTTGTTGTATATACGTTTTGTAGGGACTGGTTGTTGTATGTACGTAGTGCATGTACTGGTTGTTGTATATACGTATTTCTATGGCCTGGTTGTTGTATATACGCCTTGTATGGATTGGGTGTTGTATGTACGCTATGTGTGGACTGGTTGTTGAATGTACGCTATGTATGGACTGGTTGTTGTATATACGTTTTGTATGGACTGGTTGTTGCATGTACGTAGTACATGGACTGGTTGTTGTATATACGTATTTCTATGGACTGGTTGTTGTATATATGCTTTGTATGGACTGGGTGTTGTATGTACGTTATGTATGGAATGGGTGCTGTATGTACGTTATTTATGGACTGGGTGTTGTATGTACGTTATGTATGGACTGGGTGTTGCATGTACGTTATGTATGTACTGGGTGTTGTATGTACGTTATGTATGGACTGGTTGTTGTATGTATGTTATGTATGGACTGGGTGTTGTATGAACGTTATGTATGGACTATTTGTTGTATGTACGTTATGTATGGACTGGTTGTTGTATATACGTATTTCTATGGAATGGTTGTTGTATGTACGTAGTGCATGGACTGGTTGTTGTATGTACGTTTTGAATAGAGTGGTTGTTGTATGTACGTTATGTATGGAGTGGTTGTTGTATGTAGGTTAGGTATGGACTGGGTGTTGTATGTACGCTATGTATGGACTGGTTTTGTATGTACGTAGTGCATGGACTGGATGTTGTATATACGTTATGTATGGACTGGTTGTTGTATATACGTTTTGTATGGACTGGTAGTTGTATATACGTTTTGTATGGCCTTGTTGTTGTATGTACGTTATGTGTGGAATGGTTGTTGTATTAACGTTATATATGGACTGTTTCTTGTATTTACGTTATGCATGGACTGGTTGTAGTATGTACGCTATGTATGGACTGGTTGTTTTATGTACGTTATGAAAGGACTGGTTGTTGTATGTACGTTTTGAATGGACTGGTTGTTGTATATACATTTTGTATGGACTGATTGTTGTATGTACGTTATGTATTGACTGGTTGTTGTATGTACGTTATGTATGGACTGGTTGTTGTATGTACGTTTTGTATGGACTGGTTGTTGTATATACGTTATGTATGGACAGGTTGTTGTATATACGTTTTGTATGGACTGGTTGTTGTATGTACGTTATGAATGGACTGGTTGTTGTATATACGTTTTGTATGGACTGGTTGTTGTATGACCGTTATGAATGGACTGGTTGTTGTATGTTCGTTTTATATGGACTGGTTGTTGTATGTACGTTATGAATAGATTGGTTGTTGTATATACGTTTTGTATGGACTGGTTGTTGTATGTACGTAGTGCATGGACTGGTTGTTGTATGTATGTTTTGTATGGACTGGTTGTTGTATGTACGTTATGTATGGACTGGTTGTTGTATGTATGTTGTGTATGGACTGGTTGTTGTAGGTACGTAGTGCATGTACTGTTTGTTGTATATACGTATTTCTATGGCCTGGTTGTTGTATATACGCATTGTATGGAATGGGTGTTGTATGTACGCTATGTATGGACTGGTTGTTGTATGTACGTTTTGTATGGACTGGTTGTTGTATGTACCTAGTGCATGGACTGGTTGTTGTATATACGTATTTCTATGGACTGGTTGTTGTATATACGCTGTGTATGGACTGGGTGTTATATGTACGTTTTTTATGGACTGGTTGTTGTATGTACCTAGTGCATGGACTGGTTGTTGTATATACGTATTTCTATGGACTGGTTGTTGTATATACGTTTTGTATGGACTGGTTGTTGTATGTACGTAGTACATGGACTGGTTGTTGTATATACGTATTTCTATTGACTGGTTGTTGTATATATGTTTTGTATGGACTGGGTGTTATATTTACGTTATGTATGGAATGGGTGTTGTATGTACGTTATGTATGGACTGGATGTTGTATGTACGTTATGTATGGACTGGTTGGTCTATGTACGTTATGTAAGGACTGGGTGTTGTATGTACGTTATGTATGGACTATTTGTTATATGTACGTTATGTATGGACTATTTGTTGCATGTATATAATGCATGAACTGGTTGTTGTATATACGTTTTGTATGGACTGGTTGTTGTATGTACGTTACGTATGGACTGGTTGTTGTATGTACGTAGTGCATGGACTGGTTGTTGTATGTATGTTTTGTATGGACTGGTTGTTGTATGTACGTTATGTATGGACTGGTTGTTGTATGTATGTTTTGTATGGACTGGTTGTTGTACGTACGTAATGCATATACTGGTTGTTGTATATACGTATTTCTATGGCCTGGTTGTTGTATATATGTTTTGTATGGAATGGGTGTTGTATGTACGTTATGTATGGAATGGGTGCTGTATGTACGTTATTTATGGACTGGGTGTTGTTTGTACGTTATGTATGGACTGGGTGTTGCATGTACGTTATGTATGTACTGGGTGTTGTATGTACGTTATGTATGGACTGGTTGTTGTATGTATGTTATGTATGGACTGGGTGTTGTATGAACGTTATGTATGGACTATTTGTTGTATGTACGTTATGTATGGACTGGTTGTTGTATATACGTATTTCTATGGAATGGTTGTTGTATGTACGTAGTGCATGGACTGGTTGTTGTATGTACGTTTTGAATAGAGTGGTTGTTGTATGTACGTTATGTATGGAGTGGTTGTTGTATGTAGGTTAGGTATGGACTGGGTGTTGTATGTACGCTATGTATGGACTGGTTTTGTATGTACGTAGTGCATGTACTGGATGTTGTATATACGTTATGTATGGACTGGTTGTTGTATATACGTTATGTATGGACTGTTTCTTGTGTTTACGTTATGCATGGACTGGTTGTTGTATATACGTTTTGTATGGACTGGTAGTTGTATATACGTTTTGTATGGCCTTGTTGTTGTATGTACGTTATGTGTGGAATGGTTGTTGTATTAACGTTATATATGGACTGTTTCTTGTATTTACGTTATGCATGGACTGGTTGTAGTATGTACGCTATGTATGTACTGGTTGTTTTATGTACGTTATGTAAGGACTGGTTGTTGTATGTACGTTTTGAATGGACTGGTTGTTGTATATACATTTTGTATGGACTGATTGTTGTATATACGTTTTGTATTGACTGGTTGTTGTATGTACGTTATGTATGGACTGGTTGTTGTATGTACGTTTTGTATGGACTGGTTGTTGTATATACGTTATGTATGGACTGGTTGTTGTATATACGTTTTGTATGGACTGGTTGTTGTATGTACGTTATTTATGGACTGGGTGTTGTATGTACGTTATGTATGGACTGGGTGTTGTATGTACGTTATGTATGTACTGGGTGTTGTATGTACGTTATGTATGGACTGGTTGTTGTATGTATGTTATGTATGGACTGGGTGTTGTATGAACGTTATGTATGGACTATTTGTTGTATGTACGTTATGTATGGACTGGTTGTTGTATATACGTATTTCTATGGAATGGTTGTAGTATGTACGTAGTGCATGGACTGGTTGTTGTATATACGTTTTGTATGGACTGGTTGTTGTATGTACGTTTTGAATAGAGTGGTTGTTGTATGTACGTTATGTATGGAGTGGTTGTTGTATGTAGGTTAGGTATGGACTGGGTGTTGTATGTACGCTATGTATGGACTGGTTTTGTATGTACGCAGTGCATGGACTGGATGCTGTATATACGTTATGTATGGACTGGTTGTTGTATATACGTTATGTATGGACTGTTTCTTGAGTTTACGTTATGCATGGACTGGTTGTTGTATATACGTTTTGTATGGACTGGTAGTTGTATATACGTTTTGTATGGCCTTGTTGTTGTATATACGTTATGTGTGGAATGGTTGTTGTATTAACGTTATATATGGACTGTTTCTTGTATTTACGTTATGCATGGACTGGTTGTAGTATGTACGCTATGTATGGACTGGTTGTTTTATGTACGTTTTGAATGGACTGGTTGTTGTATATACATTTTGTATGGACTGGTTGTTGTATATACGTTTTGTATGGACTGGTTGTTGTATGTACGTTATGTATGGACTGGTTGTTGTATGTACGTTTTGTATGGACTGGTTGTTGTATATACGTTATGTATGGACTGGTTGTTGTATATACGTTTTGTATGGACTGGTTGTTGTATGTACGTTATGTATGGACTGGTTGTTGTATATACGTTTTGTATGGACTGGTTGTTGTATGACCGTTATGAATGGACTGGTTGTTGTATGTACGTTTTGTATGGACTGGTTGTTGTATGTACGTTTTGAATAGATTGGTTGTTGTATATACGTTTTGTATGGACTGGTTGTTGTATGTAGGTTTTGTATGGACTGGTTGTTGTATATACGTATTGCTATGGAATGGTTGTTGTAGGTACGTAGTGCATGGACTGGTTGTTGTATATACGTCATGTATGGACTGTTTGTTTTATGTACGTTATGTATGGACTGGTTGTTGTATATACGTATTTCTATGGAATGGTTGTTGTATGTACGTAGTGCATGGACTGGTTGTTGTATGTACGTAATGTATGGACTGGTTGTTGTATATACGTTTTGTATGGCCTTGTTGTTGTATGTACGTTATGTGTGGAATGGTTGTTGTATTAACGTTATATATGGACTGTTTCTTGTATTTACGTTATGCATGGACTGGTTGTAGTATGTACGCTATGTATGGACTGGTTGTTTTATGTACGTTTTGAATGGACTGGTTGTTGTATATACATTTTGTATGGACTGATTGTTGTATATACGTTTTGTATTGACTGGTTGTTGTATGTACGTTATGTATGGACTGGTTGTTGTATGTACGTTTTGTATGGACTGGTTGTTGTATATACGTTATGTATGGACAGGTTGTTGTATATACGTTTTGTATGGACTGGTTGTTGTATGTACGTTATGAATGGACTGGTTGTTGTATATACGTTTTGTATGGACTGGTTGTTGTATGACCGTTATGAATGGACTGGTTGTTGTATGTTCGTTTTATATGGACTGGTTGTTGTATGTACGTTATGAATAGATTGGTTGTTGTATATACGTTTTGTATGGACTGGTTGTTGTATGTAGGTTTTGTATGGACTGGTTGTTGTATATACGTATTGTATGGATGGTTGTTGTAGGTACGTAGTGCATGGACTGGTGGTTGTAGATACGTCATGTATGGACTGTTTGTTTTATGTACGTTATGTATGGACTGGTTGTTGTATATACGTATTTCTATGGAATGGTTGTTGTATGTACGTAGTGCATGGACTGGTTGTTGTATGTACGTAATGTATGGACTGGTTGTTGTATATACGTATTTCTATGGAATGGTTGTTGTATGTACGTAGTGCATGGACTGGTTGTTGTATATACGTTTTGTATGGACTGGTTGTTGTATGTAAGTTTTGAATAGAGTGGTTGTTGTATGTACGTTATGTATGGAGTGGTTGTTGTTTGTACGTTATATATGGACAGGTTGTTGTATATACGTTATGTATGGACTGGTTGTTGTTTATTCGTTTTTCATTGGACTGGTTGTTGTATGTACGTTATGTATGGACTGGTTGTTGTATATACGCTATGTATGGTAAGGTTGTTGTATATACGTTATGTATGGACTGGGAGTTGTATGAACGTTATGTTTGGACTATTTGTTGTATGTACGTTATGTATGGACTGGTTGTTGTATGTACGTAGTGCATGGACTGGTTGTTGTATGTACGTTTTGTATGGACTGGTTGTTTTATGTACGCTATGTATGGACTGGTTTTTGTATGTACGTAGTGCATGGACTGGATGTTGTATATACGTTTTGTATGGACTGGTTGTTGTATGTAGGTTAGGTATGGACTGGGTGTTGTATGTACGTTATGTATGGACTGGTTGTTGTTTATTCATTTTTCATTGGACTGGTTGTTGTATGTACGTTATGTATGGACTGGTTGTTGTATATACGCTATGTATGGTAAGGTTGTTGTATATACGTTATGTATGGACTGGTTGTTGTATGTATGTTATGTATGGACTGGGAGGTGTATGAACGTTATGTTTGGACTATTTGTTGTATGTACGTTATGTATGGACTGGTTGTTGTATGTACGTAGTGCATGGACTGGTTGTTGTATGTACGCTATGTATGGACTGGTTTTGTATGTACGCAGTGCATGGACTGGATGCTGTATATACGTTATGTATGGACTGGTTGTTGTATATACGTTATGTATGGACTGTTTCTTGAGTTTACGTTATGCATGGACTGGTTGTTGTATATACGTTTTGTATGGACTGGTAGTTGTATATACGTTTTGTATGGCCTTGTTGTTGTATGTACGTTATGTGTGGAATGGTTGTTGTATTAACGTTATATATGGACTGTTTCTTGTATTTACGTTATGCATGGACTGGTTGTAGTATGTACGCTATGTATGGACTGGTTGTTTTATGTACGTTTTGAATGGACTGGTTGTTGTATATACATTTTGTATGGACTGATTGTTGTATATACGTTTTGTATTGACTGGTTGTTGTATGTACGTTATGTATGGACTGGTTGTTGTATGTACGTTTTGTATGGACTGGTTGTTGTATATACGTTATGTATGGACAGGTTGTTGTATATACGTTTTGTATGGACTGGTTGTTGTATGTACGTTATGAATGGACTGGCTGTTGTATATACGTTTTGTATGGACTGGTTGTTGTATGACCGTTATGAATGGACTGGTTGTTGTATGTTCGTTTTATATGGACTGGTTGTTGTATGTACGTTATGAATAGATTGGTTGTTGTATATACGTTTTGTATGGACTGGTTGTTGTATGTAGGTTTTGTATGGACTGGTTGTTGTATATACGTATTGCTATGGAATGGTTGTTGTAGGTACGTAGTGCATGGACTGGTGGTTGTAGATACGTCATGTATGGACTGTTTGTTTTATGTACGTTATGTATGGACTGGTTGTTGTATATACGTATTTCTATGGAATGGTTGTTGTATGTACGTAGTGCATGGACTGGTTGTTGTATGTACGTAATGTATGGACTGGTTGTTGTATATACGTATTTCTATGGAATGGTTGTTGTATGTACGTAGTGCATGGACTGGTTGTTGTATATACGTTTTGTATGGACTGGTTGTTGTATGTAAGTTTTGAATAGAGTGGTTGTTGTATGTACGTTATGTATGGAGTGGTTGTTGTTTGTACGTTATATATGGACAGGTTGTTGTATATACGTTATGTATGGACTGGTTGTTGTTTATTCGTTTTTCATTGGACTGGTTGTTGTATGTACGTTATGTATGGACTGGTTGTTGTATATACGCTATGTATGGTAAGGTTGTTGTATATACGTTATGTATGGACTGGGAGTTGTATGAACGTTATGTTTGGACTATTTGTTGTATGTACGTTATGTATGGACTGGTTGTTGTATGTACGTAGTGCATGGACTGGTTGTTGTATGTACGTTTTGTATGGACTGGTTGTTTTATGTACGCTATGTATGGACTGGTTTTTGTATGTACGTAGTGCATGGACTGGATGTTGTATATACGTTTTGTATGGACTGGTTGTTGTATGTAGGTTAGGTATGGACTGGGTGTTGTATGTACGTTATGTATGGACTGGTTGTTGTTTATTCATTTTTCATTGGACTGGTTGTTGTATGTACGTTATGTATGGACTGGTTGTTGTATATACGCTATGTATGGTAAGGTTGTTGTATATACGTTATGTATGGACTGGTTGTTGTATGTATGTTATGTATGGACTGGGAGTTGTATGAACGTTATGTTTTGACTATTTGTTGTATGTACGTTATGTATGGACTGGTTGTTGTATGTACGTAGTGCATGGACTGGTTGTTGTATGTACGCTATGTATGGACTGGTTTTTGTATGTACGTAGTGCATGGACTGGATGTTGTATATACGTTTTGTATGGACTGGTTGTTGTATGTAGGTTAGGTATGGACTGGGTGTTGTATGTACGTTATGTATGGACTGGTTGTTGTATATACGTTATGTATGGACTGGTTGTTGTTTGTACGTTATATATGGACAGGTTGTTGTATATACGTTATGTATGGACTGGTTGTTGTTTATTCGTTTTTCATTGGACTGGTTGTTGTATGTACGTTATGTATGGACTGGTTGTTGTATATACGCTATGTATGGTAAGGTTGTTGTATATACGTTATGTATGGACTGGTTGTTGTATGTATGTTATGTATGGACTGGGAGTTGTATGAACGTTATGTTTGGACTATTTGTTGTATGTACGTTATGTATGGACTGGTTGTTGTATGTACGTAGTGCATGGACTGGTTGTTGTATGTACGTTTTGTATGGACTGGTTGTTTTATGTACGCTATGTATGGACTGGTTTTTGTATGTACGTAGTGCATGGACTGGATGTTGTATATACGTTTTGTATGGACTGGTTGTTGTATGTAGGTTAGGTATGGACTGGGTGTTGTATATACGTTATGTATGGACTGGTTGTTGTTTATTCGTTTTTCATTGGACTGGTTGTTGTATGTACGTTATGTATGGACTGGTTGTTGTATATACGCTATGTATGGTAAGGTTGTTGTATATACGTTATGTATGGACTGGGAGTTGTATGAACGTTATGTTTGGACTATTTGTTGTATGTACGTTATGTATGGACTGGTTGTTGTATGTACGTAGTGCATGGACTGGTTGTTGTATGTACGTTTTGTATGGACTGGTTGTTTTATGTACGCTATGTATGGACTGGTTTTTGTATGTACGTAGTGCATGGACTGGATGTTGTATATACGTTTTGTATGGACTGGTTGTTGTATGTAGGTTAGGTATGGACTGGGTGTTGTATGTACGTTATGTATGGACTGGTTGTTGTATATACGTTATGTATGGACTGGTTGTTGTATGTACGTTCTTTATGGACTGGTTGTTTTATGTACGTTATATATGGACTGGTTGTTGTATGTACGTAGTACATGGACTGGTTGTTGTATATACGTTGTGTATGGACTGGTTGTTTTATGTACGCAATGTATTGACTGGTTGTTGTATATACGTTTTGTATGGACTGGTCGTTGTATATACGTTTTGTATGGACTGGTTATTTTACGTACGTTTTGTATGGTCTTGTTGTGCATACGTTTTGTATGGACTGGTTGTTTTATATACGTTATGTATGGACTGGTTGTTGTATATACGTTTTTTATGGATTGGTTGTTGTATATTCGTTTTGTATGGACTGGTTGTTATATGTACGTAGTACATGGACTGGTTATTGTATATACGTTGGGTGTGGACTGGTTGTTGTATATACGTTTTGTATGGACTGGTTGTTATATGTACGTTATGTATGGACTGGTTTTTGTATGTACGTTATGCATGGACTGGAAGTTGTATGTACGTTATGTATGGACTGGTTGTTCTATGTACGTTATGTATGGACTGGGTGTTGTATGTACGTTATGTATGGACTGGAAGTTGTATGTACGTTATGTATGGACTGGTTGTTCTATGTACGTTATGTATGGACTGGGTGTTGTATGTACGTTATGTATGGACTGGTTGTTCTATGTACGTTATGTATGGACTGGGTGTTGTATGTGCATTATGTATGGACTGGGTGTTGTATGTACATTATGTATGGACTATTTGTTATATGTACGTTATGTGTGGACTATTTGTTGCATGTACATAATGCATGAACTGGTTGTTGTATGTACGTTTTGTATGGACTGGTTGTTGTATGTACGTTTTGTATGGACTGGTTGTTGTATGTACGTAGTGCATGGACTGGTTGTTGTATGTACGTTATGTATGGACTGGTTTTTGTATGTACGTTATGTATGGACTGGTTGTTGTATATACGTTATGTATGGACTGGTTGTTGTATGTACGTTATGTATGGACTGGTTGTTGTATGAACGTTATGTATGGACTGGTTGTTGTATGTATGTTATGTATGGACTGGGTGTTGTATGAATGTTAAGTTTGGACTATTTGTTGTATGTACGTTATGTATGGACTGGTTGTTGTATGTACGTAGTGCATGGACTGGTTGTTGTAAGTACGTTGTGTATGGACTGGTTGTTTTAAGTACGCTATGTACGGACTGGTTGTTGTATGTACGTAGTGCATGGACTGGTTGTTGTATGTACGTTTTGTATGGACTGGTTGTTTTATGTACGCTATGTATGGACTGGTTTTTGTATGTACGTAGTGCATGGACTGGATGTTGTATATACGTTTTGTATGGACTGGTTGTTGTATGTAGGTTAGGTATGGACTGGGTGTTGTATGTACGTTATGTATGGACTGGTTGTTGTATATACGTTATGTATGGACTGGTTGTTGTATGTACGTTATTTATGGACTGGTTGTTTTATGTACGTTATATATGGACTGGTTGTTGTATGTACGTAGTACATGGACTGGTTGTTGTATATACGTTGTGTATGGACTGGTTGTTGTATGTACGTAGTACATGGACTGGTTGTTGTATATACGTTGGGTATGGACTGGTTGTTTTATGTACGCTATGTATGGACTGGTTGTTGTATATACGTTTTGTATGGACTGGTTGTTGTATATACGTTTTGTATGGACTGGTTATTTTACATACGTTTTGTAAGGTCTTGTTGTGCATACGTTTTGTATGGACTGGTTGTTTTATATACGTTATGTATGGACTGGCTGTTGTATATACGTTTTGTATGGACTGGTTGTTGTATATACGTTTTGTATGGACTGGTTGTTGTATATTCGTTTTGCATGGACTGGTTGTTATATGTACGTTATGTATGGACTGGTTGTTGTATGTACGTTATGTATGGACTGGTTGTTGTATGTACGTTATGTATGTACTGGTTGTTGTATGTACATTTTGTATGGACTGGTTGTTGATTTACGTAGTGCATGGACTGGTTGTTGTATATACGTATTTCTATGGACTGGTTGTTGTATATACGCTTTGTATGGACTGGGTGTTGTATGTACGCTATGTATGGACTATTTGTTATATGTACGTTATGTATGGACTATTTTTTGCATGTACATAATGCATGAACTGGTTGTTGTATGTACGTTTTGTATGGACTGGTTGTTGTATGTACGTTATGTATGGACTGGTTGTTGTATGTACGTATTTCATGGACTGGTTGTTGTATGTACGTTTTGTATGGACTGGTTGTTGTATATACGCTTTGTATGGAACGGTTGTTATATATACGCTTTGTATGGACTGGGTGTTGTATGTACGCTATGTGTGGACTGGTTGTTGTATGTACGCTATGTATGGACTGGTTGTTGTATATACGTTTTGTATGGACTGGTTGTTGCATGTACGTAGTACATGGACTGGTTGTTGTATGTACGTATTTCATGGACTGGTTGTTGTATGTACGTTTTGTATGGACTGGTTGTTGTATATATGTTTTGTATGGACTGGTTGTTGTATGTACCTTTTGTTTGGACTGGGTGTTGTATGTACGTTATGTATGTACTGGGTGTTGTATGTACGTTATGTATGGACTGGTTGTTGTATGTATGTTATGTATGGACTGGGTGTTGTATGAATGTTATGTTTGGACTATTTGTTGTATGTACGTTATGTATGGACTGGTTGTTGTATGTACGTAGTGCATGGACTGGTTGTTGTATGTACGTTTTATATGGACTGGTTGTTTTAAGTACGCTATATATGGACTGGTTGTTGTATGTACGTAGTGCATGTACTGGATGTTGTATATACGTTTTGCATGGACTGGTTGTTGTATGTAGGTTATGTATGGACTGGGTGTTGTATATACATTATGTATGGACTGGTTGTTGTATATACGTTATGTATGGACTGGTTGTTGTATGTACGTTATTTATGGACTGGTTGTTTTATGTACGTTATGTATGTACTGGTTGTTGTATGTACGTAGTACATGGACTGGTTGTTGTATATACGTTGGGTATGGACTGGTTGTTTTATTTACTCTATGTATGGACTGGTTGTTGTATATACGTTTTGTATGGACTGGTTATTTTACGTACGTTTTGTATGGTCTTGTTGTTCATACGTTTTGTATGGACTGGTTGTTTTATATACGATTTGTATGGACTGGTTTTTGTATATACGTTTTGTATGGACTGGTTGTTGTATATACGTTTTGTATGGACTGGTTGTTGTATATTTGTTTTGTATGGACTGGTTGTTATATGTACGTTATATATTGACTTGTTGTTGTATGTACGTTATGTATGGACTGGTTATTCTATGTACGTTATGTATGTACTGGTTGTTGTATGTACGTTTTGTATGGACTGGTTGTTGATGTACGTAGTGCATGGACTGGTTGTTGTATATACGTATTTCTATGGACTGGTTGTTGTATATACGCTTTGTATGGACTGGGTGTTGTATGTACGCTATGTATGGACTGGTTGTTGTATATACGTTTTGTATGGACTGGTTGTTGTATGTACGTAGTACATGGACTGGTTGTTGTATATACGTATTTCCATGGACTGGTTGTTGTATATATGTTTTGTATGGACTGGGTGTTGTATGTACGTTATGTATGGACTGGGTGTTGTATGTACGTTATGTATGGAGAGGGTGTTGTATGTACGTTATGTATAGACTGGGTGTTGTATGTACGTTATGTATGTACGGGGTGTTGTATGTACGTTATGTATGGACTGGTTGTTGTATATATGTTTTGTATGGACTGGGTGTTGTATTTACGATATGTATGGACTGGTTGTTGTATGTACGTAGTGCATGGACTGGTTGTTGTATGTACGTTTTGTATGGACTGGTTGTTGTATGTACGTTATGTATGGACTGGTTGTTGTATGTACGTTATGTATGGACTGGTTGTTGTATATACGTTATGTATGGACTGGTTGTTGTATGTACGTTATGTTTGGACTATTTGTTGTATGTACGTTATGTATTGACTGGTTGTTGTATGTACGTAGTGCATGGACTGGTTGTTGTATGTACGTTTTGTCTGGACTGGTTGTTTTAAGTACGCTATGTATGGACTGGTTGTTGTATGTACGTAGTGCATAGACTGGTTGTTGTATATACGTATTTCTATGGACTGGTTGTTGTATATATGTTTTGTATGGACTGGGTGTTGTATGTAGGTTATGTATGGACTGAGTGTTGTATGTACGTTATGTATGGACTGGTTGTTGTATATACGTTATGTATGGACTGGTTGTTGTATGTACGTTATTTATGGACTGGTTGTTTTATGTACGTTATGTATGGACTGGTTGTTGTATGTACGTAGTACATGGACTGGTTGTTGTATATACGTTGGGTATGGACTGGTTGTTTTATGTACGCTATGTATGGACTGGTTGTTGTATATACGTTTTGTATGGACTGGTTATTTTACGTACGTTTTGTATGGTCTTGTTGTTCATACGTTTTGTATGGACTGGTTGTTTTATATACGTTATGTATGGACTGGTTGTTGTATATTCGTTTTGTATGGACGGGTTGTTATATGTACGTTATGTATGGACTGGTTGTTGTATGTACGTTATGTATGGACTGGTTGTTGTATGTACGTTATGTATGTACTGGTTGTTGTATGTACGTTTTGCATGGACTGGTTGTTGATGTACATAGTGCATGGACTGTTTGTTGTATATACGTATTTCTATGGACTGGTTGTTGTATATACGTTTTGTATGGACTGGTTGTTGTATGTAGGTAGTACATGGACTGTTTGTTGTATATACGTATTTCTATGGACTGGTTGTTGTATATATGTTTTGTATGGACTGGGTGTTGTATGTACGTTATGTATGGACTATTTGTTATATGTACGCTAATTATGGACTATTTGTTGCATGTACATAATGCATGAATTGGTTGTTGTATGTACGTTTGTATGGACTGGTTGTTGTATGTACGTTATGTATGGACTGGTTGTTGTATGTACGTAGTGCATGGACAGGTTGTTGTATGTACGTTTTGTATGGACTGGTTGTTTTATGTACGCTATGTATGGACTGGTTGTTGTATGTACGTTTTGTATGGACTGGTAGTTTTATGTACGCTATGTATGGACTGGTTGTTGTATATACGTTTTGTATGGACTGGTTGTTGTATGTACGTTATGTATGGACTGGTTGTTGTATGTACGTTATGTATGGACTAGTTGTTGTGTATACGTTATGTATGGACTGGTTGTTGTATGTACGTTATGTATGGACTGGTTGTTGTATGTACGTTATGTATGGACTGGTTGTTGTATGTACGTTATGTATGGACTGGTTGTTGTATGTACGTTTTGTATGGACTTGTTGTTGTATGTACGTAGTACATGGACTGGTTGTTGTATATACGTATTTCTATGGAATGGTTGTTGTATATATGTTTTTTATGGACTGGGTGTTGTATGTACATTATGTATGGACTGGGTGTTGTATGTACGTTATGTATGGACTGGGTGTTGTATGTACGTTATGTATGGACTGGGTGTTGTATGTACGTTATGTATGGACTGTGTGTTGTATGTACGTTATGTATGGACTGGGTGTTGTATGTACGTTATGTATGGACTATTGGTTTTATGTACGTTATGTATGGACTGGTTGTTGTATGTACGTAGTGCATGGACTGGTTGTTGTATGTAGGTTTTGTATGGACTTGTTCTTGTATGTACGTTATGTATGGACTGGTTGTTTTATGTACGTAGTACATGGACTGGTTGTTGTATGTACGTTTTGTATGGACTGGTTGTTGTATGTACGTTTTGTATGGACTGGTTGTTGTATGTACGTTATGTATGGACTGGTTATTGTATGTACGTAGTACATGGACTGGTTGTTGTATGCACGTTTTGTATGGACTGGTTGTTGTATGTACGTTTTGTATGGACTGGTTGTTGTATGTACGTAGTAATGGACTGGTTGTTGTATATACGTATTTCTATGGACTGGTTGTTGTATATATGTTTTGTATGGACTGGTTGTTGTATGTACGCTATGTATGGACTGGTTGTTGTATATACGTTATGTATGGACTGATTATTGTATATACGTTTTGTATGGACTGGTTGTTGTATATACGTTTTGTATTGACTGGTTGTTGTATATACGTTTTGTATTGACTGGTTGTTTTACGTACGTTTTGTATGGTCTTGTTGTGCATAAGTTTTGTATGGACTGGTTGTTTTATATACGTTATGTATGGACTGGTTGTTCAATATACGTTTTGCATGGACTGGTTGTTGTATATATGTTTTGTATGGACTGGTTGTTGTATGTACGTTATGTATGGACTGGTTGTTGTATGTACGTTATGTATGGACTGGTTGTTGTATGTACGTTTTGTATGGACTTGTTGTTGTATGTACGTAGTACATGGGCTGGTTGTTGTATATACGTTTTCTATGGACTGGTTGTTGTATATTTATGGACTGGTTGTTGTATGTACGTATATGGACTGGTTGTTGTATATACGTTATGTATGGACTGGTTGTTGTATATACTTTTGTATGGACTGGTTGTTGTAATACGTTTTGTATGGACTGGTTGTTGATATGTTTTGTATGACTGGTTGTTTAGTACGTTTTGTGGTTGTTTGTATGGACTGGTTGTTTTATATACGTTATGTATGGACTGGTTGTTATATACGTTTTGTATGGACTGGTTGTTGTATATAGTTTTGTATGGACTGGTTGTTGTATGTACGTTATGTATGGACTGGTTGTTGTATTACGTTATGTATGGACTGGTTGTTGTATGTACGTTATGTATGGACTGGTTGTTGTATATTAGTTATGTATGGACTGGTTGTTGTATATACGTTATGTATGGACTGGTTGTTGTATGTACGTTATTTATGGACTGGTTGTTGTATGTACGTTAAGTATGGACTGGTTGTTGTATGTACGTAGTGCATGGACTGGTTGTTGTATATACGTGTTTCTATGGACTGGTTGTTGTATATACGCTTTGTATGGACTGGGTGCTGTATGTACGTTATGTATGGACTTGTTGTTGTATGTACGTTGTACATGGACTGGTTGTTGTATATACGTATTTCTATGGACTGGTTGTTGTATATATGTTTGTTATGGACTGGGTGTTGTATGTAGGTTATGTATGGACTGGGTGTTGTATGTACGTTATGTATGGACTGGGTGTTGTATGTACGTTATGAATGGACTATTTGTTGTATGCACGTTATGTATGGACTGGTTGTTGTATATACGTTTTGTATGGACTTGTTGTTGTATATACGTTATGTATGGACTGGTTGTTGTATATACGTTTTGTATGCACTGGTTGTTGTATATACGTTATGTATGGACTGGTTGTTGTATATACGTTTTGTATAGACTGGTTGTTGAAAATACGTTAGGTATGGACTGATTGTTGTATGTACGTTATGTATATGGAATGGTTGTTGTATATACGTATTTCTATGGACTGGTTGTTGTATATATGTTTTGTATGGACTGGTTGTTGTATGTACGTTATGTATATGGACTGGTTGTTGTATATACGTATTTCTATGGACTGGTTGTTGTATATATGTTTTTTATGGACTGGGTGTTGTATGTACGTTATGTATGGACTGGGTGTTGTATGTACGTTATGTATGGACTGGGTGTTGTATGTACGTTATGTATTGAAGGGTGTTGTATGTACGTTATGTATGGACTGGGTGTTGTATGTACGTTATGTATGGACTGGGTGTTGTATGTACGTTGTGTATGGACTGGGTGTTGTATGTACGTTATGTATGGACTGGTTGTTGTATGTACGTTATTTATGGACTGGTTTTGTATGTACGTTATGCATGGACTATTGTTGTATGTACGTTATGTATGGACTTGTTGTTGCATGTATAGTGCTGGACTGGTTGTTGTATGTACGTTATGTATGGACTGGTTGTTGTATGTACGTTATGTATGGACTGGTTGTTGTATGTACGTTATGTATGGACTGGTTGTTGTATGTACGTTATGTATGGACTGGTTGTTGTATGTACGTTTTGTATGGACTGGTTGTTGTATGTACGTTATGTATGGACTGGTTGTTGTATGTACGTTTTGTATGGACTGGTTGTTGTATATACGTTATGTATGGACTGGTTGTTGTATATACGTTATGTATGGACTGGTTGTTGTATATACGTTTTGTATGGACTGGTTGTTGTATATACGTTTTGTATGGACTGGTTGTTGTATATACGTTTTGTATGGACTGGTTGTTGTATATACGTTTTGTATGGACTGGTTGTTGTATATACGTTTTGTATGGACTGGTTGTTGTATGTACGTTTTGTATGGATTGGTTGTTGTATGTACGTTTTGTATGGACTGGTTGTTGTATGTACGTTATGTATGGACTGGTTGTTGTATATACGTTTTGTATGGACTGGTTGTTGTATATACGTTTTGTATGGTCTTGTTGTGCATACGTTTGTTATGGATTGATTGTTGTATGTACGTTTTGTATGGACTGGTTGTTGTATATACGCTATGTATGGACTGTTTGTTGTATATACGTTTTGTATCGACTGGTTGCTATATATACGTTTTGTATGGACTGATTGTTGTATATACGTTTTGTATGGACTGGTTGCTGTATATACGTTTTGTATGGACTGGTTGTTGTATATACGTTTTGTATGGACTGGTTGTTGTATATACGTTTTGTATGGACTGATTGTTGTATATACGTTTTGTATGGACTGGTTGTTGTATATACGTTTTGTATGGACTGGTTGTTGTATATACGTTTTGTATGGACTGGTTATTGTATGTACGTTATGTATATGGACTGGTTGTTTTATATACGTTATGTATGGACTGGTTGTTGTATGTACGTTATGTATGGACTTGTTGTTGTATATACGTTTTGCATGGACTGGTTGTTGTATGTACGTTTTGTATGGACTGGTTGTTGTATATAGGTTTTACATGGACTGGTTGTTGTATGTACGTTTTGTATGGACTGGTTGTTGTATATACGTTATGTATGGACTGGTTGTTGTATATACGTTTTGTATGCACTGGTTGTTGTATATACGTTATGTATGGACTGGTTGTTGTATATACGTTTTGTATAGACTGGTTGTTGAAAATACGTTAGGTATGGACTGATTGTTGTATGTACGTTATGTATATGGAATGGTTGTTGTATATACGTATTTCTATGGACTGGTTGTTGTATATATGTTTTGTATGGACTGGTTGTTGTATGTACGTTATGTATATGGATTGGTTGTTGTATATACGTATTTCTATGGACTGGTTGTTGTATGTACGTTGTGTATGGACTTGGTGTTATATGTACGTGATGTATGGACTGGTTGTTGTATGTACGTTATTTATGGACTGGGTGTTGTATGTACGTTATGTATGGACTATTTGTTGTATGTACGTTATGTATGGACTTGTTGTTGTATATACGTTTTGTATTGACTGGTTGTTGTATATACGTTTTGTATGGACTGGTTGTTGTATATACGTTTTGTATGGACTGGTTGTTGTATATACGTTGTGTATGGACTGGTTGTTGAATATACGTTATGTATGGACTGGTTGTTGTATATACGTTTTGTATGGACTGGTTGTTGTTAATACGTATTATATGGACTGGTTGTTGTATATACGTTTTGTATGGACTGGTTGTTGTATATACGTTTTGTATGGACTGGTTGTTGTATATACGTTTTGTATGGACTGGTTGTTGTATGTACGTTTTATATGGATTGGTTGTTGTATGTTCGTGTTGTGTGGACTGGTTGTTGTATGTACGTTATTTATCGACCGGTTGTTGTATATACGTTTTGTATGGACTGGTTGCTGTATATACGTTTTGTATGGTCTTGTTGTGCATACGTTTGCTATGGATTGATTGTTGTATGTACGTTTTGTATGGACTGGTTGTTGTATATACGCTATGTATGGACTGTTTGTTGTATATACGTATATCTATGGACTGGTTGTTGTATATACGTTTTGTATCGACTGGTTGCTGTATATACGTTTTGTATGGACTGATTGTTGTATATACGTTTTGTATGGACTGGTTGCTGTATATACGTTTTGTATGGACTGGTTGTTGTATATACGTTTTGTATGGACTGGTTGTTGTATATACGTTTTGTATGGACTGGTTGTTGTATATACGTTTTGTATGGACTGGTTGTTGTATGTACGTTTTATATGGATTGGTTGTTGTATGTTCGTGTTGTGTGGACTGGTTGTTGTATGTACGTTATTTATCGACCGGTTGTTGTATATACGTGTTGTATGGACTGGTTGCTGTATATACGTTTTGTATGGTCTTGTTGTGCATACGTTTGTTATGGATTGATTGTTGTATGTACGTTTTGTATGGACTGGTTGTTGTATATACGCTATGTATGGACTGTTTGTTGTATATACGTATATCTATGGACTGGTTGTTGTATATACGTTTTGTATCGATTGGTTGCTGTATATACGTTTTGTATGGACTGATTGTTGTATATACGTTTTGTATGGACTGGTTGTTGTATGTACGTGTTGTGTGGACTGGTTGTTGTATATACGTTTTGTATGGACTGGTTGTTGAATATACGTTATGTATGGACTGGTTGTTGTATATACATTTTGTATGGTCTTGTTGTGCATACATTTTGTGTGGAGTGGTTGTTGTATGTACGTTTTGTATGGACTGGTTGTTGTATGTACGTTATGTATGGACTGGTTGTTGTATGTACGTTATGTATGGACTGGTTGTTGTATATACGTTTTGTATGGACTGGTTGTTGTATATACGTTATGTATGGACTGGTTGTTGTATATACGTTTTGTATGGACTGATTGTTGCATGTACGTTTTGTATGGACTGGTTATTGTATGTACGTCATGTATGGACTGGTTGTTGTATGTACGTATGCATGGACTGGTTGTTGTATATACGTTATGTATGGACTGTTTGTTGGACTGGTTGTTGTATGTACGTTATGTATGGACTGGTTGTTGTATGTACGTTATGTATGGACTGGTTGTTGTATGTACGTTATGTATGGACTGGTTGGTGTATGTACCTTTTGTATGGACTGGTTTTTGTATATACGTTATGCATGTACTGGTTGTTGTATATACGTTTTGTATGGACTGGTTGTTGTATATACGTTTTGTATGGACTGGTTGTTGTATATACGTTTTGTATGGACTGGTTGTTGTATATACGTTTTGTATGGACTGGTTGTTGTATGTACGTTTTATATGGATTGGTTGTTGTATGTTCGTGTTGTGTGGACTGGTTGTTGTATGTACGTTATTTATCGACCGGTTGTTGTATATACGTTTTGTATGGACTGGTTTGTATATAGTTTTGTATGGCTTGTTGTGCATACGTTTGTTATGGATTGATTGTTGTATGTACGTTTTGTATGGACTGGTTGTTGTATATACGCTATGTTTGGACTGTTTGTTGTATATACGTATATCTATGGACTGGTTGTTGTATATACGTTTTGTATGGACTGGTTGTTGTATATACGTTTTGTATGGACTGATTGTTGTATATACGTTTTGTATGGACTGGTTGCTGTATATACGTTTTGTATGGACTGGTTGTTGTATATACGTTTTGTATGGACTGGTTGTTGTATATACGTTTTGTATGGACTGATTGTTGTATATACGTTTTGTATGGACTGGTTGTTGTATATACGTTTTGTATGGACTGGTTGCTGTATATACGTTTTGTATGAACTGATTGTTGTATATACGTTTTGTATGGACTGGTTGTTGTATGTACGTGTTGTGTGGACTGGTTGTTGTACATACGTTTTGTATGGACTGGTTGTTGTATGTACGTGTTGTGTGGACTGGTTGTTGTATATACGTTTTGTATGGACTGGTTGTTGAATATACGTTATGTATGGACTGGTTGTTGTATATACGTTTTGTATGGACTGGTTGCTGTATATACGTTTTGTATGGACTGATTGTTGTATATACGTTTTGTATGGACTGGTTGTTGTATGTACGTGTTGTGTGGACTGGTTGTTGTACATACGTTTTGTATGGACTGGTTGTTGTATGTACGTGTTGTGTGGACTGGTTGTTGTATATACGTTTTGTATGGACTGGTTGTTGAATATACGTTATGTATGGACTGGTTGTTGTATATACATTTTGTATGGTCTTGTTGTGCATACATTTTGTGTGGAGTGGTTGTTGTATGTACGTTTTGTATGGCCTGGTTGTTGTATATACGCTATGTATGGACTGTTTGTTGTATATACGTATATCTATGGACTGGTTGTTGTATATACGTTTTGTATCGACTGGTTGTTGTATATACGTATTTATATGGACTGTTTATTGTATGTACGTTTTGTATGGACTGGTTGTTGTATATACGTATTTCTTTGGACTGGTTGTTGTAGATACGTTTTGTATGGACTGATTGTTGCATGTACGTTTTGTATGGACTGGTTATTGTATGTACGTCATGTATGGACTGGTTGTTGTATGTACGTAATGCATGGACTGGTTGTTGTATATACGTTATGTATGGACTGTTTGTTGGACTGGTTGTTGTATGTACGTTATGTATGGACTGGTTGTTGTATGTACGTTATGTATGGACTGGTTGTTGTATGTACGTTATGTATGGACTGGTTGGTGTATGTACCTTTTGTATGGACTGGTTTTTGTATATACGTTATGCATGGACTGGTTGTTGTATATACGTTTTGTATGGACTGGTTGTTGTATATACGTTTTGTATGGACTGGTTGTTGTATATACGTTTTGTATGGACTGGTTGTTGTATATACGTTTTGTATGGACTGGTTGTTGTATATACGTTTTGTATGGACTGGTTGTTGTATGTACGTTTTGTATGGACTGGTTGTTGTATATACGTTTTGTATGGACTGGTTGTTGTATATACGTTTTGTATGGACTGGTTGTTGTATATACGTTTTGTATGGACTGGTTGTTGTATTACGTTTTGTGTGGACTGGTTGTTGTATGTACGTTTTGTATGGACTGGTTGTTGTATATACGCTATGTATGGACTGTTTGTTGTATATACGTTTTGTATGGACTGGTTGTTGTATATACGTTTTGTATGGACTGGTTGTTGTATATACGTTTTGTATGGACTGGTTGTTGTATATACGTTTTGTATGGACTGGTTGTTGTATATACGTTTTGTATGGACTGGTTGTTGTATATACGTTTTGTATGGACTGGTTGTTGTATATACGTTTTGTATGGACTGGTTGTTGTATATACGTTTTGTATGGACTGGTTGTTGTATATACGTTTTGTATGGACTGGTTGTTGTATGTACGTTTTGTATGGACTGGTTGTTGTATATACGTTATGTATGGACTGGTTGTTGTATATACGTTATGTATGGACTGGTTGTTGTATATACGTTTTGTATGGACTGGTTGTTGTATGTACGTTTTGTATGGACTGGTTGTTGTATATAGGTTTTGCATGGACTGGTTGTTGTATGTACGTTTTGTATGGACTGGTTGTTGTATATACGTTATGTATGGACTGGTTGTTGTATATACGTTTTGTATGCACTGGTTGTTGTATATACGTTATGTATGGACTGGTTGTTGTATATACGTTTTGTATGGACTGGTTGTTGAAAATACGTTAGGTATGGACTGATTGTTGTATGTACGTTATGTATATGGAATGGTTGTTGTATATACGTATTTGTATGGACTGGTTGTTGTATATATGTTTTGTATGGACTGGTTGTTGTATGTACGTTATTTATATGGACTGGTTGTTGTATATACGTATTTCTATGGACTGGTTGTTGTATATATGTTTTTATGGACTGGTTGTTGTATGTACGTTATGTATGGACTGGTTGTTGTATGTACGTTATGTATGGACTGGGTGTTGTATGTACGTTATGTATTGACTGGGTGTTGTATGTACGTTATGTATGGACTGGTTGTTGTATGTACGTTATGTATGGACTGGGTGTTGTATGTACGTTGTGTATGGACTTGGTGTTGTATGTACGTTATGTATGGACTGGTTGTTGTATGTACGTTATGTATGGACTGGTTGTTGTATATACGTTTTGTATGGACTGTTTGTTGTATATACGTTTTGTATGGACTGGTTGTTGTATATACGTTTTGTATGGACTGGTTGTTGTATATACGTTTTGTATGGACTGGTTGTTGTATATACGTATTGTATGGACTGGTTGTTGTATATACGTTTTGTATGGACTGGTTGTTGTATATACGTTTTGTATGGACTGGTTGTTGTATATACGTTTTGTATGGACTGGTTGTTGTATATACGTTTTGTATGGACTGGTTGTTGTATATACGTTTTGTATGGACTGGTTGTTGTATATACGTTTTGTATGGACTGATTGTTGTATATACGTTTTGTATGGACTGGTTGTTGTATGTACGTGTTGTGTGGACTGGTTGTTGTACATACGTTTTGTATGGACTGGTTGTTGTATGTACGTGTTGTGTGGACTGGTTGTTGTATATACGTTTTGTATGGACTGGTTGTTGAATATACGTTATGTATGGACTGGTTGTTGTATATACATTTTGTATGGTCTTGTTGTGCATACATTTTGTATGGAGTGGTTGTTGTATGTACGTTTTGTATGGCCTGGTTGTTGTATATACGCTATGTATGGACTGTTTGTTGTATATACGTATATCTATGGACTGGTTGTTGTATATACGTTTTTTATCGACTGGTTGTTGTATATACGTATTTATATGGACTGTTTATTGTATGTACGTTTTGTATGGACTGGTTGTTGTATATACGTATTTCTTTGGACTGGTTGTTGTATATACGTTTTGTATGGACTGATTGTTGTATATACGTTTTGTATGGACTGGTTGTTGTATATACGTTTTGTATGGACTGGTTGTTGTATATACGTTATGTATGGACTGGTTGTTGTATATACGTTTTGTATGGATTAGTTGTTGTATGTACGTTATGTATGGACTGGTTGTTGTATGTACGTTATGTATGGACTGGTTGTTGTATATACGTTATGTATGGACTGGTTGTTGTAT
>CM026390.1:108469170-108512969 GCA_014843695.1 Archivesica marissinica
ACCGGTATCCAGATCCAAGACCACATCGGCCTCCAGATCCAAGACCACACCGGCCTCCAGATCCAAGACCACACCGGCATCCAAATCCACGACAACTCTACAGTCACCATCACAGCAGCTTTGGGAAAAATTGTCTTCTTGTCAGATATATGATGACTTGCAGCAAATTATAGTACAAACTGAACTAGAGGCTCTGCCACAGCTGCTTGAAGTAACATTTCTCACCCACAAGAGAACCATCGATGGAAGTGCTCTAGATTTGATACTGGAAGATCAGCAAGCATGTGGGTTATATCCGTGCAATGTGTATGGTGATGGCAATTGCCTGCCACGATGTGCTAGTCTGCTGGTGTATGGACATGAAAACAATCACCTGGAGATGAGAGCTCGGATTATCGATGAGCTTGTCAGGCATGAAGACAATTACTTGGATGACGATTTCCTGACAAATGGATGCAATTCGTCTGCACATAGCAATGTAGCCGTACAGTTTGCCATGTTCTCTGAAAAGTATGATACACAGCAGTTGTCTGATGTGGCTGTGCAGAGAATTTTCCGAGCGGAGGTTCTTAATCTGTGTCGGAGTGGTCGGTATATGGGCGCATGGCAGATGGCGGCCTTGGCCAATGTTCTTAAAACAGAGGTGGTCTCCGTGTACCCACTGTATGGTGGAAAAACAATGAGGAATGACCTGCACAGAAGATTCCCACCTTTTCATGTGAGTGAACTTGGCAAGGCCAAGGAGGTTTACATTATGTGGAGCAACGTCAATGGAGCCAACATTCCAGAGAGCGATTGGCGACCAAACCACTTTGTGCCTCTTCTGAAGACTGGTCCAGAAGAAAATCATCCTAGTCCTGATCAATCCTACACCAATGAAGTTGAAGCGCTGTCCCCATTGTTCGCATTTGAAGATGACGCTGATGAACAGGACTCCTTCAGTGTCAACACCAGCATGGTGAATATCATAATTCAAGAGCTTGGCGATGATCAGATGCGCGATGTAGACGACCAGGCCACCATTGCTGACCAGATCACCACTGATAATAAGATGGCCGAGGTAGACGACCAGATCACCACTGATGATCAGATGCCTGAGGTAGACGACCGGATCTCCACTGATGATAAGATGCCCGAGGTAGACGACCAGATCACCACTGATGATCAGATGCCCGAGGTAGACGACCGGTTCACCACTGATGATAAGATGCCCGGGGTAGACGACCGGATCACCACTGATGATCAGATGCCCGAGGTTGACGACCGGATCACCACTGATTATAAGATGCCCGAGGTAGACGACCGGATCACCACTGATGAGCAGATCCGCGTGGTTAACGACCGGTCGCCCACTGTGATGATCAGAGCCCGGGGTAGAACGACCGGATCAACCACTGGGGATAAGATTGGCCCGAGGTTGCTCACACCGCTACTATGTCTCTCTGTGATGATAAATGACTGTCCCCGATTAGAACGACCGGATCACCACTGATGATCAGATGCCCGAGGTAGACGACCGGTTCACCACTGATGATAAGATGCCCGAGGTAGACGACCGGATCGCCACTGATGATCAGATGCCCGGGGTAGACGACCGGATCACCACTGATGATCAGATGCCCGGGGTAGACGACCGGATCACCACTGATGATCAGATGCCCGGATCACCACTCCCGACATCGTCACCCGGTGCTATGAAGTAAGTACAAGAGAATCCCAGATGTTCATAAACACTTTATTCAATCCCATACATCATCAAATGTTACAAATAATAATACATCATGTGAAAAATAGGTTATGTCAATTGCAATATGTTAAGTATAAATTTGCTATATGCAAAACAAACAATACAATACAGAAAACACAAAATTCATGTCTTGAAATAAATGTTCCTACAAATTATCAATTTCCCTCATACGTTTTGTAATAATAAGCTCTTCGTGCAGGCGAGCTAAAAACAAACACACAAACCCTCTTTTCTTTTTTAAATTAAGACTAAATAAGCACAATTCTGCATCTTCCTATTAATGTCTTTTGTACGCATGTAGCTCACGTGAGCTATTGTTACCGCAATGTGTCTGTCGTCCGTCGAGAAATGGTATCGAACATGATCGAGGAGCTTCAGTCTGATGATTTATGCATTGTTTATTTATTGCACCAACCCAGTGTCCAGACCGAGCTGCACCAACCCAGTGTCCAGACCGAGCTGCACCAACCCAGCGTCCAGACTGAGCTGCACCAATCCACTGTCGAGGCGGACCAGCAGCCACCCAGTGACCAGACCAAACTTCCATCCAGGTACATGTAATTACTTACACTTTGGGGACCATGATCTTACACGTAAAGTTCTGACATGCTACAGTGACAAAGTAGTATTCATTGTGCACCTATTCATATGATATTGAAACTCTTTATTTAAGTCCCGAGACAGAGCTGCAGCAACCCAATGTCGAGAGCGAGCTGCACCAATCCAGTTTTGAGACCGAGCAGCAGCCATCCAGTGGCGAGACCGAACGTCCTTCCAGGTACATATATTTTACTTGTAAACATGTTAGGACAATGATCTTACACATAAAGTTCTGACACGCAACAGTAACAAAGTAGAATTGATTGTGCAGCTATTCATATGATATTAAATCTCTTTATTTATTATGAAGAATACGTTTCCTATTCAGTACATGTAGTTGTTGCAAGAATTAGTACACAATTCCAATAAACACTAACAAATCACGTTGAGTTTGATGATTCGCATGGTCTAATAAAACATTGATTCTACTGTTGGGTACTCAATATTTATTTTATACTACTTATGCATTACTTGTGAATAGGTTTCCTGCAGGAACCAACATTTTAGTTAGTGTTGGTTCAAAAACATTGAATGCTGTGGTAAGTAAAATGTTCAAAATTGTGTTAAAAGTTATTATTCCCCCAGAGGTATATGCTATATGGGCATTTTGACTTTACTTTGTTGGTTTTATGTATTTGAATATTGAAAACGTTAAAATGAGCATTTTAAATCATTTTAATCACTTTGAAATAGACGTCGGTTGGAATTATAAGGAATACACGACTTTTGTTGAGAATTTATCGGGGATATAAACATTGAAAAAGCGTGTAATACAAGTTGAAGGCCTTCTGGCCTTCAACTAGTATTTTCCCGCCTTTTCAATGTTCATACCCGCTAAATTCTCAACAAAAGTCGTTTATTCCTATAATATATCGCTCTTATTCAGCTGTTCATGTATATAATTTCAGGTTGTCCCAAAGACTGATGAAGTCGAGGATTATGGATTATGGATTCAGTTTTATCGTCCATATAAGAAACGTCTATGGACCTTGGAAGAAAAACAATTTTTTGTTTGCTGGGAAGATATTGTTAAGGAGATTAATCAGCCGTCACTGGTCATGATTGGATCTAGAATCTATTATACATTTTAATAGAATAAGACTGGAACTGTGCTATCTGTGTTGATGTCAGATAAACCATTTTGATGTGTTTGTAATTCAGAAAAGAGTGGGCTACATGATTGTTGTGCACAATTCAAACACACTTTGCCTTTTGTACTGGCCTCACACTTGTGTTTCTCAACTGTCCGTATGTCTGTCTGTAAATTTGAGATTGGAAAGCAATGAAACACTCCGAAATGTTGAAGGAAAAACTCTAAGACACACCTGACCGTCCTTTGTAGAATATTGATTGGTCAACATGAAATGAGATGAATTCTCTAAAAGCCCTTTATTTATACAGGGTTGATACAATGATATGTATACTTGTTCTTCAGTTTACTTTATCTTGCTGTCTGTCAGGTGTGTTTCGTCCTGCTTTTGTTGGTGACCCGTACAGTGTTTCCAGGACTCGTCAGTTAGAGAAACACCATAAACTTGAGTCAACAAACATAAATGAACAAGAACAGTAACTAACAGTAACAGTAACAGTAAAGAATGCAGAACATTTTTTAAAAAGTTAATTATAGTAGGGTTAATAACTTCAGTAACAAGGAGTACTTAACAATAATTGTAAGCGAATTAGCTACACTCGCTCGATACGACCTATTAATATGCAAATTAGCCACGCCCACTTCCATTGTTATGCTAATAAGGCCCCATTGTTATGCAGTGAGGCGAAACCGGCCCATATATTACTCATACATTATGTTCTGTCCTAATGTAACACTAGCATACATTATTTTCTGTCCTAGTGTAACACTAGCATTGATATTCCGTCCAAGTGTAACAATAGCAAACAAAAAACATAAAAAGAAGATAATTAATACTTTTTAAAAGTTTATGATTATTCTTTGATTTTATTTCTTGAACTAACTCTGTTGGGCATCTTTCAGTTCATTTCAAACCATATGGAGTCTTTAATTTGTATATTAGAAGAACAAATATTTTGTTTATTGGCCATTTTTTCTGTCTCCATATTATTAACTTCTAATTTCTAATTTCTTAATTTTACGGTGACAAATTTGGTTATATTTACTTCATATATATACCTAGTAATTATTTAACTGTAATTCATGTCTTGAATTCTTCCAGAATATACCTAATTTTTTAAAATATATTTCATGGTGACGACTTTGGGATTTTTACATGGTGGTATATTTTAAAACAAATTTACTTCATGAAAAATGAAATTTGTCCAAAAAAAATTGTTTTCAGACTTATGAATGTTTTAGTCAACTGTATACTGAAGGAAAAGCAAGAAAAGTCAATACAATTTTGGAAAATTTCACGGGACATACAATTGAATTTTCCGTCCATGTAACACTAGCAAAAATGAAATCTGCTATAGTAGTGGGTATTGTATAGAGTAGTGGGTATTGTATAGAGTAGTGGGTGTTGTATAGATTGATGGAGGGTGTATAGAGTAGTGGGTATTGTATAGATTGATGGAGGGTGTATAGAGTAGTGGGTGTTGTATAGATTGATGGAGGGTGTATAGAGTAGTGGGTGTTGTATAGATTGATGGAGGGTGTATAGAGTAGTGGGTATTGTATAGATTGATGGAGGGTGCAGCAGAACTGTTATTTATATCAGGAAAGAGTTGGGAGATTTTGTGAGATGTTTATGGAGATGGTGTTATAATGGAATGAGCTGAGAGCAGATATTTCAGTGAACATGGAGAATGGAGACAATGCTTTAATGAATCATGTTTCAGGAATGAGTTGAAAGCAGATATTTCAATGAACATGGAGAATGGAGACAATGCTTTAATGAATCTTGCGGAGCAGGCTGTTGGATCTGAGCAACTTGTATCAGTCAGTGACATACTGGCATTTGTGGATTCCATACAGACATCGGACGTTGTAAATGTAAGTTATTACCGAATACTGTGACTATTTGCTTAACCTTGTTAAATCTATATTCCCAATCTACCAGGCTAACCTAGATGTTAACTATATTCCATATATACTTTGCCAACCTCACTATTGAATCTATTTCCCCCATCTACCCTGCCAACCTCACTGTTAAATCTATATCCCCCATCTACCCTGCCAACCTCACTGTTATATATCCCCCATCTACCCTGCCAACCTCACTGTTATATATATATCCCCCATCTACCCTGCCAACCTCACTGTTATATATATATCCCCCATTTACCCTGCCAACCTCACTGTTAAATCTATATCCCCATCTACCCTGCCAACCTCACTGTTATATATATATCCCCCCTCTACCCTGCCACCTCACTGTTATATATCCCCCATCTACCCTGCCAACCTCACTGTTATATATCCCCATCTACCCTGCCACCCTCACTGTTATATATCCCCCATCTACCCTGCCAACCTCACTGTTATATATCTCCGTCTACCCTGCCAACCTCACTGTTATATATATATCCCCCATCTACCCTGCCAACCTCACTGTTATATATATATATCCCCCATCTACCCTGCCAACCTCACTGTTATATATATATCCCCCGTCTACCCTGCCAACCTCACTGTTATATATATATCCCCCATCTACCCTGCCAACCTCACTGTTATATATCCCCCATCTACCCTGCCAACCTCACTGTTATATATATATCCCCCATCTACCCTGCCAACCTCACTGTTATATATATATCCCCCATCTACCCTGCCAACCTCACTGTTAAATCTATATCCTCATCTACCCTGCCAACCTGTGTTATATATATACCCCCATCTACCCTGCCAACCTCACTGTTAATATATATATCCCCATCTACCCTGCCAACCTCACTGTTATATATCCCCGTCTACCCTGCCAACCTCACTGTTATATATATATCCCCAATCACTACCCTGCCAACCTCACTGTTATATATCCCCGTCTACCCTGCCAACCTCACTGTTTATATATATATCCCCATCTACCCTGCCAACCTCACTGTATATATATATCCCCCGTCTACCCTGCCAACCTCACTGTTATTATATATCCCCAACTACCCTGCCAACCTCACTGTTATATATATATCCCCCATCTACCCTGCCAACCTCACTGTTATATATATATCCTCATCTACCGCCCAACCTCACTGTTAATATATATCCCCATCTACCCTGCCAACCTCACTGTTATATATATATCCCCATCTACCCTGCCAACCTCACTGTTAAATATATATCCCCATCTACCCTGCCAACCTCACTGTTATATATCCCCGTCTACCCTACCAACCTCCTGTTAAATATATATCCCCCATCTACCCTGCCAACCTCACTGTTATATATATATCCCCATCTACCCTGCCACCTCACTGTTAAATATATATCCCCATCTACCCTGCCAACCTCACTGTTATATATCCCCGTCTACCCTACCAACCTCACTGTTAAATATATATCCTCATCTACCCTGCCAACCTCACTGTTATATATATATCCCCAATCTACCCTACCAACCTCACTGTTAAATATATATCCTCATCTACCCTGCCAACCTCACTGTTAAATATATATCCTCATCTACCCTGCCAACCTCACTGTTATATATATATCCCCCATCTACCCTGCCAACCTCACTGTTAAATCTATATCCCCAATCTACCTGACCAACCTCACTGTTATATATCCCCATCTACCCTGCCAACCTCACTTATATATATCCCCATCTACCCTGCCAACCTCACTGTTATATATCCCCATCTACCCTACCAACCTCACTGTTATATATCCCCATCTACCCTGGCACCTCACTGTTATATATCCCCATCTACCCTGGCAACCTCACTGTTATATATCCCCATCTACCCTGGCAACCTCACTGTTATATATCCCCATCTACCCTGGCAACCTCACTGTTATATATATATCCTCATCTACCCTGGCAACCTCACTGTTAAATCTATATCTCCATCTACCCGGCCAACCTCACTGTTATATATCCCCATCTACCCTGGCAACCTCACTGTTAAATCTATATCTCCATCTACCCTGGCAACCTCACTGTTATATATATATCCCCCATCTACCCTGGCAACCTCACTGTTAAATCTATATCTCCATCTACCCTGGCAACCTCACTGTTATATATATATCCCCATCTACCCTGGCAACCTCACTGTTAAATCTATATCTCCATCTACCCGGCCAACCTCACTGTTATATATATACTGAGTCAAAAAAGAAACGATACCTGGTGTTTATGTGTCTATAATTTCAACATTTATTAAGAAAATTCTTTGAAAATTCATAAGATGATAGTCCAACATGTTTGAAAGAGGAGCACATAAAGAGCCTCCGAAACTGTCTGCTGCGTGATGACGTAATTCGTCGGACAGGGGTCTAATGGAGTTTTCACACAGACGTCAATACCGAGTATGGGCACCATTTGCGTCTCTCACTGCAATGCACCGCCGTCGCATCGAACGGAAGAGTGTCTGAATCTCTTGCTGGTCAATATTTGTCCACTCCTGACGCAAAACATCCCTCAGTTGGTTTAACGTTACCGGCTGACGTCGTCTGACGCGGCGGTCTAACGTATCCCACAAATGTTCTATGGGTGACAAGTCTGGTGACAAAGCAGGCCACGGCAGGGTTTCAATATTGTTCTGCTCCAATAATGTGGTGGAAATCCGAGTAGTATGACACCTGGCGTTGTTCTGTTGGAACAGTGTGACGTTTCTGTTGGCGTTAAAGAACGGCACAACAACTGGCGCAAGGATCTCATCACAGTACCGCTGGGCGTTTAGGTTCCCGTCCACCACTAACAGTTCAGTGTGACTGCCGACGGTGATACCGCCCCACGCCATAATGCTTCCGCCCCCGAACAGATCGACCTGACGTACACATGCTTCGGCGTAACGTTCACCGCGTCTGCGATATACCCGCTCTCTGCCATCCGCTGGACGCAAACAGAACCGCGATTCATCGCTAAACATCACCGAATTCCACTGTAACCGAGTCCAGCGAGCACGTTCCGTCGTCCATTCCCGCCGTACATCACGGTGACGTCGTGTCAGGATAGGTCCAACGTATGGCCGATAGGCACGAATGCCACGTTCACCGAGCCGGTTCCTGACTGTTTGTGCACTGATGCGATTGTTGGTCATCCCAGGAGTAACGGCAGCTGTGTGCGTAGCAGGTAGGAACTGGTCACGTAAATGTGACGTCCGAATGTGACGGTCCTGTTCACGTGTCGTCACACATGGTCGACCAGATCTTGGACGGTCGTCCACCGATCCATGTGATCGATAACGTCGAAGTAGAAGTGTTATCGTGATCCGCGTAACCCCGAGTCGATTTGCGACGTCACGCTGACGTAAACCGCCGTCAATCATGCCAATGGCACGCATTCTCTGATTGCGGTTTAGCCTAGGCATTTTGTTAGAGGTAACAATGGGTATGTAAGGTGTTTTTCCTCGATGATAATGCAATACCAGTACAATAAACCGGTTTTCCGATTTGTACATGTGTAGGAAGTTGTCTTTGTTGAGGAGCACGTGCAAATCGGAAATTCGGCGTTCCAGGATTATCGGGTGTTTATTTACCTGTGTTTATGGTTGGCTGACGTTGCAGTAAGATACCCGGTACTGATACGTAATAATATATTAAACCTTTCTATGGTTTTATCCGTTTTACGTCATTTTTAGTTTGGTATCGTTTCTTTTTTGACTCTGTATATATCCCCGCCTACCCTGCCAACCTCACTGTTATATATATATCACCGTCTACCCTGCCAACCTCACTGTTATATATCCCCGTCTACCCTGCCAACCTCACTGTTATATATATATCCCCGTCTACCATGCCAACCTCACTGTTATATATCCCCGTCTACCCTGCCAACCTCACTGTTATATATCCCCGTCTACCCTGCCACCTCACTGTTTATATATCCCCGTCTACCCTGCCAACTCACTGTTATATCCCCGTCTACCCTGCCAACCTCACTGTTATATATCCCCGTCTACCCTGCCAACCTCACTGTTTATATCCCCGTCTACCCTGCCAACCTCACTGTTATATATATATCCCCATCTACCCTGCCAACCTCACTGTTATATATATCCCCATCTACCCTGCCAACCTCACTGTTATATATATATCCCCATCTACCCTGCCAACCTCACTGTATATATATATCCCCGTCTACCCTGCCAACCTCACTGTTATATATATATCCCCGTCTACCCTGCCAACCTCACTGTTATATATATATCCCCGTCTACCCTGCCAACCTCACTGTTATATATCCCCGTCTACCCTGCCAACCTCACTGTTATATATATATCCCCGTCTACCCTGCCAACCTCACTGTTATATATAGTCCGCCTCCGTGGTCGAGTGGTTAAGGTCGCTGACTTGTATACCACTGTAACCTATCATCACTGATGGTCACGGGTTCGAGCCCCGCTCAGGCCGTGTCTCATTTATATGAAAAAGTTGGCAGTTTCTTACGGAGGTTGGTGCACCCAAGTACTGGTTAACCGCTGGAGCCTGCCCAGGAAAGGTGTTGTTAAGTAAACTGCCCGCCGGCGATATAGCCCAAAATGGTGCTGATGCAGGCGTAAAACCCGAAATATAACATAACATAACTGTTATATATATATCCCCGTCTACCCTGCCAACCTCACTGTTATATATATATCCCCGTCTACCCTGCCAACCTCACTGTTATATATATATCCCCGTCTACCCTGCCAACCTCACTGTTATATATCCCCGTCTACCCTGCCAACCTCACTGTTAAATCTATATCCTCATCTACCCTGCCAACCTCACTGTTATATATATATCCTCATCTACCCTGCCAACCTCACTGTTATATATATATCCCCATCTACCCTGCCAACCTCACTGTTATATATCCCCGTCTACCCTGCCAACCTCACTGTTATATATCCCCATCTACCCTGCCAACCTCACTGTTATATATCCCCGTCTACCCTGCCAACCTCACTGTTATATATATATCCCCATCTACCCTGCCAACCTCACTGTTAAATATATATCCCCATCTACCCTGCCAACCTCACTGTAATTATATATATCACCGTCTACCCTGCCAACTTCACTGTTATATATCCCCGTCTACCCTGCCAACCTCACTGTTATATATATATCCCCGTCTACCCTGCCAACCTCACTGTTATATATATATCCCCGTCTACCCTGCCAACCTCACTGTTATATATCCCCGTCTACCCTGCCAACCTCACTGTTATATATATATCCCCGTCTACCCTGCCAACCCACTGTTATATATATATCCCCGCCTACCCTGCCAACCTCACTGTTATATATACCCCGTCTACCCTGCCAACCTCACTGTTATATATATATCCCCATCTACCCTGCCAACCTCACTGTTAAATATATATCCCCATCTACCCTGCCAACCTCACTGTTATATATATATCCCCGTCTACCCTACCAACCTCACTGTTAAATATATATCCCCATCTACCCTGCCAACCTCACTGTTAAATATATATCCCCATCTACCCTGCCAACCTCACTGTTAAATCTATATCCCCAATCTACCTGCCCAACCTCACTGATAAACCTATATCCCCATCGGCATAGAACTTGGTGGGTACCTCAGCATAGAACTTGGTGGGTACCTCAGCATAGAACTTGGTGGGTACCTCAGCATAGAACTTGGTGGGTACCTCAGCATAGAACTTGGTGGGTACCTCAGCATAGAACTTGGTGGGTACCTCAGCATAGAACTTTGTGGGTACCTCGGCATAGAACTTGGTGGGTACCTCAGCATAGAACTTGGTGGGTACCTCAGCATAGAACTTAGGGGGTACCTCAGCATAGAACCTGGTGGGTACCTCAGCATAGAACTTGGTGGGTACCTCAGCATAGAACTTGGTGGGTGCCTAGGCATAGAAATAGGTGGGTACCTCAGCATAGAACTTGGTGGGTACATCGGCATAGAACTTGGTGGGTACCTCGGCATAGAACTTGGTGGGTACCTCGGCATAGAACCAGGTGGGTACCTCGGCATAGAACCAGGTGGGTACCTCGGCATAGAACTTGGTGGGTACCTTGGCATAGAACCAGATGGGTACCTCGGCATAGAACTTGGTGGGTACCTCGGCATAGAACCAGGTGGGTACCTCTGCATAGAACTTGGTGGGTACCTCAGCATAGAACCAGGTGGGTACCTCACAGCTACTGTGTTTTCCTGCTAAAGGATTTTGCTACAATATGCACCTACAAAATATCTTCTTTAAACTATTTTCAGGTTGCAAAGAAACTTGTGAATGGAAAGCCGTCTATGGCTGCAGTTGGAAACCTGTCCAATGTTCCGTACCTTGACCAACTCCTACACTAGATATCCACAGACAGTTTTATACAATATTGTACTGTTGTGTTGTTATGAAAAATGAGTACTTACAATGATTGGAAGAATAGAAAGAAGAGTTTCCTGATAACATCTGTAATATAGTGCTTAATGTTTACAAACAAGTCGCGAATAAACATACATACAGATGCTTACAAATAGTAAATAATTTAATTGTTTCTTGTTTATAGGTTATAATGCACACACTGTACAAGTTCTAGTGAAATGATAAGATCGCCAACATGTAGCTGCCACTATCAGGGTTGTTGCATATAGATGCTGCAGAATTAAATGTTGCATATAATGCTGCAGAACACAGGTGTTGCATATAGATGCTGCAGAACACAGGGGTTGCAAACATGCTGCAATCACAGGGCTGTTGCATATATATGCTGCAGAATTACAGGGTTGTTGCATATAGATGCTGCAGAATCACAGGGTTGTTGCATATACATATAGATGCTGCAGAATCACAGGGCTGTTGCATATACATATAGATGCTGCAGAATCACAGGGCTGTTGCATATATATGCTGCAGAATCACAGGGATGTTGCATATAGATATATATGCTGCGGAATCACAGGGCTGTTGCATATATATGCTGCAGAATTACAGGGTTGTTGCATATAGATGCTGCAGAATCACAGGGTTGTTGCATATACATATAGATGCTGCAGAATCACAGGGCTGTTGCATATACATATAGATGCTGCAGAATCACAGGGCTGTTGCATATATATGCTGCAGAATCACAGGGATGTTGCATATAGATATATATGCTGCGGAATCACAGGGCTGTTGCATATATATGCTGCAGAATCACAGGGTTGTTGCATATATATGATGCAGAACCACAGGAATGTTGCATATACATATATATGCTGCAGAATCACAGGGATGTTGCATATAGATATATATGCTGCAGAATCACAGGGATGTTGCATATAGATACTGCAGAATCACAGGGCTGTTGCATATATATGCTGCAGAATCACAGGGCTGTTGCATATATATGCTGCAGAATCACAGGGATGTTGCATATAGATACTGCAGAATCACAGGGTTGTTGCATATAGATACTGCAGAATCACAGGGATGTTGCATATATATGCTGCAGAATCACAGGGTTGTTGCATATACATATAGATGCTGCAGAATCACAGGGCTGTTGCATATACATATAGATGCTGCAGAATCACAGGGCTGTTGCATATATATGCTGCAGAATCACAGGGCTGTTGCATATACATATATATGATGCAGGATCACAGGGCTGTTGCATATATATGCTGCAGAACCACAGGGATGTTGCATATACATATATATGATGCAGAACCACAGGGATGTTGCATATACATATATATGCTGCAGAATCACAGGGATGTTTTATATATATGCTGCAGAATCACAGGGCTGTTGCATATATATGCTGCGGAATCACATCGTTGTTGCATATATATATGCTGCGGAATCACATGGTTGTTGCATATATATGCTGCAGAATCACAGGGTTGTTGCATATATATGCTGCAGAATCACAGGGATGTTGCATATACATATAGATGCTGCAGAATCACAGGGCTGTTACATATAGATGCTGCGGAATCACAGGGCTGTTGCATATTGATGCTGCAGAATCACAGGGATGTTGCATATAGATACTGCAGAATCACAGGGTTGTTGCATATAGATACTGCAGAATCACAGGGATGTTGCATATATATGCTGCAGAATCACAGGGTTGTTGCATATATATGCTGCAGAATCACAGGGTTGTTGCATATACATATAGATGCTGCAGAATCACAGGACTGTTGCATATACATGCTGCAGAATCACAGGGCTGTTGCATATATATGCTGCAGAATCACAGGGCTGTTGCATATACATATATATGATGCAGGATCACAGGGCTGTTGCATATATATGCTGCAGAACCACAGGGATGTTGCATATACATATATATGCTGCAGAATCACAGGGATGTTTTATATATATGCTGCAGAATCACAGGGCTGTTGCATATATATGCTGCGGAATCACATGGTTGTTGCTATATATGCTGCAGAATCACAGGGTTGTTGCATATATATGCTGCAGAATCACAGGGTTGTTGCATATACATATAGATGCTGCAGAATCACAGGGCTGTTACATATAGATGCTGCAGAATCACAGGGTTGTTGCATATATATGCTGCTGAATCACAGGGTTGTTGCATATAGATATATATGCTGCGGAATCACAGGGCTGTTGCATATCGATGCTTCAGAATCACAGGGCTGTTGCATATAGATGCTGCAGAATCACAGGGCTGTTGCATATGCAGAATCACAGGGCTGTTGCATATAGATGCTGCAGAATCACAGGGATGTTGTATATATATGCTGCAGAATGACAGGGCTGTTGTATATATATGCTGCAGAATCACAGGGATGTATATATATGCTGCAGAATCACAGGGCTGTTGTATATATATGCTGCAGAACCACAGGGCTGATGCATATAGATGCTGCAGAATCACAGGGCTGTTGCATATATATGCTGCAGAATCACAGGGTTGTTGCATATATATGCTGCAGAATCACAGGGATGTTACATATAGATTCTGCAGAACCACAGGGCTGTTGCATATCGATGCTGCAGAATCACAGGGTTGTTGCATATATATGCTGCAGAATCACAGGGTTGTTGCATATAGATGCTGCAGAATCACAGGGCTGTTGCATATATATGCTGCAGAATCACAGGGCTGTTGCATATACATATATATGATGCAGAATCACAGGGCTGTTGCATATATATGCTGCAGAATCACAGGGATGTTGCATATAGATACTGCAGAATCACAGGGATGTTGCATATAGATACTGCAGAATCACAGGGTTGTTGCATATAGATACTGCAGAATCACAGGGATGTTGCATATATATGCTGCAGAATCACAGGGATGTTGCATATACATATAGATGCTGCAGAATCACAGGGTTGTTGCATATAGATGCTGCAGAATCACAGAGATGTTGCATATACATATATATGATGCAGAATCACAGAGCTGTTGCATATATATGCTGCAGAATCACAGGGATGTTGCATATACATGCTGCAGAATCACAGGGTTGTTGCATATAGATGCTGCAGAATCACAGGGTTGTTACATATATATGCTGCAGAATCACAGGGTTGTTGCATATAGATACTGCAGAATCACAGGGTTGTTGCATATAGATACTGCAGAATCACAGGGATGTTGCATATAGATACTGCAGAATCACAGGGTTGTTGCATATAGATACTGCAGAATCACAGGGATGTTGCATATATATGCTGCAGAATCACAGGGATGTTGCATATAGATACGGCAGAATCACAGGGTTGTTGCATATAGATACTGCAGAATCACAGGGATGTTGCATATAGATGCTGCAGAATCACAGGGTTGTTGCATATATATGCTGCAGAATCACAGGGATGTTGCATATAGATGCTGCAGAATCACAGGGATGTTGCATATAGATGCTGCAGAATCACAGGGTTGTTGCATATAGATGCTGCAGAATCACAGGGTTGTTGCATATAGATACTGCAGAATCACAGGGATGTTGCATATACATAAATACTCAACAAAACTAGAAACGTCCCTGTTTTATAGCCGGTGTAGCTCTGTCTGTGTATGTGCTATAGCCGGTGTAGCTCTGTCTGTGTATGTGCTATAGCCGGTGTAGCTCTGTCTGTGTATGTGCGACATGTTCAATGTACATGCATTTTAAACCCTGGCGATGTTCAGAATACGAGCGTGTAGAGTTTACCAGATACACACGGTTTACATATCGGCCAGTGACCGGAATGTTGTTTGCACGTGCACGCTATACATGCCATTGATATGTTGATTCAGTTCATGTCGTACTATTCATGCGATAGGGGCTATTCGGAAACGAGCGAAATCAGGCAATTGGGATGCTTGCGGGTGGGATGTACGCCATGGTGGTCGCGCGTCGGTTCGGGTGCTGTTGGAAGACGATCAATAGCCCGGTACTAGCAGACTGGGGCTGATCATGACGGCAGCGACCTGGTAGGTCTCGTGTAAGGACGGCTAGAGACGATCGTTGCATTATGTTGACGCACTTACGTCGATTGGCAGCCAGTCACTGCTAGGCGATACGATGTCCCAGGGCAGACCATTCGCAACCGGTTGCGTCGTAACGGCCAACCAATTGGGACATGCCGCCCGTACACTAGTCAGGTAGATAATGACCAAATGTCATCGTGCTGCCAGGCTGTTATGGGCGAGACGTGGATGTTCTCTGAACTGGAGAATGGCCGACTGAAACCGAGTTTTGTTCACCGATGAATCTCGTTTCACAGTTAGTCATGCTGACGGAAGATTACGGGTATACACGCGTAAAAATGAAAGATTCGCCGATTGTTGCATGGTTGAGAAGAACAGGTTTGGGGGAGGGAGCGTGGGAAACCGGAAGACAGATTTGGTTGTTGTACAGGGCAACATCAATGCCCAACGTTATGTTGCAGAGGTGCACTTGACTTACCATTTATTCGTCAACATCGTCCTGGCGTGACACTGATGCAGGACAATGCCCGTCCTCACGTAGCCAGGGTCACCACTCAATACTTGCAGCAACACAACGTCATGCCATGGACCGCGGTTTCCCCGGGTCTCGACCCCATTGAGCACAGATGGATGAGCTGGGCCGCAAAACACGAGCTAACCATCAGATTGACAATGTTCGCGATCTTACACGGACGTTACAACGGGAATGGACGAATTTGCCCAATGCACTGTTACGTAGATGCGGCGTAGGATCATTCATGCAAATGGTGGTCACACTCGGTACTAACTGCATGCATTCATGCAAATGGTGGTCACACTCGGTACTATCTGCATGCATTCATGCAAATGGTGGCCACACTCGGTACTAACTGCATGCATTCATGCAAATGGTGGCCACACTCGGTACTAACTGCATGCATTCATGCAAATGGTGGCCACACTCGGTACTAACTGCATGCATTCATGCAAATGGTGGCCACACTCGGTACTAACTGCATGCATTCATGCAAATGGTGGCCACACTCGGTACTAGCTGCATGCATTCATGCAAATGGTGGCCACACTCGGTACTAACTGCATGCATTCATGCAAATGGTGGCCACACTCGGTTATTCGAGATTTACTGGATGTGCCACATTTCTTATTCTAAACATCTTTCTGAGTTTGCGCCCTTGGCCGGTTATCTCTCGAAAAGTTAACAATATAGCCAGATGCAATGAATTGGCTTTAATACAGAAATGAATGAACTTGTTTTTCCATTTTGATTCATAAAAGTAAACCTTTTGGTTTTCGATAAATCTTTCCTTGAATATGGAGGGATGTTTCTAGTTTTGCTCAGTATATATGCTGCGAAATCACAGGGCTGTTGCATATACATATAGGTGCTGCAGAACCACAGTGATGTTGTATATACATATAGGTGCTGCAGAACCACAGGGATGTTGCATATATATGCTGCAGAACCACAGGGATGTTGTATATACATATAGGTACTGCAGAACTACAGGGATGTTGCATATACATATAGGTGCTGCAGAACCACAGTGATGTTGTATATACATATAGGTGCTGCAGAACCACAGGAATGTTGCATATACATATAGATGCTGCAGAACCACAGTGATGTTGTATATACATATAGGTGCTGCAGAACCACAGGGATGTTGCATATACATGCTGCAGAACCACAGTGATGTTGTATATACATATAGGTACTGCAGAACCACAGGGATGTTGCATATATATGCTGCAGAACCACAGGGATGTTGCATATAATGCTGCAGAACCACAGGGATGTTGCATATAATGCTGCAGAACCACAGGGATGTTGCATATAATGCTGCAGAACCACAGGGATGTTGCATATATATGCTGCAGAACCACAGGGATGTTGCATATAGATGCTGCAGAACCACAGGGATGTTGCATATATATGCTGCAGAACACAGGGATGTTGCATATACATGCTGCAGAACCACAGGGATGTTGCATATATATGCTGCAGAACCACAGGGATGTTGCATATACATGCTGCAGAACCACAGGGATGTTGCATATATATGCTGCAGAACCACAGGGATGTTGCATATACATGCTGCAGAACCACAGGGATGTTGCATATATATGCTGCAGAACCACAGGGATGTTGCATATACATATAGATGCTGCAGAACTACAGGGATGTTGCATATAGATGCTGCAGAACCACAGTGATGTTGCATATATATGCTGCAGAACCACAGGGATGTTGCATATACATATAGATGCTGCAGAACTACAGGGACGTTGCATATACATATAGATGCTGCGGAATCACAGGGCTGTTGCATATAGATGCTGCGGAATCACAGGGCTGTTGCATATAGATGCTGCAGAATCACAGGGATGTTGCATATATATGCTGCAGAATCACAGGGCTGTTGCATATAGATGCTGCAGAATCACAGGGCTGTTGCATATAGATGCTGCATAATCACAGAGCTGTTGCATATATATGCTGCAGAATCACAGGGCTGTTGTATATATATGCTGCAGAATCACAGAGATGTTGTATATAGATGCTGCAGAATCACAGGGCTGTTGCATATGGATCTTGCAGAAACACAGGGCTGTTGCATATGGATGCTGCAGAATCACAGGGCTGTTGCATATATATGCTGCAGAATCACAGGGTTGTTGCATATATATGCTGCAGAATCACAGGGATGTTGCATATTCATTCTGCAGAACCACAGGGCTGTTGCATATAGATGCTGCGGAATCACAGGGTTGTTGCATATAGATGCTGCAGAATCACAGGGCTGTTGCATATACATGCTGCGGAATCACAGGGCTGTTGCATATGGATCTTGCAGAAACACGGGGCTGTTGCATATATATGCTGCAGAATCACAGGGTTGTTGCAATATATATGCTGCAGAATCACAGGGATGTTGCATATACATATAGATGCTGCAGAACCACAGGGATGTTGCATATACATATAGGTGCTGCAGAACCACAGTGATGTTGTATATACATATAGGTGCTGCAGAACCACAGGGATGTTGCATATATATGCTGCAGAACCACAGGGATGTTGTATATACATATAGGTACTGCAGAACTACAGGGATGTTGCATATACATATAGGTGCCGCAGAACCACAGTGATGTTGTATATACATATAGGTGCTGCAGAACCACAGGGATGTTGCATATACATGCTGCAGAACCACAGTGATGTTGTATATACATATAGGTACTGCAGAACCACAGGGATGTTGCATATATATGCTGCAGAACCACAGGGATGTTGCCTATACATATATATGCTGTAGAACCACAGTGATGTTGTATATAGATGCTGCAGAACTACAGGGATGTTGCATATATATGCTGCAAAACCACGGATGTTGCATATATATGCTGCAGAACCACAGGGATGTTGCATATACATGCTGCAGAACCACAGGGATGTTGCATATATATGCTGCAGAACCCCAGGGATGTTGCATATACATGCTGCAGAACTACAGGGATGTTGCATATACATATAGATGCTGCAGAACTACAGGGACGTTGCATATACATATAGATGCTGCGGAATCACAGGGCTGTTGCATATAGATGCTGCGGAATCACAGGGCTGTTGCATATAGATGCTGCAGAATCACTGGGATGTTGCATATATATGCTGCAGAATCACAGGGCTGTTGCATATAGATGCTGCAGAATCACAGGGCTGTTGCATATAGATGCTGCAGAATCACAGGGTTGTTGCATATATATGCTGCAGAATCACAGGGCTGTTGCATATGGATCTTGCAGAAACACAGGGCTGTTGCATATAGATGCTACAGAATCACAGGGGTGTTGCATATATATGCTGCAGAATCACAGGGTTGTTGCATATATATGCTGCAGAATCACAGGGATGTTGCATATACATGCTGCAAAACCACAGGGATGTTGCATATATATGCTGCAGAACCACAGGGATGTTGCATATACATGCTGCAGAACCACAGGGATGTTGCATATATATGCTGCAGAACCACAGGGATGTTGCATATACATGCTGCAGAACCACAGGGATGTTGCATATATATGCTGCAGAACCACAGGGATGTTGCATATACATGCTGCAGAACCACAGGGATGTTGCATATATATGCTGCAGAACCACAGGGATGTTGCATATACATGCTGCAGAACCACAGGGATGTTGCATATATATGCTGCAGAACCACAGGGATGTTGCATATACATGCTGCAGAACCACAGGGATGTTGCATATATATGCTGCAGAACCACAGGGATGTTGCATATACATGCTGCAGAACCACAGGGATGTTGCATATATATGCTGCAGAACCACAGGGATGTTGCATATACATGCTGCAGAACCACAGGGATGTTGCATATATATGCTGCAGAACCACAGGGATGTTGCATATACATGCTGCAGAACCACAGGGATGTTGCATATATATGCTGCAGAACCACAGGGATGTTGCATATACATATAGATGCTGCAGAACCACAGGGATGTTGCATATAGATGCTGCAGAACCACAGGGATGTTGCATATAGATGCTGCAGAATCACAGGGCTGTTGCATATATATGCTGCAGAATCACAGGGTGTTGCATATATATGCTGCAGAATCAAGGGATGTTGCATATATATGCTGCAGAACCACAGGGATGTTGCATATACATGCTGCAGAACCACAGGATGTTGATATATATCTGCAGAACCACAGGGATGTTGCATATAATGCTGCGAACACAGTGTTGATAGAACACAGGTGTTGCATATATATGCTGCAGAACCACAGGGATGTTGCATATATATGCTGCAGAACCACAGGGATGTTGCATATACATATAGATGCTGCAGAATCACAGGGCTGTTGCATATAGATGCTGCAGAATCACAGGGATGTTGCATATAGATGCTGCAGAATCACAGGGATGTTGCATATATATGCTGCAGAATCACAGGGCTGTTGCATATAGATGCTGCAGAATCACAGGGCTGTTGCATATATATGCTGCAGAATCACAGGGCTGTTGCATATATATGCTGCAGAATCACAGGGATGTTGTATATATAGATGCTGCAGAATCACAGGGCTGTTGCATATAGATGCTGCAGAATCACAGGGCTGTTGCATATAGATGCTGCAGAATCACAGGGCTGTTGCACACAAACAAACAATATAATGCAGAACACAGGTGTATATAATGCTGCAGAATACAGGGCTGTTGCATATAATCTGCAGAACACAGGTGTTGCATATAATGCTGCAGAATCACAGGGCTGTTGCATATATATGCTGCAGAATCACAGGGTTGTTGCATATATATGCTGCAGAATCACAGGGATGTTGCATATTCATAGATTCTGCAGAACCACAGGGCTGTTGCATATAGATGCTGCGGAATCACAGGGTTGTTGCATATAGATGCTGCAGAATCACAGGGCTGTTGCATATAGATGCTGCAGAATCACAGGGCTGTTGCATATGGATCTTGCAGAAACACAGGGCTGTTGCATATAGATGCTGCAGAATCACAGGGTTGTTGCATATATATGCTGCAGAATCACAGGGATGTTGCATATATATGCTGCAGAATCACAGGGCTGTTGCATATAGATGCTGCAAATCCAGGGTTGTTGCTATACATATATATGCTGCAGAACCACAGGGATGTTGCATATAATGCTGCGGAATCACAGGGCTGTTGCATATGGATCTTGCAGAAACACAGGGCTGTTGCATATAGATGCTGCAGAATCACAGGGATGTTTTATATATAAGCTGCAGAATCACAGGGATGTTGCATATATATGCTGCAGAATCACATGGTTGCATATATATGCTGCAGAATCACAGGGTTGTTGCATATACATATAGATGCTGCAGAACCACAGGGATGTTGCATATACATATAGGTGCTGCAGAACCACAGCGATGTTGTATATAGGTGCTGCAGAACCACAGGGATGTTGCATATACATATAGATGCTGCAGAACCACAGTGATGTTGCATATACATATAGATGCTGCAGAACCACAGGGATGTTGCATATGCATATAGATGCTGCGGAATCACAGGGATGTTGCATATATATGCTGCAGAATCACAGGGCTGTTGTATATAGATGGTGCAGAATCACAGGGCTGTTGCATATACATGCTGTGGAATCACAGGGCTGTTGCATATAGATGCTGCAGAATCACAGGGCTGTTGCATATGGATGCTGCAGAATCACAGGGCTGTTGCATATGGATCTTGCAGAAACACGGGGCTGTTGCATATAGATGCTGCAGAATCACAGGGCTGTTGCATATACATGCTGCAGAATCACAGGGCTGTTGCATATATATGCTGCAGAATCACAGGGCTGTTGCATATAGATGCTGCAGAATCACAGGGCTGTTGCATATATATGCTGCAGAATCACAGGGCTGTTGCATATATATGCTGCAGAATCACAGGGATGTTGCATATAGATGCTGCAGAATCACAGGGCTGTTATATATAGATTCTGCAGAACTACAGGGATGTTACATATAGGTGCTGCAGAACCACATGGATGTTGCATATAGGTGCTGCAGAACCACAGGGATGTTGCATATAGGTGCTGCAGAACTACAGGATGTTGCATATACATATAGATGCTGCGGAATCACAGGGATGTTGCATATATATGCTGCAGAATCACAGGGCTGTTGCATATAGATGCTGCGGAATCACAGGGCTGTTGCATATATATGCTGCAGAATCACAGGGCTGTTGCATATGGATGCTGCAGAATCACAGGGCTGTTGCATATAGATGCTGCAGAATCACAGGGCTGTTGCATATACATATAGATGCTGCGGAATCACAGGGCTGTTGCATATGGATCTTGCAGAAACACGGGGCTGTTGCATATAGATGCTGCAGAATCACAGGGCTGTTGCATATACATGCTGCCGAATCATAGGGCTGTTGCATATGGATCTTGCAGAAACACTGCTGTTGCATATAGATGCTGCAGAATCACAGGGTTGTTGCATATATATGCTGCGGAATCAAATGGTTGTTGCATATATATGCTGCGGAATCACATGGTTGTTGCATATATATGCTGCAGAATCACAGGGCTGTTGCATATATTTGCTGCAAAATCACATGACTGTTGTATATATATGCTGCAGAATCACAGGGATGTTGTATATATATGCTGCAGAATCACAGGGCTGTTGCATATATTTTCTGCAGAATCACATGACTGTTGTATATATATGCTGCAGAATCACAGGGATGTTGTATATATATGCTGCAGAATCACAGGGCTTTTGTATATATATGCTGCAGAATCACAGGGCTGTTGTATATATATGCTGCAGAATCACAGGGCTGTTGCATTTAGATGCTGCAGAATCACAGGGGTGTTGCATATATATGCTGCAGAATCACAGGGTTGTTGCATATATATGCTGCAGAATCACAGGGATGTTGCATATAGATGCTGCAGAATTACAGGGCTGTTATATAAAGATTCTGCAGAACCACAGGGATGTTGCATATACATATAGATGCTGCAGAATCACAGGGTTGTTGCATATATATGCTGCAGAATCACAGGGTTGTTGCATATATATGCTGCAGAATCACAGGGATGTTGCATATACATATTGATTCTGCAGAACCACAGGGCTGTTGCATATAGATGCTGCGGAATCACAGGGCTGTTGCATATAGATGCCTCAGAATCACAGGGCTGTTGTATATATATGCTGCAGAATCACAGGGCTGTTGCATATAGATGCTGCAGAATCACAGGGCTGTTGCATATGGATCTTGCAGAAACACAGGGATGTTGCATATAGATGCTGCAGAATCACAGGGTTGTTGCATATATATGCTGCAGAATCACATGGATGTTTTATATATATGCTGCAGAATCACAGGGCTGTTGCATATATATGCTGCAGAATCACATGGTTGTTGCATATAGATGCTGCAGAATCGCAGGGTTGTTGCTTATACATATAGATGCTGCAGAACCACAGGGATGTTGCATATACATGCTGCGGAATCACAGGGATGTTGCATATATATGCTGCAAAATCACAGGGCTGTTGTATATAGATGGTGCAGAATCACAGGGCTGTTGCATATAGATGCTGCGGAATCACAGGGCTGTTGCATATGGATCTTGCAGAAACACAGGGCTGTTGCATATAGATGCTGCAGAAACACAGGGATGTTTTATATATAAGCTGCAGAATCACAGGGATGTTGCATATATAGATGCTGCATACTCACATGGTTGTTGCATATATATGCTGCAGAATCACAGGGTTGTTGCATATACATATAGATGCTGCAGATACACAGGGATGTTGCATATACATATAGATGCTGCGGAACCACAGTGATGTTGCATATACATATAGATGCTGCAGAACCACAGGGATGTTGCATATTCATATATATGCTGCGGAATCACAGGGATGTTGCATATATATGCTGCAGAATCACAGGGCTGTTGTAAATAGATGGTGGAGAATCACAGGGCTGTTGCATATAGATGCTGCAGAATCACAGGGCTGTTGCATATGGATGCTGCAGAATCACAGGGCTGTTGCATATGGATCTTGCAGAAACACGGGGCTGTTGCATATAGATGCTGCAGAATCACAGGGCTGTTGCATATACATGCTGCGGAATCACAGGGCTGTTGCATATGGATCTTGCAGAAAGAAACACGGGGCTGTTGCATATATATGCTGCAGAATCACAGGGTTGTTGCATATATATGCTGCAGAATCACAGGGATGTTTTATATATATGCTGCAGAATCACAGGGCTGTTGCATATATATGCTGCGGAATCACATGGTTGTTGCATATATATGCTGCGGAATCACATGGTTGTTGCATATATATGCTGCAGAATCACAGGGCTGTTGCATATATTTGCTGCAGAATCACATGGCTGTTGTATATATATGCTGTAGAATCACAGGGCTGTTACATATAGATTCTGCAGAACTACAGGGATCTTGCATATACATATAGTTGCTGCAGAACCACTTGGATGTTGCATATAGGTGCTGCAGAACCACAGGGATGTTGCATGTACATATAGATGCTGCAGAATCACAGGGTTGTTGCATATATATGCTGCAGAATCACAGGGATGTTGCATATACATATAGATGCTGCAGAAGCACAGGGATGTTGCATATACATATTGATTCTGCAGAACCACAGGGCTGTTGCATATAGATGCTGCGGAATCACAGGGCTGTTGCATATAGATGCCTCAGAATCACAGGGCTGTTGTATATATATGCTGCAGAATCACAGGGCTGTTGCATATAGATGCTGCAGAATCACAGGGCTGTTGCATATGGATCTTGCAGAAACACAGGGCTGTTGCATATAGATGCTGCAGAATCACAGGGTTGTTGCATATATATGCTGCAGAATCACATGGATGTTTTATATATATGCTGCAGAATCACAGGGCTGTTGCATATAGATGCTGCAGAATCACATGGTTGTTGCATATAGATGCTGCAGAATCGCAGGGTTGTTGCTTATACATATAGATGCTGCAGAACCACAGGGATGTTGCATATACATATAGATGCTGCGGAATCACAGGGATGTTGCATATATATGCTGCAGAATCACAGGGCTGTTGTATATAGATGGTGCAGAATCACAGGGCTGTTGCATATAGATGCTGCGGAATCACAGGGCTGTTGCATATGGATCTTGCAGAAACACAGGGCTGTTGCATATAGATGCTGCAGAAACACAGGGATGTTTTATATATAAGCTGCAGAATCACAGGGATGTTGCATATATAGATGCTGCATACTCACATGGTTGTTGCATATATATGCTGCAGAATCACAGGGTTGTTGCATATACATATAGATGCTGCAGATACACAGGGATGTTGCATATACATATAGATGCTGCGGAAACAGTGATGTTGCATATACATATAGATGCTGCAGAACCACAGGGATGTTGCATATTCATATATATGCTGCGGAATCACAGGGATGTTGCATATATATGCTGCAGAATCACAGGGCTGTTGTAAATAGATGGTGGAGAATCACAGGGCTGTTGCATATACATGCTGTGGAATCACAGGGCTGTTGCATATAGATGCTGCAGAATCACAGGGCTGTTGCATATGGATGCTGCAGAATCACAGGGCTGTTGCATATGGATCTTGCAGAAACACGGGGCTGTTGCATATATATGCTGCAGAATCACAGGGCTGTTGCATATACATGCTGCGGAATCACAGGGCTGTTGCATATGGATCTTGCAGAAAGAAACACGGGGCTGTTGCATATATATGCTGCAGAATCACAGGGTTGTTGCATATATATGCTGCAGAATCACAGGGATGTTTTATATATATGCTGCAGAATCACAGGACTGTTGCATATATATGCTGCGGAATCACATGGTTGTTGCATATATATGCTGCAGAATCACATGGTTGTTGCATATATATGCTGCAGAATCACAGGGCTGTTGCATATATTTGCTGCAGAATCACATGGCTGTTGTATATATATGCTGTAGAATCACAGGGCTGTTACATATAGATTCTGCAGAACTACAGGGATCTTGCATATACATATAGTTGCTGCGGAACCACTTGGATGTTGCATATAGGTGCTGCAGAACCACAGGGATGTTGCATATACATATAGGTGCTGCAGAACTACAGTGATGTTGCATGTACATATAGATGCTGCAGAATCACAGGGTTGTTGCATATATATGCTGCAGAATCACAGGGATGTTGCATATACATGCTGCAGAATCACAGGGATGTTGCATATACATATTGATTCTGCAGAACCACAGGGCTGTTGCATATAGATGCTGCGGAATCACAGGGCTGTTGCATATAGATGCCTCAGAATCACAGGGCTGTTGTATATATATGCTGCAGAATCACAGGGCTGTTGCATATAGATGCTGCAGAATCACAGGGCTGTTGCATATGGATCTTGCAGAAACACAGGGCTGTTGCATATAGATGCTGCAGAATCACAGGGTTGTTGCATATATATGCTGCAGAATCACATGGATGTTTTATATATATGCTGCAGAATCACAGGGCTGTTGCATATAGATGCTGCAGAATCACATGGTTGTTGCATATAGATGCTGCAGAATCGCAGGGTTGTTGCTTATACATATAGATGCTGCAGAACCACAGGGATGTTGCATATACATATAGATGCTGCGGAATCACAGGGATGTTGCATATATATGCTGCAGAATCACAGGGCTGTTGTATATAGATGGTGCAGAATCACAGGGCTGTTGCATATAGATGCTGCGGAATCACAGGGCTGTTGCATATGGATCTTGCAGAAACACAGGGCTGTTGCATATAGATGCTGCAGAAACACAGGGATGTTTTATATATAAGCTGCAGAATCACAGGGATGTTGCATATAGATGCTGCATACTCACATGGTTGTTGCATATATATGCTGCAGAATCACAGGGTTGTTGCATATACATATAGATGCTGCAGATACACAGGGATGTTGCATATACATATAGATGCTGCGGAACCACAGTGATGTTGCATATACATGCTGCAGAATCACAGGGATGTTGCATATTCATATAGATGCTGCGGAATCACAGGGATGTTGCATATATATGCTGCAGAATCACAGGGCTGTTGTAAATAGATGGTGGAGAATCACAGGGCTGTTGCATATACATGCTGTGGAATCACAGGGCTGTTGCATATATATGCTGCAGAATCACAGGGCTGTTGCATATGGATGCTGCAGAATCACAGGGCTGTTGCATATGGATCTTGCAGAAACACGGGGCTGTTGCATATAGATGCTGCAGAATCACAGGGCTGTTGCATATACATGCTGCGGAATCACAGGGCTGTTGCATATGGATCTTGCAGAAACACGGGGCTGTTGCATATATATGCTGCAGAATCACAGGGATGTTGCATAATATAGATGCTGCAGAATCACAGGGATGTTGCATATACATATAGATGCTGCAGAACCACAGGGATGTTGCATATACATATAGGTGCTGCAGAACCACAGTGATGTTGTATATACATATAGGTGCTGCAGAACCACAGGGATGTTGCATATATATGCTGCAGAACCACAGGGATGTTGTATATACATATAGGTACTGCAGAACTACAGGGATGTTGCATATACATATAGGTGCCGCAGAACCACAGTGATGTTGTATATACATATAGGTGCTGCAGAACCACAGGGATGTTGCATATACATGCTGCAGAACCACAGTGATGTTGTATATACATATAGGTACTGCAGAACCACAGGGATGTTGCATATATATGCTGCAGAACCACAGGGATGTTGCCTATACATATAGATGCTGCAGAACCACAGTGATGTTGCATATACATATATATGCTGTAGAACCACAGTGATGTTGTATATAGATGCTGCAGAACTACAGGGATGTTCATATAACCAGGATGTTGCATATATATGCTGCAGAACCACAGGGATGTTGCATATACATGCTGCAGAACCACAGGGATGTTGCATATATATGCTGCAGAACCCCAGGGATGTTGCATATACATATAGATGCTGCAGAACTACAGGGATGTTGCATATACATATATATGCTGCAGAACTACAGGGACGTTGCATATACATATAGATGCTGCGGAATCACAGGGCTGTTGCATATAGATGCTGCGGAATCACAGGGCTGTTGCATATAGATGCTGCAGAATCACTGGGATGTTGCATATATATGCTGCAGAATCACAGGGCTGTTGCATATAGATGCTGCAGAATCACAGGGCTGTTGCATATAGATGCTGCAGAATCACAGGGTTGTTGCATATATATGCTGCAGAATCACAGGGCTGTTGCATATGGATCTTGCAGAAACACAGGGCTGTTGCATATAGATGCTACAGAATCACAGGGGTGTTGCATATATATGCTGCAGAATCACAGGGTTGTTGCATATATATGCTGCAGAATCACAGGGATGTTGCATATACATGCTGCAAAACCACAGGGATGTTGCATATATATGCTGCAGAACCACAGGGATGTTGCATATACATGCTGCAGAACCACAGGGATGTTGCATATATATGCTGCAGAACCACAGGGATGTTGCATATACATGCTGCAGAACCACAGGGATGTTGCATATATATGCTGCAGAACCACAGGGATGTTGCATATACATATAGATGCTGCAGAACTACAGGGATGTTGCATATAGATGCTGCAGAACCACAGTGATGTTGCATATACATATATATGCTGCAGAACCACAGGGTTGTTGCATATACATATAGATGCTGCAGATACACAGGGATGTTGCATATACATATAGATGCTGCGGAACCACAGTGATGTTGCATATACATATAGATGCTGCAGAACCACAGGGATGTTGCATATTCATATAGATGCTGCGGAATCACAGGGATGTTGCATATATATGCTGCAGAATCACAGGGCTGTTGTAAATAGATGGTGGAGAATCACAGGGCTGTTGCATATACATGCTGTGGAATCACAGGGCTGTTGCATATATATGCTGCAGAATCACAGGGCTGTTGCATATGGATGCTGCAGAATCACAGGGCTGTTGCATATGGATCTTGCAGAAACACGGGGCTGTTGCATATAGATGCTGCAGAATCACAGGGCTGTTGCATATACATGCTGCGGAATCACAGGGCTGTTGCATATGGATCTTGCAGAAACACGGGGCTGTTGCATATATATGCTGCAGAATCACAGGGTTGTTGCAATATATATGCTGCAGAATCACAGGGATGTTTTATATATATGCTGCAGAATCACAGGGCTGTTTCATATATATGCTGCGGAATCACATGGTTGTTGCATATATATGCTGCAGAATCACAGGGCTGTTACATATAGATTCTGCAGAACTACAGGGATCTTGCATATACATATAGTTGCTGCAGAACCACTTGGATGTTGCATATAGGTGCTGCATAACCACAGGGATGTTGCATATACATATAGGTGCTGCGGAATCACAGGGATGTTGCATATATATGCTGCAGAATCACAGGGCTGTTGCATATATATGCTGCGGAATCACAGGGCTGTTGCATATAGATGCTGCGGAATCACAGGGCTGTTGCATATGGATGCTGCAGAATCACAGGGATGTTGCATATACATGCTGCGGAATCACAGGGCTGTTGCATATATATGCTGCAGAATCACAGGGCTGTTGCATATGGATCTTGCAGAAACACAGGGCTGTTGCATATACATGCTGCGGAATCACAGGGCTGTTGCATATATATGCTGCAGAATCACAGGGCTGTTGCATATGTATCTTGCAGAAACACAGGGCTGTTGCATATAGATGCTGCAGAATCACAGGGATGTTTTATATATATGCTGCAGAATCACAGGGATGTTGCATATATATGCTGCAGAATCACAGGGTTGTTGCATATATATGCTGTAGAATCACAGGGATGTTGCATATACATGCTGCAGAATCACAGGGATGTTGCATATATATGCTGTAGAATCACAGGGTTGTTGCATAAATATGCTGCAGAATCACAGGGATGTTGCATATACATGCTGCAGAATCACAGGGATGTTGCATATACATTCTGCAGAACCACAGGGATGTTGCATATACATATAGGTGCTGCAGAACCACATGGATGTTGCATATAGGTGCTGCAGAACCACAGGGATGTTGCATATACATATAGGTGCTGCAGAACTACATGGATGTTGCATATACATATAGATGCTGCGGAATCACAGGGATGTTGCATATATATGCTGCAGAATCACAGGGCTGTTGCATATAGATGCTGCGGAATCACAGGGCTGTTGCATATATATGCTGCAGAATCACAGGGCTGTTGCATATGGATGCTGCAGTATCACAGGGCTGTTGCATATAGATGCTGCAGAATCAAAGGGCTGTTGCATATATATGCTGCAGAATCACAGGGTTGTTGCATATATATGCTGCAGAATCACAGGGATGTTGCATATAGATGCTGCAGAATCACAGGGTTGTTGCATATATATGCTGCATAATCACAGGGATGTTGCATATACATGCTGCAGAATCACAGGGTTGTTGCATATATATGCTGCATAATCACAGGGATGTTGCATATACATGCTGCAGAATCACAGGGATGTTGCATATAGATGCTGCTGAATCACAGGGATGTTGCATATACATGCTGCAGAATCACAGGGATGTTGCATATACATTCTGCAGAACCACAGGGATGTTGCATATACATGCTGCAGAACCACAGGGATGTTGCATATACATTCTGCAGAACCACAGGGATGTTGCATATACATTCTGCAGAATCACAGGGATGTTGCATATACATTCTGCAGAACCACAGGGATGTTGCATATACATGCTGCAGAATCACAGGGATGTTGCATATACATTCTGCAGAACCACAGGGATGTTGCATAAATATGCTGCAGAATCACAGGGATGTTGCATATACATATATATGCTGCAGAATCACAGGGATGTTGCATATACATTCTGCAGAACAGCAGGGATGTTGCATATACATGCTGCAGAACCACAGGGATGTTGCATATACATATAGATGCTGCGGAATCACAGGGATGTTGCATATATATGCTGCAGAATCACAGGGCTGTTGTATATAGATGGTGCAGAACCACAGGGATGTTGCATATACATATAGATGCTGCAGAACTACAGGGATGTTGCATATACATGCTGCGGAATCACAGGAATGTTGCATATACATGCTGCAGAACGACAGGGATGTTGTATATATATATATGCTGCGGAATCACAGGGCTGTTGCAGATAGATGCTGCAGAATGACAGGGATGTTGTATATATATATGCTGCAGAATCACAGGGCTGTTGCATATAGATGCTGCAGAATCACAGGGATGTTGTATATATATGCTGCATAATCATAGGGCTGTTGCATATAGATGCTGCAGAATCACAGGGCTGTTGCATATACATATAGATGCTGCAGAATCACAGGGCTGTTGCATATACATGCTGCAGAATCACAGGGATGTTGTATATATATGCTGCATACTCACAGGGCTGTTGCATATAGATGCTGCAGAATCACAGGGCTGTTGCATATACATATAGATGCTGCAGAATCACAGGGCTGTTGTATATATATGCTGCAGAATCACAGGGCTGTTGCATATATATGCTGCAGAATGACAGGGACGTTGCATATAGATGCTGCAGAATCACAGGGCTGTTGCATATATATGCTGCAGAATCACAGGGTTGTTGCATATAGATGCTGCAGAATCACAGGGATGTTGTATATACATATAGATGCTGCAGAATCACAGGGATGTTGTATATATATGCTGCAGAATTACAGGGCTGTTGCATATACATGATGCAGAATCACAGGGATGTTGCATATACATGATGCAGAATCACAGGGCTGTTACATATAGATGCTGCGGAACCACAGGGTTGTTGCATATACATATAGATGCTGCAGAATCACAGGGCTGTTGCATATATATGCTGCAGAAATAGGATCTTACACAAGTGCTGAATTCATACGATATTTTATGAAAGGAGTGTTGGAAATTAAGCGAGTATTTTCACCTGAAATCATGAGTGTAACGTAACATATTGTGTAACATGAGTGTAACGTAACATATTGTGTAACATGAGTGTAACGTAACATATTGTGTAACATGAGTGTAACGTAACATATTGTGTAACATGAGTGTAACGTAACATATTGTGTAACATGAGTGTAACGTAACATATTGTGTAACATGAGTGTAACGTAACATATTGTGTAACATGAGTGTAACGTAACATATTGTGTAACATGAGTGTAACGTAACATATTGTGTAACATGAGTGTAACGTAACATATTGTGTAACATGAGTGTAACGTAACATATTGTGTAACATGAGTGTAACGTAACATATTGTGTAACATGAGTGTAACGTAACATATTGTGTAACATGAGTGTAACGTAACATATTGTGTAACATGAGTGTAACGTAACATATTGTGTTTAATCATATATTTGCACATTATAACGCTGCTACTTTCATTTTGATACCAACTGTCAGCACAAATTGTCAAGACGTCACTATGCAAAGCAGCGCTATAATTATGTTTTAAACAGCATCAATGCTTCTTTTACACCATAGTCTGTCTTGCCATTAACGTTAAGTACCAATTGGAAATACACATACTATAAAGTTTGGTTGAGAGAATAATCCATCCAGGCGTTATTACACGTTTGTACATATAAGAAATTATGAGATGACTGTATTAAACTGAATACAAAGTTTTTTGACAACAACACTTTTACAAGGTTTTGACTTCAGCTCGCTGTGCGGCATCGATTTCATTGATTTCCGCTCGTTTGGCCAAGTACTTCCTTCAAAATCATCACGCGACATGTTTTAGTAAAACTATTTGCTAAAATATTTTAGCATCATAATCTCGTATAAACTCAAGTTATGTAGGCTATAATTCTGCAATTGTTTGTTTGCAATTCTGTCTTATTTAGAGGGGCTTAAAAGTAAGTATGAAGTTGTTAAGAGGGGTTTAACTCTGTAGTAAGTCTGTAGTTGTTTAGAGGGGGTTAACTCTGTAGTAAGTATGTAGGTGTTAAGAGGGGGTTAACTCTGTAGTAAGTCTGTAGGTGTTAAGAGGGGGTTAACTCTGTAGTAAGTCTGTAGGTGTTAAGAGGGGGTTAACTCTGTAGTAAGTCTGTAGGTGTTAAGAGGGGGTTAACTCTGTAGTAAGTCTGTAGTTGTTAAGAGGGGGTTAACTCTGTAGTAAGTCTGTACTTGTTTAGAGGGGTTTAACTCTGTAGTAAGTCTGTAGGTGTTAAGAGGGGGTTAACTCTGTAGTAAGTATGTAGTTGTTAAGAGGGGTTTAACTCTGTAGTAAGTCTGTAGGTGTTAAGAGGGGATTAACTCTGTAGTAAGTCTGTAGGTGTTAAGAGGGGGTTAACTCTGTAGTAAGTCTGTACTTGTTAAGAGGGGGTTAACGCTGTAGTAAGTCTGTAGGTGTTAAGAGGGGTTTAACTCTGTAGTAAGTCTGTAGTTGTTAAGAGGGGGTTAACGCTGTAGTAAGTCTGTAGGTGTTAAGAGGGGTTTAACTCTGTAGTAAGTCTGTAGGTGTTAAGAGGGGTTTAACTCTGTAGTAAGTCTGTAGTTGTTAAGAGGGGGTTAACTCTGTAGTAAGTCTGTACTTGTTTAGAGGGGTTTAATTCTGTAGTAAGTCTGTACTTGTTTAGAGGGGTTTAACTCTGTAGTAAGTCTGTAGGTGTTAAGAGGGGTTTAATTATGTAGTATGTCTGTAGGTGTTAAGAGGGGGTTAACTCTGTAGTAAGTCTGTAGTTGTTAAGAGGGGTTTAACTCTGTAGTAAGTCTGTAGGTGTTAAGAGGGGTTTAACTCTGTAGTAAGTCTGTAGTTGTTAAGAGGGGGTTAACTCTGTAGTAAGTCTGTACTTGTTTAGAGGGGTTTAACTCTGTAGTAAGTCTGTACTTGTTTAGAGGGGTTTAACTCTGTAGTAAGTCTGTAGGTGTTAAGAGGGGTTTAATTGTAGTAGTATGTAGTTGTTAAGAGGGGGTTAACTCTGTAGTAAGTATGTAGTTGTTAAGAGGGGGTTAACTCTTTAGTAAGTATGTAGTTGTTAAGAGGGGGTTAACTCTGTAGTAAGTCTGTAGTTGTTAAGAGGGGGTTAACTCTGTAGTAAGTATGTAGTTGTTAAGAGGGGGTTAACTCTGTAGTAAGTATGTAGTTGTTTAGAGGGGGTTAACTCTGTAGTAAGTATGTAGTTGTTAAGAGGGGTTTAACTCTGTAGTAAGTATGTAGTTGTTAAGAGGGGGTTAACTCTGTAGTAAGTCTGTAGTTGTTAAGAGGGGTTTAACTCGATAGTTTGTTTGTTTTCTGGGCTTAATGTCCCACAGCTAAATATATATATATATAGATATCGTAGGTCATATGGCGACTCCCCAAATATTATTGGTGGAGGAAGATTCCGGATGCCCCTCCGAGCAGAATTTCAAGTACGGTCTGACATACAGGTAGAACCACTGACCTGCTGGATAACTTCCGCACTCCCCCAGCAAGTGATTTGAAGTCAATGACACTAACCACTCGGCCACATTAACTGCATAGTAATTCTGTACTTGTTTAGATGGGTTTAACTGTGCTGTAATTCTGTACTTAACAATATAGACACATTTATAAGTTGTTATATTCTATCAAAGAAACGCTGTAAAATTAATTATTCATCTGAATGAACCCCTTGGAGGACCTCTGCCCATTCCCCTCATACCTCTTGGTGGTCCTCCCCTGTTCATACCCATACCCCTCCCACCTCTAGTAGGACCCATGGGCCCACCTCTAGGTGGACCACCCCTACCCCCTCTTTGACCACGAATAGGACCACCCATCAATTTATTCTTTGGTACTGGAGATTTTGGCCTCAATCGTTCAATCTCCTCGGAGCATCCGGTCGTCATATCATCATCACCGTGAAAGTAAGTCAAATATCGGTCACGATCGTAGTTACTGCTAGTCAACTCGGCGCCTATACTAAGCCAGCCCGGCCTGATCGTACTATCTCTGGCAAATATGTGCAGCCTGCGTCTACCTAGACAGAAATGTTCAATCATGTGAAATATCTCCACAGGTTTGTCCTTGCTGCCGTACGGCGGTTCCTCTTCTATGATCAGGTCGATATCCACATTAGCATGAATGAAATCTCCATCAGTACTTCTCTTTACTGTGCCTTTAATCCCCATCAAACAATGTTCCTGGAATTATAATACATGAAACAATGCTCCTGGAATTATAATACATCAAACAATGTTCTTGGAATTATAATACATCAAACAATGTTCTTGGAATTATAATACATCAAACAATGCTCCTGGAATTATAATACATCAAACAATGTTCCTGGAATTATAATACATCAAACAATGTTCTTGGAATTATAATACATCAAACAATGTTCTTGGAATTATAATACATCAAACAATGTTCTTGGAATTATAATACATCAAACAATGTTCTTGGAATTATAATACATGAAACAATGTTCCTGGAATTATAATACATGAAACAATGTTCCTGGAATTATAATACATCAAACAATGTTCCTGGAATTATAATACATCAAACAATGTTCTTGGAATTATAATACATGAAACAATGTTCCTGGAATTATAATAGATCAAACAATGTTCCTGGAATTATGTTAGAATCGAAATAATATTGTATTTGATTCATTCATAGTTGAATAAAACATAGTTTGAAGTTCTGACGTGTAACCATGGGGCCTAAGTGGTTAACTCCCGCATTCAGAACGACAAACCATATTTGATTTGACTATAAATATTGTAACTACAAATATTATTTTGATTCTAGCATGACCAAAATTTCTAAAACACGCACAAATAGTTGGTGCTATATTTTAGAAATTGTATCATATAATATAACAAAACTACAAAATTGCTATTAAACTGTTGTCGCGTTTTTGACAAAATGCTGAGTCATGTTAGAATAATGAATATAATAAAAAGGTGTTAGTTGACAAAACAGAATGCATGCTTAGTTTATAGAGAATATGAGCTTACAGTGTGTGTGTTTTATGTTTATTTATCGTCGCCACCGGTTGCCCATATGAGCGACGCCTCCTGAATAGATTAGGCATTTTAGATTTTTGGAGGATAGTACAATGGTACAGACAGAGACCCATTCCAGAGTTTCCTCTGGTTCTTTTACGTGCACGGAGTACATCACCGACACAAGACCTCGGTTTAAAGTTCCATCTGAAAGACAGTTAATTTTATTAGGGTCAGACGGGGGATCGAACCTGCGATCCCTGGATTACCAGTCCAACGTGTTACCTCTGAACTACAGTTCTGTCTGTTTGAGCTTACAGTCTGAAACCTTGTAATTTATTACACGTTGGAGAAAATATTGGCGAATATATCTGACCTGAAGTTTATCATACAACTGTTCACATACAACTGTTCACATACAACTGTTCACTGTTCACATACAACTGTTCACATACAACTGTTCACTTACAACAATGTTATGATGTCACAAAAGGTTTATTAGGCACTGACTAATAAAGGAGTTTAAGGCATAAACATATATATATATATATATCTGTATTAATTTAATTACATAAACTTCATAAAGCCATAAAGCTTATTTTGCATAATTTTCTCAAATCTTGAGACATCTTGAGACATTTTGAGACATCTTGAGACATCTTGAGAAATCTTGAGACATCTTGAGACATCTTGAGACATCTACTTACTTTAGTTCTCTGCAGTACAGAATTAGGTTGTAGGTTTTTATTGTGTCCAGGATTCTGGATATTTGTTTTTATCCAGCAAATATCTTCACACCGTCTGTAGCCCCACAATTTCAAACACTGAAACAGAAGACAAAACGTTGTCTAACAAATTATACATGTACATAGAATCGTGGAGTTTATACATGTACATAGAATCGTGGAGTTTATACATGTACATAGAATCGTGGAGTTTATACATGTACATAGAATCGTGGAGTTTATACATGTACATAGAATCGTGGAGTTTATACATGTACATTGTGTAGACAAGTATTAGGTTAAACAGTAACAGTATTATTAACTCAGTTGTGAGGAACTTATGTGTGGGCAACAATAGACCATATACAACTGGTGATAGCTATGGTGCGAGGACAACAATAGATCATATACAACTGGTGATAGCTATGGTGTGAGGGCAACAATAGACCATATACAACTGGTGATCGCTATGGTTTGAGGGCAACAATATACCATATACAACTGGTGATCGCTATGGTTTGAGGGCAACAATAGACCATATACAACTGGTGATCGCTATGGTGTGAGGGCAACAATAGACCATATACAACTGGTGATAGCTATGGTGTGAGGGCAACAATAGACCATATACAACTGGTGATCGCTATGGTGTGAGGGCAACAATAGACCATATACAACTGGTGATAGCTATGGTGTGAGGGCAACAATAGACCATATACAACTGGTGATAGCTATGGTGTGAGGGCAACAATAGACCATATACAACTGGTGATCGCTATGGTGTGAGGGCAACAATAGATCATATACAACTGGTGATCGCTATGGTGTGAGGGCAACAATAGACCATATACAACTGGTGATAGCTATGGTGTGAGGGCAACAATAGACCATATACAACTGGTGATAGCTATGGTGTGAGGGCAACAATAGACCATATACAACTGGTGATAGCTATGGTGTGAGGGCAACAATAGACCATATACAACTGGTGATAGCTATGGTGTGAGGGCAACAATAGACCATATACAACTGGTGATAGCTATGGTGTGAGGGCAACAATAGACCATATACAACTGGTGATAATACAACTGGTGATAGCTATGGTGTGAGGGCAACAATAGACCATATACAACTGGTGATAGCTAACACAAAACAACAACATGGTGTGAGGGCAACAATAGACAACAAAGCTATGGTGTGAGGGCAACATAGACATATACAACTGGTGATAGCTATGGTGTGAGGGCAACAATAACATACAACACTGTGAGGGCAACAAAACAAAGTGAGGGCAACAAAACATATACAACTGGTGATCGCTATGGTGTGAGGGCAACAATAGACCATATACAACTGGTGATCGCTATGGTGTGAGGGCAACAATAGACCATATACAACTGGTGATCGCTATGGTGTGAGGGCAACAATAGACCATATACAACTGGTGATAGCTATGGTGTGAGGGCAACAATAGACCATATACAACTGGTGATGCTATGGTGTGAGGGCAACAATAGACCATATACAACTGGTGATCGCTATGGTGTGAGGGCAACAATAGACCATATACAACTGGTGATCGCTATGGTGTGAGGGCAACAATAGACCATATACAACTGGTGATCGCTATGGTGTGAGGGCAACAATAGACCATATACAACTGGTGATCGCTATGGTGTGAGGGCAACAATAGACCATATACAACTGGTGATAGCTATGGTGTGAGGGCAACAATAGATCATATACAACTGGTGATCGCTATGGTGTGAGGGCAACAATAGATCATATACAACTGGTGATCGCTATGGTGTGAGGGCAACAATAGATCATATACAACTGGTGATAGCTATGGTGTGAGGGCAACAATAGATCATATACAACTGGTGATCGCTATGGTGTGAGGGCAACAATAGACCATATACAACTGGTGATCGCTATGGTGTGAGGGCAACAATAGACCATATACAACTGGTGATCGCTATGGTGTGAGGCAACAATAGACATATACAACTGGTGATCACTATGGTGAGGGCAACAATAGACCATATACAACTGGTGATCGCTATGGTGTGAGGGCAACAATAGATCATATACAACTGGTGATCGCTATGGTGTGAGGGCAACAATAGACCATATACAACTGGTGATAGCTATGGTGTGAGGGCAACAATAGATCATATACAACTGGTGATCGCTATGGTGTGAGGGCAACAATAGATCATATACAACTGGTGATCGCTATGGTGTGAGGGCAACAATAGACCATATACAACTGGTGATCGCTATGGTGTGAGGGCAACAATAGACCATATACAACTGGTGATCGCTATGGTGTGAGGGCAACAATAGACCATATACAACTGGTGATAGCTATGGTGTGAGGGCAACAATAGATCATATACAACTGGTGATCGCTATGGTGTGAGGGCAACAATAGATCATATACAACTGGTGATAGCTATGGTGTGAGGGCAACAATAGATCATATACAACTGGTGATAGCTATGGTGTGAGGGCAACAATAGACCATTTACAACTGGTGATCGCTATGGTGTGAGGGCAACAATAGATCATTTACAACTGGTTATCGCTATGGTGCGAGGGCAACAATAGATCATATACAACTGGTGATAGCTATGGTGTGTGGGCAACAATATACCATATACAACTGGTGATCGCTATGGTGTGAGGGCAACAATAGACCATATACAACTGGTGATAGCTATGGTGTGAGGGCAACAATAGACCATATACAACTGGTGATAGCTATGGTGTGAGGGCAACAATAGACCATATACAACTGGTGATCGCTATGGTGTGAGGGCAACAATAGACCATATACAACTGGTGATCGCTATGGTGTGAGGGCAACAATAGACCATATACAACTGGTGATAGCTATGGTGTGAGGGCAACAATAGATCATATACAACTGGTGATCGCTATGATGTGAGGGCAACAATAGACCATATACAACTGGTGATAGCTATGGTGTGAGGGCAACAATAGACCATATACAACTGGTGATCGCTATGGTGTGAGGGCAACAATAGACCATATACAACTGGTGATCGCTATGGTGTGAGGGCAACAATAGACCATATACAACTGGTGATAGCTATGGTGTGAGGGCAACAATAGACCATATACAACTGGTGATCGCTATGGTGTGAGGGCAACAATAGACCATATACAACTGGTGATCGCTATGGTGTGAGGGCAACAATAGACCATATACAACTGGTGATAGCTATGGTGTGAGGGCAACAATAGATCATATACAACTGGTGATCGCTATGGTATGAGGGCAACAATAGACCATATAAACTGGTGATCCTATGGTGTGAGGGCAACAATAGACCATATACAACTGGTGATCGCTATGGTGTGAGGGCAACAATAGACCATATACAACTGGTGATAGCTATGGTGTGAGGGCAACAATAGACCATATACAACTGGTGATAGCTATGGTGTGAGGGCAACAATAGACCATATACAACTGGTGATAGCTATGGTGTGAGGGCAACAATAGACCATATACAACTGGTGATAGCTATGGTGTGAGGGCAACAATAGACCATATACAACTGGTGATCGCTATGGTGTGAGGGCAACAATAGACCATATACAACTGGTGATAGCTATGGTGTGAGGGCAACAATAGATCATATACAACTGGTGATCGCTATGGTGTGAGGGCAACAATAGATCATATACAACTGGTGATAGCTATGGTGTGAGGGCAACAATAGACCATTTACAACTGGTGATCGCTATGGTGTGAGGGCAACAATAGATCATATACAACTGGTGATAGCTATGGTGTGTGGGCAACAATATACCATATACAACTGGTGATCGCTATGGTGTGAGGGCAACAATAGACCATATACAACTGGTGATAGCTATGGTGTGAGGGCAACAATAGACCATATACAACTGGTGATAGCTATGGTGTGAGGGCAACAATAGACCATATACAACTGGTGATAGCTATGGTGTGAGGGCAACAATAGACCATATACAACTGGTGATAGCTATGGTGTGAGGGCAACAATAGACCATATACAACTGGTGATCGCTATGGTGTGAGGGCAACAATAGACCATATACAACTGGTGATAGCTGTCGTGTGAGGGCAACAATAGACCATATACAACTGGTGATAGCTGTCGTGTGAGGGCAACAATAGACCATATACAACTGGTGATAGCTGTCGTGTGAGGGCAACAATAGACCATATACAACTGGTGATAGCTGTCGTGTGAGGGCAACAATAGACCATATACAACTGGTGATAGCTGTCGTGTGAGGGCAACAATAGACCATATACAACTGGTGATAGCTGTCGTGTGAGGGCAACAATAGACCATATACAACTGGTGATAGCTGTCGTGTGAGGGCAACAATAGACCATATACAACTGGTGATAGCTGTCGTGTGAGGGCAACAATAGACCATATACAACTGGTGATAGCTGTCGTGTGAGGGCAACAATAGACCATATACAACTGGTGATAGCTATGGTGTGAGGGCAACAATAGACCATATACAACTGGTGATAGCTATGGTGTGAGGGCAACAATAGACCATATACAACTGGTGATCGCTATGGTGTGAGGGCAACAATAGACCATATACAACTGGTGATAGCTATGGTGTGAGGGCAACAATAGACCATATACAACTGGTGATAGCTATGGTGTGAGGGCAACAATAGACCATATACAACTGGTGATCGCTATGGTGTGAGGGCAACAATAGACCATATACAACTGGTGATCGCTATGGTGTGAGGGCAACAATAGACCATATACAACTGGTGATCGCTGTGGTGTGAGGGCAACAATAGACCATATACAACTGGTGATAGCTATGGTGTGAGGGCAACAATAGACCATATACAACTGGTGATAGCTATGGTGTGAGGGCAACAATAGACCATATACAACTGGTGATCGCTATGGTGTGAGGGCAACAATAGACCATATACAACTGGTGATCGCTATGGTGTGAGGGCAACAATAGACCATATACAACTGGTGATAGCTATGGTGTGAGGGCAACAATAGACCATATACAACTGGTGATCGCTATGGTGTGAGGGCAACAATAGATCATATACAACTGGTGATAGCTATGGTGTGAGGGCAACAATAGACCATATACAACTGGTGATCGCTATGGTGTGAGGGCAACAATAGATCATATACAACTGGTGATCGCTATGGTGTGAGGGCAACAATAGATCATATACAACTGGTGATAGCTATGGTGTGAGGGCAACAATATACCATATACAACTGGTGATCGCTATGGTGTGAGGGCAACAATAGACCATATACAACTGGTGATAGCTATGGTGTGAGGGCAACAATAGATCATATACAACTGGTGATCGCTATGGTGTGAGGGCAACAATAGACCATATACAACTGGTGATAGCTATGGTGTGAGGGCAACAATAGACCATATACAACTGGTGATCGCTATGGTGTGAGGGCAACAATAGACCATATACAACTGGTGATAGCTATGGTGTGAGGGCAACAATAGACCATATACAACTGGTGATCGCTATGGTGTGAGGGCAACAATAGACCATATACAACTGGTGATAGCTATGGTGTGAGGGCAACAATAGACCATATACAACTGGTGATCGCTATGGTGTGAGGGCAACAATAGACCATATACAACTGGTGATAGCTATGGTGTGAGGGCAACAATAGACCATATACAACTGGTGATCGCTATGGTGTGAGGGCAACAATAGACCATATACAACTGGTGATCGCTATGGTGTGAGGGCAACAATAGACCATATACAACTGGTGATCGCTATGGTGTGAGGGCAACAATAGACCATATACAACTGGTGATCGCTATGGTGTGAGGGCAACAATAGACCATATACAACTGGTGATCGCTATGGTGTGAGGGCAACAATAGATCATATACAACTGGTGATCGCTATGGTGTGAGGGCAACAATAGACCATATACAACTGGTGATAGCTATGGTGTGAGGGCAACAATAGACCATATACAACTGGTGATCGCTATGGTGTGAGGGCAACAATAGACCATATACAACTGGTGATAGCTATGGTGTGAGGGCAACAATAGACCATATACAACTGGTGATAGCTATGGTGTGAGGGCAACAATAGACCATATACAACTGGTGATCGCTATGGTGTGAGGGCAACAATAGACCATATACAACTGGTTATCGCTATGGTGTGAGGGCAACAATAGACCATATACAACTGGTGATAGCTATGGTGTGAGGGCAACAATATACCATATACAACTGGTGATCGCTATGGTGTGAGGGCAACAATAGACCATATACAACTGGTGATAGCTATGGTGTGAGGGCAACAATAGACCATATACAACTGGTGATAGCTATGGTGTGAGGGCAACAATAGACCATATACAACTGGTGATCGCTATGGTGTGAGGGCAACAATAGACCATATACAACTGGTGATAGCTATGGTGTGAG
>CM026390.1:108513969-108529975 GCA_014843695.1 Archivesica marissinica
TGTGAGGGCAACAATAGACCATATACAAGTGGTGATCGTTATGGTGTGAGGGCAACAATAGACCATATACAACTGGTGATCGCTGTCATGTGAGGGCAACAATAGACCATATACAACTGGTGATCGCTATGTTGTGAGGGCGAAAATAGACCATATACAACTGGTGATAGCTATGGTGTGAGGGCAACAATAGACCATATACAACTGGTGATCGCTATGGTGTGAGGCAACAATAGACCATATACAACTGGTGATAGCTATGTGTGAGGGCAACAATAGCCATATACACTGGTGATAGCTATGGTGTTAGGGCAACAATGTTCAACTGGTGATCGTATGGTGTGAGGGAGACATATACAACTGGTGTGTTGGTGTGAGGGCAAAATAGATCATATACATGGTGTGTATGGTGTGAGGGCAACAATGGACCATATACAACTGGTGATAGCTATGGTGTGAGGGCAACAATAGACCATATACAACTGGTGATAGCTATGGTGTGAGGGCAACAATAGACCATATACAACTGGTGATCGTTATGGTGTGAGGGCAACAATAGACCATATACAACTGGTGATAGCTATGGTGTGAGGGCAACAATAGACCATACAACTGGTGATAGCTATGGTGTGAGGGCAACAATAGACCATATACAACTGGTGATCGGTGTGGTGTGAGGGCAACAATAGATCATATACAACTGGTGATTGGTGTGGGTGTTGGTGTGTTGGTGTGAGGGCAACAATAGACCATATACAACTGGTGATGTTGGTGTGAGGGCAACAATAGATCATATACAACTGGTGATAGCTATGGTGTGAGGGCAACAATAGACCATATACAACTGGTGATAGCTATGGTGTGAGGGCAACAAGATCATATACAACTGGTGATAGCTATGGTGTGAGGGCACAATAGACCATATACAACTGGTGTCCTATGGTGTGAGGGCAACAATAGACCATATACAACTGGTGATAGCTATGGTGTGAGGGCAACAATAGATCATATACAACTGGTGATAGCTATGGTGTGAGGGCAACAATAGACCATATACAACTGGTGATAGCTATGGTGTGAGGGCAACAATAGACCATATACAACTGGTGATAGCTATGGTGTGAGGGCAACAATAGACCATATACAACTGGTGATCGCTATGGTGTGAGGGCAACAATAGACCATATACAACTGGTGATCGCTATGGTGTGAGGGCAACAATAGACCATATACAACTGGTGATAGCTATGGTGTGAGGGCAACAATAGACCATATACAACTGGTGATCGCTATGGTGTGAGGGCAACAATAGACCATATACAACTGGTGATAGCTATGGTGTGAGGGCAACAATAGACCATATACAACTGGTGATCGCTGTCGTGTGAGGGCAACAATAGACCATATACAACTGGTGATCGCTGTCGTGTGAGGGCAACAATAGACCATATACAACTGGTGATCGCTGTCATGTGAGGGCAACAATAGACCATATACAACTGGTGATCGCTATGTTGTGAGGGCGAAAATAGACCAAATACAACTGGTGATAGCTATGGTGTGAGGGCAACAATAGACCATATACAACTGGTGATCGCTATGGTGTGAGGGCAACAATAGACCATATACAACTGGTGATAGCTATGGTGTGAGGGCAACAATAGACCATATACAACTGGTGATCGCTATGGTGTGAGGGCAACAATAGACCATATACAACTGGTGATCGCTGTCGTGTGAGGGCAACAATAGACCATATACAACTGGTGATCGCTGTCGTGTGAGGGCAACAATAGACCATATACAACTGGTGATCGCTGTCATGTGAGGGCAACAATAGACCATATACAACTGGTGATCGCTATGTTGTGAGGGCGAAAATAGACCAAATACAACTGGTGATAGCTATGGTGTGAGGGCAACAATAGACCATATACAACTGGTGATCGCTATGGTGTGAGGGCAACAATAGACCATATACAACTGGTGATAGCTATGGTGTGAGGGCAACAATAGACCATATACAACTGGTGATAGCTATGGTGTGAGGGCAACAATAGACCATATACAACTGGTGATCGCTATGGTGTGAGGGCAACAATAGACCATATACAACTGGTGATAGCTATGGTGTGAGGGCAACAATAGACCATATACAACTGGTGATCGCTATGGTGTGAGGGCAACAATAGACCATATACAACTGGTGATAGCTATGGTGTGAGGGCAACAATAGACCATATACAACTGGTGATAGCTATGGTGTGAGGGCAACAATAGACCATATACAACTGGTGATCGCTATGGTGTGAGGGCAACAATAGACCATATACAACTGGTGATAGCTATGGTGTGAGGGCAACAATAGATCATATACAACTGGTGATCGCTATGGTGTGAGGGCAACAATAGACCATATACAACTGGTGATCGCTATGGTGTGAGGGCAACAATAGACCATATACAACTGGTGATAGCTATGGTGTGAGGGCAACAATAGACCATATACAACTGGTGATAGCTATGGTGTGAGGGCAACAATAGACCATATACAACTGGTGATAGCTATGGTGTGAGGGCAACAATAGACCATATACAACTGGTGATAGCTATGGTGTGAGGGCAACAATAGACCATATACAACTGGTGATCGCTATGGTGTGAGGGCAACAATAGACATATAAACTGGTGATCGCTATGGTGTGAGGCAACAATAGACCATATACAACTGGTGATCGCTATGGTGTGAGGGCAACAATAGACCATATACAACTGGTGATCGCTGTCGTGTGAGGGCAACAATAGACCATATACAACTGGTGATCGCTGTCATGTGAGGGCAACAATAGACAATATACAACTGGTGATCGCTATGTTGTGAGGGCGACAATAGACCATATACAACTGGTGATCGCTATGGTGTGAGGGCGACAATAGACCATATACAACTGGTGATCGCTATGTTGTGAGGGCGACAATAGACAATATACAACTGGTGATCGCTATGTTGTGAGGGCGACAATAGACCATATACAACTGGTGATCGCTATGGTGTGAGGGCAACAATAGACCATATACAACTGGTGATAGCTATGGTGTGAGGGCAACAATAGACCATATACAACTGGTGATCGCTGTCGTGTGAGGGCAACAATAGACCATATACAACTGGTGATCGCTGTCATGTGAGGGCAACAATAGACAATATACAACTGGTGATCGCTATGTTGTGAGGGCGACAATAGACCATATACAACTGGTGATCGCTATGGTGTGAGGGCGACAATAGACCATATACAACTGGTGATCGCTATGTTGTGAGGGCGACAATAGACAATATACAACTGGTGATCGCTATGTTGTGAGGGCGACAATAGACCATATACAACTGGTGATCGCTATGGTGTGAGGGCAACAATAGACCATATACAACTGGTGATAGCTATGGTGTGAGGGCAACAATAGACCATATACAACTGGTGATCGCTGTCGTGTGAGGGCAACAATAGACCATATACAACTGGTGATCGCTGTCATGTGAGGGCAACAATAGACAATATACAACTGGTGATCGCTATGTTGTGAGGGCGACAATAGACCATATACAACTGGTGATAGCTATGGTGTGAGGGCAACAATAGACCATATACAACTGGTGATAGCTATGGTGTGAGGGCAACAATAGATCATATACAACTGGTGATCGCTATGGTGTGAGGGCAACAATAGACCATATACAACTGGTGATAGCTATGGTGTGAGGGCAACAATAGACCATATACAACTGGTGATCGCTATGGTGTGAGGGCAACAATAGACCATATACAACTGGTGATAGCTATGGTGTGAGGGCAACAATAGATCATATACAACTGGTGATCGCTATGGTGTGAGGGCAACAATAGACCATATACAACTGGTGATCGCTATGGTGTGAGGGCAACAATAGATCATATACAACTGGTGATCGCTATGGTGTGAGGGCAACAATAGACCATATACAACTGGTGATCGCTATGGTGTGAGGGCAACAATAGACCATATACAACTGGTGATAGCTATGGTGTGAGGGCAACAATAGACCATATACAACTGGTGATCGCTATGGTGTGAGGGCAACAATAGACCATATACAACTGGTGATCGCTATGGTGTGAGGGCAACAATAGACCATATACAACTGGTGATAGCTATGGTGTGAGGGCAACAATAGACCATATACAACTGGTGATAGCTATGGTGTGAGGGCAACAATAGACCATATACAACTGGTGATCGCTATGGTGTGAGGGCAACAATAGACCATATGCAACTGGTGATAGCTATGGTGTGAGGGCAACAATAGACCATATACAACTGGTGATAGCTATGGTGTGAGGGCGACAATAGACCATATGGCAACTCTCCAGCTATTATTGGTGAAGACCCCGGCTGCACCTCCGATCAGTATAACCGACCTTCCATAAGCCAGTTGGATGCTTTCTCATTTGAAATAATTTGACACCATATGAGGTGAGGGGCAAGTGAACGTAAGACAACGACCGTAACAACTCGGCCCCTAGCTGTTGTGTACACATGTACCAGCAGGTTACCTGTCAGAGATATGTAAGACTATGTAAGATTGACTTGCTTCTCGGGTAGCAGTTTTCAGATTAGGATTAGAACATGGCCTGAGGATTTATAAACACATTTAGACTTGGAATGTAGAGTTGAGAACTGTGATAGCTGAAGGGGTGTGGAGTAGGATACATTACAAAGCTGGGCAACCATGTATTTAATGATGTATTCAAAATGTAGCGTTTGAAACTCGTGTATTATCATTATTGCCGAACAAGACATGGCACTTTGGTACAACAGATGGCTTGTTAAAAAATGCTAACAATACGTAGAGCAAACAATTACATGATACAATACACCCAGTAACACCATAATAACAAATAAAAATACCTGTCTCCCTCTCTCGAGCCCCTCGGCATTCCCACACCATATCCAGATAAATGATCGTTGTGCAGCTACTGATGTTATATCTAACCTCTCAATCTATAATGGTAACTCAGTCTTACAGATGGTATATCTAACCTCTCAATCTATAATGGTAACTCAGTCTTACAGATGGTATATCTAACTCCTCAATCTATAATGGTAACTCAGTCTTACAGATGGTATATCTAACCTCTCAATCTATAATGGTAACTCAGTCTTACAGATGGTATATCTAACTCCTCAATCTATAATGGTAACTCAGTCTTACAGATGGTATATCTAACTCCTCAATCTATAATGGTAACTCAGTCTTACAGATGGTATATCTAACCTCTCAATCTATAATGGTAACTCAGTCTTACAGATGGTATATCTAACTCCTCAATCTATAATGGTAACTCAGTCTTACAGATGGTATATCTAACTCCTCAATCTATAATGGTAACTCAGTCTTACAGATGGTATATCTAACCTCTCAATCTATAATGGTAACTCAGTCTTACAGATGGTATATCTAACTCCTCAATCTATAATGGTAACTCAGTCTTACTGATGGTATATCTAACTCCTCAATCTATAATGGTAACTCAGTCTTACAGATGGTATATCTAACCTCTCAATCTATAATGGTAACTCAGTCTTACTGATGGTATATCTAACTCCTCAATCTATAATGGTAACTCAGTCTTACAGATGGTATATCTAACTCCTCAATCTATAATGGTAACTCAGTCTTACTGATGGTATATCTAACTCCTCAATCTATAATGGTAAGTCTTACTGATGGTATATCTAACTCCTCAATCTATAATGGTAAGTCTTACTGATGGTATATCTAACTCCTCAATCTATAATGGTAACTCAGTCTTACTGATGGTATATCTAACCTCTCAACCTATAATGGTAACTCAGTCTTACAGATGGTATATGTAACTCCTCAATCTATAATGGTAACTCAGTCTTACTGATGGTATATCTAACCTCTCAATCTATAATGGTAACTCAGTCTTACTGATGGTATATCTAACTCCTCAATCTATAATGGTAACTCAGTCTTACAGATGGTATATCTAACCTCTCAATCTATAATGGTAACTCAGTCTTACAGATGGTATATCTAACTCCTCAATCTATAATGGTAACTCAGTCTTACAGATGTTATATCTAACTCCTCAATCTATAATGGTAACTCAGTCTTACAGATGGTATATCTAACCTCTCAATCTATAATGGTAACTCAGTCTTACAGATGGTATATCTAACCTCTCAATCTATAATGGTAATTCAGTCTTACAGATGGTATATCTAACTCCTCAATCTATAATGGTAACTCAGTCTTACTGATGGTATATCTAACTCCTCAATCTATAATGGTAACTCAGTCTTACAGATGGTATATCTAACTCCTCAATCTATAATGGTAACTCAGTCTTACTGATGGTATATCTAACTCCTCAATCTATAATGGTAACTCAGTCTTACAGATGGTATATCTAACTCCTCAATCTATAATGGTAACTCAGTCTTACTGATGGTATATCTAACTCCTCAATCTATAATGGTAACTCAGTCTTACAGATGGTATATCTAACTCGTCAATCTATAATGGTAACTCAGTCTTACTGATGGTATATCTAACTCGTCAATCTATAATGGTAACTCAGTCTTACTGATGGTATATCTAACTCGTCAATCTATAATGGTAACTCAGTCTTACTGATGGTATATCTAACTCCTCAATCTATAATGGTAACTCAGTCTTACAGATGGTATATCTAACCTCTCAATCTATAATGGTAACTCAGTCTTACAGATGGTATATCTAACCTCTCAATCAATAATGGTAACTCAGTCTTACAGATGGTATATCTAACTCCTCAATCTATAATGGTAACTCAGTCTTACTGATGGTATATCTAACTCCTCAATCTATAATGGTAACTCAGTCTTACAGATGGTATATCTAACTCCTCAATCTATAATGGTAACTCAGTCTTACTGATGGTATATCTAACTCCTCAATCTATAATGGTAACTCAGTCTTACAGATGGTATATCTAACTCCTCAATCTATAATGGTAACTCAGTCTTACTGATGGTATATCTAACTCATCAATCTATAATGGTAACTCAGTCTTACAGATGGTATATCTAACCTCTCAATCTATAATGGTAACTCAGTCTTACAGATGGTATATCTAACCTCTCAATCTATAATGGTAACTCAGTCTTACAGATGGTATATCTAACTCCTCAATCTATAATGGTAACTCAGTCTTACTGATGGTATATCTAACCTCTCAATCTATAATGGTAACTCAGTCTTACAGATGGTATATCTAACCTCTCAATCTATAATGGTAACTCAGTCTTACAGATGGTATATCTAACTCCTCAATCTATAATGGTAACTCAGTCTTACTGATGGTATATCTAACTCCTCAATCTATAATGGTAACTCAGTCTTACAGATGGTATATCTAACTCCTCAATCTATAATGGTAACTCAGTCTTACAGATGGTATATCTAACTCCTCAATATATAATGGTAACTCAGTCTTACTGATGGTATATCTAACTCCTCAATCTATAATGGTAACTCAGTCTTACAGATGGTATATCTAACCTCTCAATCTATAATGGTAACTCAGTCTTACAGATGGTATATCTAACTCCTCAATCTATAATGGTAACTGAGTCTTACTGATGGTATATCTAACCTCTCAATCTATAATGGTAACTCAGTCTTACAGATGATATATCTAACTCCTCAATCTATAATGGTAACTCAGTCTTACTGATGGTATATCTAACCTCTCAATCTATAATGGTAACTCAGTCTTACAGATGGTATATCTAACTCCTCAATATATAATGGTAACTCAGTCTTACTGATGGTATATCTAACTCCTCAATCTATAATGGTAACTCAGTCTTACAGATGGTATATCTAACTCCTCAATCTATAATGGTAACTCAGTCTTACAGATGGTATATCTAACTCCTCAATCTATAATGGTAACTCAGTCTTACTGATGGTATATCTAACTCCTCAATCTATAATGGTAACTCAGTCTTACAGATGGTATATCTAACTCCTCAATCTATAATGGTAACTCAGTCTTACTGATGGTATATCTAACCTCTCAATCTATAATGGTAACTCAGTCTTACAGATGGTATATCTAACTCCTCAATCTATAATGGTAACTCAGTCTTACTGATGGTATATCTAACTCCTCAATCTATAATGGTAACTCAGTCTTACAGATGGTATATCTAACTCCTCAATCTATAATGGTAACTCAGTCTTACTGATGGTATATCTAACTCCTCAATCTATAATGGTAACTCAGTCTTACAGATGGTATATCTAACCTCTCAATCTATAATGGTAACTCAGTCTTACAGATGGTATATCTAACTCCTCAATCTATAATGGTAACTGAGTCTTACTGATGGTATATCTAACCTCTCAATCTATAATGGTAACTCAGTCTTACAGATGATATATCTAACTCCTCAATCTATAATGGTAACTCAGTCTTACTGATGGTATATCTAACCTCTCAATCTATAATGGTAACTCAGTCTTACAGATGGTATATCTAACTCCTCAATATATAATGGTAACTCAGTCTTACTGATGGTATATCTAACTCCTCAATCTATAATGGTAACTCAGTCTTACATATGGTATATCTAACTCCTCAATCTATAATGGTAACTCAGTCTTACAGATGGTATATCTAACATCTCAATCTATAATGTTAAGTCTTACTGATGGTATATCTAACTCCTCAATCTATAATGGTAACTCAGTCTTACAGATGGTATATCTAACCTCTCAATCTATAATGGTAACTCAGTCTTACTGATGGTATATCTAACTCCTCAATCTATAATGGTAACTCAGTCTTACAGATGGTATATCTAACTCCTCAATCTATAATGGTAACTCAGTCTTACTGATGGTATATCTAACCTCTCAATCTATAATGGTAACTCAGTCTTACAGATGGTATATCTAACTCCTCAATCTATAATGGTAACTCAGTCTTACTGATGGTATATCTAACTCCTCAATCTATAATGGTAACTCAGTCTTACTGATGGTATATCTAACCTCTCAATCTATAATGGTAACTCAGTCTTACTGATGGTATATCTAACTCCTCAATCTATAATGGTAACTCAGTCTTACAGATGGTATATCTAACTCCTCAATCTATAATGGTAACTCAGTCTTACTGATGGTATATCTAACCTCTCAATCTATAATGGTAACTCAGTCTTACAGATGGTATATCTAACTCCTCAATCTATAATGGTAACTCAGTCTTACTGATGGTATATCTAACTCCTCAATCTATAATGGTAACTCAGTCTTACAGATGGTATATCTAACTCCTCAATCTATAATGGTAACTCAGTCTTACTGATGGTATATCTAACCTCTCAATCTATAATGGTAACGCAGTCTTACAGATGGTATATCTAACTCCTCAATCTATAATGGTAACTCAGTCTTACTGATGGTATATCTAACTCCTCAATCTATAATGGTAACTCAGTCTTACTGATGGTATATCTAACCTCTCAATCTATAATGGTAACTCAGTCTTACAGATGGTATATCTAACTCCTCAATCTATAATGGTAACTCAGTCTTACAGATGGTATATCTAACCTCTCAATCTATAATGGTAACTCAGTCTTACTGATGGTATATCTAACTCCTCAATCTATAATGGTAACTCAGTCTTACAGATGGTATATCTAACTCCTCAATCTATAATGGTAACTCAGTCTTACTGATGGTATATCTAACTCCTCAATCTATAATGGTAACTCAGTCTTACAGATGGTATATCTAACTCCTCAATCTATAATGGTAACTCAGTCTTACTGATGGTATATCTAACTCGTCAATCTATAATGGTAACTCAGTCTTACTGATGGTATATCTAACTCCTCAATCTATAATGGTAACTCAGTCTTACAGATGGTATATCTAACCTCAATCTATAATGGTAACTCAGTCTTACAGATGGTATATCTAACCTCTCAATCTATAATGGTAACTCAGTCTTACAGATGGTATATCTAACTCCTCAATCTATAATGGTAACTCAGTCTTACTGATGGTATATCTAACTCCTCAATCTATAATGGTAACTCAGTCTTACAGATGGTATATCTAACTCCTCAATCTATAATGGTAACTCAGTCTTACTGATGGTATATCTAACTCCTCAATCTATAATGGTAACTCAGTCTTACAGATGGTATATCTAACTCCTCAATCTATAATGGTAACTCAGTCTTACTGATGGTATATCTAACTCGTCAATCTATAATGGTAACTCAGTCTTACTGATGGTATATCTAACTCCTCAATCTATAATGGTAACTCAGTCTTACAGATGGTATATCTAACCTCTCAATCTATAATGGTAACTCAGTCTTACAGATGGTATATCTAACCTCTCAATCTATAATGGTAACTCAGTCTTACAGATGGTATATCTAACTCCTCAATCTATAATGGTAACTCAGTCTTACTGATGGTATATCTAACTCCTCAATCTATAATGGTAACACAGTCTTACAGATGGTATATCTAACTCCTCAATCTATAATGGTAACTCAGTCTTACAGATGGTATATCTAACTCCTCAATCTATAATGGTAACTCAGTCTTACTGATGGTATATCTAACTCATCAATCTATAATGGTAACTCAGTCTTACTGATGGTATATCTAACCTCTCAATCTATAATGGTAACTCAGTCTTACAGATGGTATATCTAACCTCTCAATCTATAATGGTAACTCAGTCTTACAGATGGTATATCTAACTCCTCAATCTATAATGGTAACTCAGTCTTACAGATGGTATATCTAACTCCTCAATCTATAATGGTAACTCAGTCTTACAGATGGTATATCTAACTCCTCAATCTATAATGGTAACTCAGTCTTACAGATGGTATATCTAACCTCTCAATCTATAATGGTAACTCAGTCTTACAGATGGTATATCTAACTCCTCAATATATAATGGTAACTCAGTCTTACTGATGGTATATCTAACTCCTCAATCTATAATGGTAACTCAGTCTTACAGATGGTATATCTAACTCCTCAATCTATAATGGTAACTCAGTCTTACAGATGGTATATCTAACTTCTCAATCTATAATGGTAAGTCTTACTGATGGTATATCTAACTCCTCAATCTATAATGGTAACTCAGTCTTACAGATGGTATATCTAACTCCTCAATCTATAATGGTAACTCAGTCTTACTGATGGTATATCTAACTCCTCAATCTATAATGGTAACTCAGTCTTACAGATGGTATATCTAACTCCTCAATCTATAATGGTAACTCAGTCTTACTGATGGTATATCTAACTCCTCAATCTATAATGGTAACTCAGTCTTACAGATGGTATATCTAACTCCTCAATCTATAATGGTAACTCAGTCTTACTGATGGTATATCTAACTCCTCAATCTATAATGGTAACTCAGTCTTACTGATGGTATATCTAACTCTCAATCTATAATGGTAACTCAGTCTTACTGATGGTATATCTAACTCCTCAATCTATAATGGTAACTCAGTCTTACAGATGGTATATCTAACTCCTCAATCTATAATGGTAACTCAGTCTTACAGATGGTATATCTAACCTCTCAATCTATAATGGTAAGTCTTACTGATGGTATATCTAACTCCTCAATCTATAATGGTAACTCAGTCTTACAGATGGTATATCTAACTCCTCAATCTATAATGGTAAGTCTTACTGATGGTATATCTAACTCCTCAATCTATAATGGTAACTCAGTCTTACAGATGGTATATCTAACTCCTCAATCTATAATGGTAACTCAGTCTTACTGATGGTATATCTAACTCCTCAATCTATAATGGTAACTCAGTCTTACAGATGGTATATCTAACCTCTCAATCTATAATGGTAACTCAGTCTTACTGATGGTATATCTAACTCCTCAATCTATAATGGTAACTCAGTCTTACAGATGGTATATCTAACCTCTCAATCTATAATGGTAACTCAGTCTTACAGATGGTATATCTAACTCCTCAATCTATAATGGTAAGTCTTACTGATGGTATATCTAACTCCTCAATCTATAATGGTAACTCAGTCTTACATATGGTATATCTAACTCCTCAATCTATAATGGTAAGTCTTACTGATGGTATATCTAACTCCTCAATCTATAATGGTAACTCAGTCTTACAGATGGTATATCTAACTCCTCAATCTATAATGGTAACTCAGTCTTACAGATGGTATATCTAACTCCTCAATCTATAATGGTAACTCAGTCTTACAGATGGTATATCTAACCTCTCAATCTATAATGGTAACTCAGTCTTACAGATGGTATATCTAACTCCTCAATCTATAATGGTAACTCAGTCTTACAGATGGTATATCTAACTTCTCAATCTATAATGGTAACTCAGTCTTACTGATGGTATATCTAACTCCTCAATCTATAATGGTAACTCAGTCTTACAGATGGTATATCTAACTCCTCAATCTATAATGGTAACTCAGTCTTACAGATGGTATATCTAACTCCTCAATCTATAATGGTAACTCAGTCTTACAGATGGTATATCTAACTCCTCAATCTATAATGGTAACTCAGTCTTACAGATGGTATATCTAACTCCTCAATCTATAATGGTAACTCAGTCTTACAGATGGTATATCTAACTCCTCAATCTATAATGGTAACTCAGTCTTACTGATGGTGTATCTAACTTAATATATAATGGTAACTCAATATTGAGATAAATGTTCTGTATTTGATACAGTAATGGCCAGAAATGGTTAGTAATGGTTAAGTATTTGAAACAGTAATGGTTAAGTTCTTATGTAGAAACATTAATGGTTAAGTACTTGAAACAGTAATGTATGGTAATGGGTATATATTTGATACAGTAATGGAGAGTAATGGGCAAGTATATATACTGTATTGACCAGTAATGGTTAAGAAATTGATAGAATAATGGGACAGTAATGGATAAATACTTGATACAGTAATGGAGAGTAATGGACAAGTACTTGATACAGTAAAGGAGAGTAATGGACAAGTACTTGATACAGTAATGGAGAGTAATGGATAAATACTTGATACAGTAATGGAGAGTAATGGACAAGTACTTGACACTGTAATGGAGAGTAATGGACAAGTACTTGATACAGTAATGGAGAGTAATGGACAAGTACTTGATACTGTAATGACCAGATATGGTTAAGTAATTGATAATGTAATAATGGACAGTAATGGGTAAAAACTTGATACAGTAATGGAGAGTAATGGACAAGTACTTGACACTGTAATGGACAATACTGGCTAAGTACTTAATACAGCAATTTTGAGCAATGGGTAAGTAGTTGATACAGTAAAGGACAGTAATGGTTTAGTACTTGACAGAGTAATGGACAGTAATGGTTTAGTACTTGACAGAGTAATGGACAGTAATGGTTTAGTACTTGACAGAGTAATGGACAGTAATGGTTTAGTACTTGACAGAGTAATGGACAGTAATGGTTTAGTACTTGACAGAGTAATGGACAGTAATGGTTTAGTACTTGACAGAGTAATGGACAGTAATGGTTTAGTACTTGACAGAGTAATGGACAGTAATGGTTTAGTACTTGACAGAGTAATGGACAGTAATGGTTTAGTACTTTATACAATCATGACCAGTAATGGTTACGCTTCAGTAATAATGGAAACCGGCATTACCTCGTCCCAGTCCCAGTATTTATCAAACACAGCCCCCTGTGCTCTCTGGTACTCCTGTAGTGGTGGCTCCAATAGAATCACATCAAACTGACAGCCGAGTTCAGAGAGTTCAAACATCTCGAGGTCACACTTCATATACCTGTAAGACAATATGTATATCTCAAACATCTCGAGATCACACTTCATATACCTGTAAGACAATATGTATACTTTAAACATCTCGAGATCACACTTCATATACCTGTAAGACAATATGTATACTTCAAACATCTCGAGATCACACTTCATATACCTGTAAGACAATATGTATACTTCAAACATCTCGAGATCACACTTCATATACCTGTAAGACAATATGTATACTTTAAACATCTCGAGGTCACACTTCATATACCTGTAAGACAATATGTATACTTCAAACATCTCGAGATCACACTTCATATACCTGTAAGACAATATGTATACCTTAAACATCTCGAGGTCACACTTCATATACCTGTAAGACAATATGTATATCTCAAACATCTCGAGATCACACTTCATATACCTGTAAGACAATATGTATATCTCAAACATCTCGAGATCACACTTCATATACCTGTAAGACAATATGTATACTTCAAACATCTCGAGATCACACTTCATATACCTGTAAGACAATATGTATATCTCAAACATCTCAAGATCATGGAGTCATAGCTGCTGTACTATAGCTATTAAGTTTATACAAATTTATTTTAGCTCCATTGCGAAACAAGTTCTTACAATTTATATTAATCACTCGCGAGACCTGATGGAAATCATCGCCACGAGGGAGAGAGAAGAAGATGGCAACGTGGAATTTAAATGCCTTGCCTAATGGCACAATCGTAACGGCTCCAGTGGGGCCGGGAAGTAGACATGTTGCGTGGGGATGTAAACATGGTGCGCGGGGATGTAAACATGGTGCGCGGGAATATAGATATGTTGTACGGGGAAGTAGACATGTTACGTGGGGATGTAGACATGTTGTGTGGGGATGTAGACATGTTGCATGGGGATGTAGACATGTTGCATGGGGATGTAGCCATGTTGTGTGGGGATGTAGACATGTTGTGTGGGGATGTAGACATGTTGCATGGGGATGTAGACATGTTGCGTGGGGATGTAGACATGTTGTGTGGGGAGGTAGACATGTTGTGCATGGGGATGTAGCCATGTTGCATGGGGATGCAGACATGTTGTGTGGGGATGTAGACATGTTGTGTGGGGATGTAGACATGTTGTGTGATGTAGACATGTTGTGCATGGGGATGTAGACATGTTGTGCGGGGATGTAGACATGTTGTGCATGGGGATGTAGACATGTTGTGCATGGGGATGTAGACATGTTGTGCTGGGGATGTAGACATGTTGTGTGGGGATGTAGACATGTTGTGTGGGGATGTAGACATGTTGTGTGGGGATGTAGATGTTGTGGGATGTGACATGGTGTGATGGGGATGTAGACATGTTGTGCATGGGGATGTAGATATGTTGTGTGGGGATGTAGATATGTTGTGCATGGGGATGTAGACATGTTGTGCGGGGATGTAGACATGTTGTGCATGGGGATGTAGACATGTTGTGCGGGGATGTAGACATGTTGTGTGGGGATGTAGATATGGTGTGCATGGGGATGTAGACATGTTGTGCATGGGGATGTAGACATGCTGTGCATGGGGATGTAGACATGTTGTGCGGGGATGTAGACATGTTGTGCGGGGATGTAGACATGTTGTGTGGGGATGTAGATATGTTGTGCATGGGGATGTAGACATGTTGTGCATGGGGATGTAGACATGTTGTGCATGGGGATGTAGACATGTTGTGTGGGGATGTAGACATGTTGTGCACAGGGATGTAGACATGTTGTGCACGGGGATGTAGACATGTTGTGCACGGGGATGTAGACATGTTGTGCATGGGGATGTAGACATGTTGTGTGGGGATGTAAGATATGTTGTGTGGGGATGTAGACATGTTGTGCACGGGGATGTAGACATGTTGTGCATGGGGATGTAGACATGTTGTGTGGGGATGTAGCTATGTTGTGTGGGGATGTAGACATGTTGTGTGGGGATGTAGACATATTGTGTGGGAATGTAGACATGTTGTGTGGGGATGTAGACATGTTGCACTGGGATGTAGACATGTTGTGTGGGGATGTAGACATGTTGTGTGGGGATGTAGACATG
>CM026390.1:108530975-108560780 GCA_014843695.1 Archivesica marissinica
GATGTAGACATGTTGCACAGGGATGTAGACATGTTGCATGGGGATGTAGACATGTTGCACGGGGATGTAGACATGTTGTGCGGGGATGTAGACATGTTGTGTGGGGATGTAGACATGTTGTGTGGGGATGTAGACATGTTGTGTGGGGATGTAGACATGTTGTATGGGGATGTAGACATGTTGCACGGGGATGTAGACATGTTGTGTGGGGATGTAGACATGTTGTGTGGGGATGTAGACATGTTGTGTGGGGATGTAGACATGTTGTGCATGGGGATGTAGACATGTTGTGCATGGATGTAGACATGTTGTGCATGGGGATGTAGACATGTTGTGCATGGATGTAGACATGTTGTGTGGGGATGTAGACATGTTGTGCATGGGGATGTAGACATGTTGTGCATGGGGATGTAGACATGTTGTGTGGGGATGTAGACATGTTGTGCACAGGGATGTAGACATGTTGTGCATGGGGATGTAGACATGTTGTGCATGGGGATGTAGACATGTTGTGCATGGGGATGTAGACATGTTGTGTGGGGATGTAGATATGTTGTGTGGGGATGTAGACATGTTGTGCACGGGGATGTAGACATGTTGTGCATGGGGATGTAGACATGTTGTGTGGGGATGTAGATATGTTGTGTGGGGATGTAGACATGTTGTGTGGGGATGTAGACATGTTGCATGGGGATGTAGACATGTTGTGCATGGGGATGTAGACATGTTGTGCATGGGGATGTAGACATGTTGTGTGGGGATGTAGACATGTTGTGTGGGGATGTAGACATGTTGTGTGGGGATGTAGACATGTTGTGCATGGGGATGTAGACATGTTGTGCATGGGGATGTAGACATGTTGTGTGGGGATGTAGACATGTTGTGTGGGGATGTAGACATGTTGTGTGGGGATGTAGACATGTTGCATGGGGATGTAGACATGTTGTGCATGGGGATGTAGACATGTTGTGCATGGGGATGTAGACATGTTGTGTGGGGATGTAGACATGTTGTGTGGGGATGTAGACATGTTGTGTGGGGATGTAGACATGTTGTGCATGGGGATGTAGACATGTTGCACGGGGATGTAGACATGTTGTGTGGGGATGTAGACATGTTGTGTGGGGATGTAGACATGTTGTGTGGGGATGTAGACATGTTGTGTGGGGATGTAGACATGTTGCACGGGGATGTAGACATGTTGCACGGGGATGTAGACATGTTGCACGGGATGTAGACATGTTGTTGGGGATGTAGACATGTTGTGGGGGATGTAGACATGTTGTGGGGATGTAGACATGTTGTGTGGGGATGTAGACATGTGCACGGGGATGTAGACATGTTGTGTGGGGATGTAGACATGTTGTGTGGGGATGTAGACATGTTGTGTGGGGATGTAGACATGTTGTGTGGGGATGTAGACATGTTGTGTGGGGATGTAGACATGTTGCATGGGGATGTAGACATGTTGTGTGGGGATGTAGACATGTTGTGTGGGGATGTAGACATGTTGCATGGGGATGTAGACATGTTGTGTGGGGATGTAGACATGTTGTGCGGGGATGTAGACATGTTGCATGGGGATGTAGACATGTTGTGTGGGGATGTAGACATGTTGCACAGGGATGTAGACATGTTGCATGGGGATGTAGACATGTTGCACGGGGATGTAGACATGTTGTGCGGGGATGTAGACATGTTGTGTGGGGATGTAGACATGTTGTGTGGGGATGTAGACATGTTGTGTGGGGATGTAGACATGTTGTATGGGGATGTAGACATGTTGCACGGGGATGTAGACATGTTGTGTGGGGATGTAGACATGTTGTGTGGGGATGTAGACATGTTGTGTGGGGATGTAGACATGTTGTGTGGGGATGTAGACATGTTGTGTGGGGATGTAGACATGTTGTGTGGGGATGTAGACATGTTGCACGGGGATGTAGACATGTTGTGTGGGGATGTAGACATGTTGTGTGGGGATGTAGACATGTTGCATGGGGATGTAGACATGTTGTGTGGGGATGTAGACATGTTGTGCGGGATGTAGACATGTTGCATGGGGATGTAGACATGTTGTGCGGGGATGTAGACATGTTGTGTGGGGATGTAGACATGTTGTGCATGGATGTAGACATGTTGTGCATGGGGATGTAGACATGTTGTGCATGGATGTAGACATGTTGTGTGGGGATGTAGACATGTTGTGCATGGGGATGTAGACATGTTGTGCATGGGGATGTAGACATGTTGTGCATGGGGATGTAGACATGTTGTGCATGGGGATGTAGACATGTTGTGCATGGGGATGTAGACATGTTGTGCATGGGGATGTAGACATGTTGTGCATGGGGATGTAGACATGTTGTGCATGGGGATGTAGACATGTTGTGCATGGGGATGTAGACATGTTGTGCATGGGGATGTAGACATGTTGTGCATGGATGTAGACATGTTGTGCATGGGGATGTAGACATGTTGTGCATGGGGATGTAGACATGTTGTGCATGGGGATGTAGACATGTTGTGCATGGGGATGTAGACATGTTGTGCATGGGGATGTAGACATGTTGTGCATGGGGATGTAGACATGTTGTGCACTGGGATGTAGACATGTTGTGCACGGGGATGTAGACATGTTGTGCACGGGGATGTAGACATGTTGTGCATGGGGATGTAGACATGTTGTGCACGGGGATGTAGACATGTTGTGTGGGGATGTAGACATGTTGTGCATGGGGATGTAGACATGTTGCATGGGGATGTAGACATGTTGTGCACGGGGATGTAGACATGTTGCATGGGGATGTAGACATGTTGTGCACGGGGATGTAGACATGTTGTGCACGGGGATGTAGACATGTTGCATGGGGATGTAGACATGTTGTGTGGGGATGTAGATATGTTGTGTGGGGATGTAGACATGTTGTACATGGGGATGTAGACATGTTGTGCATGGGGATGTAGACATGTTGTGCATGGGGATGTAGACATGTTGTGTGGGGATGTAGACATGTTGTGTGGGGATGTAGACATGTTGTGTGGGGATGTAGATATGTTGTGCATGGGGATGTAGACATGTTGTGCGGGGATGTAGACATGTTGTGCATGGGGATGTAGACATGTTGTGCATGGGGATGTAGATATGTTGTGTGGGGATGTAGGGGATGTAGACATGTTGTGCATGGGGATGTAGACATGTTGTGCATGGGGATGTAGACATGTTGTGCGGGGATGTAGACATGTTGTGTGGGGATGTAGACATGTTGTGCACGGGGATGTAGACATGTTGTGTGGGGATGTAGACATGTTTCACGGGGATGTAGACATGTTGTGTGGGGATGTAGACATGTTGTGTGGGGATGTAGACATGTTGTGTGGGGATGTAGACATGTTGCACGGGGATGTAGACATGTTGTGTGGGGATGTAGACATGTTGCACGGGGATGTAGACATGTTGCACGGGGATGTAGACATGTTGCACGGGGATGTAGACATGTTGTGTGGGGATGTAGACATGTTGTGTGGGGATGTAGACATGTTGTGTGGGGATGTAGACATGTTGTATGGGGATGTAGACATGTTGCACGGGGATGTAGACATGTTGCATGGGGATGTAGACATGTTGCACAGGGATGTAGACATGTTGTGTGGGGATGTAGACATGTTGTGTGGGGATGTAGACATGTTGCATGGGGATGTAGACATGTTGCACAGGGATGTAGACATGTTGCATGGGGATGTAGACATGTTGCATGGGGATGTAGACATGTTGTGCGGGGATGTAGACATGTTGTGCGGGGATGTAGACATGTGGGGATGTAGACATGTTGTGTGGGGATGTAGACATGTTGTGCATGGGGATGTAGACATGTTGTGCATGGGGATGTAGACATGTTGTGCATGGGGATGTAGACATGTTGTGCATGGGGATGTAGACATGTTGTGTGGGGATGTAGACATGTTGTGCACAGGGATGTAGACATGTTGTGCACGGGGATGTAGACATGTTGTGCATGGGGATGTAGACATGTTGTGCATGGGGATGTAGACATGTTGTGCAGGGGATGTAGACATGTTGTGCATGGGGATGTAGACATGTTGTGCACGGGGATGTAGACATGTTGTGCATGGGGATGTAGACATGTTGTGTGGGGATGTAAGATATGTTGTGTGGGGATGTAGACATGTTGTGTGGGGATGTAGACATGTTGCATGGGGATGTAGACATGTTGTGCATGGGGATGTAGACATGTTGTGCATGGGGATGTAGACATGTTGTGTGGGGATGTAGATATGTTGTGTGGGGATGTAGACATGTTGTGTGGGGATGTAGACATGTTGTGTGGGAATGTAGACATGTTGTGTGGGGATGTAGACATGTTGCACGGGGATGTAGACATGTTGTGTGGGGATGTAGACATGTTGTGTGGGGATGTAGACATGTTGTGTGGGGATGTAGACATGTTGTGTGGGGATGTAGACATGTTGCACGGGGATGTAGACATGTTGTGTGGGGATGTAGACATGTTGCACGGGGATGTAGACATGTTGCATGGGGATGTAGACATGTTGTGTGGGGATGTAGACATGTTGTGTGGGGATGTAGACATGTTGTGTGGGGATGTAGACATGTTGTGTGGGGATGTAGACATGTTGCACGGGGATGTAGACATGTTGTGTGGGGATGTAGACATGTTGTGTGGGGATGTAGACATGTTGCATGGGGATGTAGACATGTTGTGTGGGGATGTAGACATGTTGTGCGGGGATGTAGACATGTTGCATGGGGATGTAGACATGTTGTGTGGGGATGTAGACATGTTGCACAGGGATGTAGACATGTTGCATGGGGATGTAGACATGTTGCACGGGGATGTAGACATGTTGTGTGGGGATGTAGACATGTTGTGTGGGGATGTAGACATGTTGTGCATGGATGTAGACATGTTGCACGGGGATGTAGACATGTTGTGTGGGGATGTAGACATGTTGTGTGGGGATGTAGACATGTTGTGTGGGGATGTAGACATGTTGTGTGGGGATGTAGACATGTTGTATGGGGATGTAGACATGTTGCACGGGGATGTAGACATGTTGTGCATGGATGTAGACATGTTGTGCATGGATGTAGACATGTTGTGCATGGATGTAGACATGTTGTGCATGGGGATGTAGACATGTTGTGCATGGGGATGTAGACATGTTGTGTGGGGATGTAGACATGTTGTGTGGGGATGTAGACATGTTGTGTGGGGATGTAGACATGTTGCATGGGGATGTAGACATGTTGCATGGGGATGTAGACATGTTGTGCATGGGGATGTAGACATGTTGTGCGGGGATGTAGACATGTTGTGCGGGGATGTAGACATGTTGTGCGGGGATGTAGACATGTTGTGTGGGGATGTAGACATGTTGTGCATGGGGATGTAGACATGTTGTGCATGGGGATGTAGACATGTTGTGCATGGGGATGTAGACATGTTGTGCGGGGATGTAGACATGTTGTGTGGGGATGTAGACATGTTGTGCATGGGGATGTAGACATGTTGTGCATGGGGATGTAGACATGTTGTGCATGGGGATGTAGACATGTTGTGCGGGGATGTAGACATGTGGGGGATGTAGACATGTTGTGTGGGGATGTAGACATGTTGTGCATGGGGATGTAGACATGTTGTGCATGGGGATGTAGACATGTTGTGCATGGGGATGTAGACATGTTGTGCATGGGGATGTAGACATGTTGTGCATGGGGATGTAGACATGTTGTGGGGATGTAGACATGTTGTGCACGGGATGTAGACATGTTGTGCACGGGGATGTAGACATGTTGTGCACGGGGATGTAGACATGTTGTGCATGGGGATGTAGACATGTTGTGTGGGGATGTAGACATGTTGTGTGGGGATGTAGACATGTTGTGTGGGGATGTAGACATGTTGTGTGGGATGTAGACATGTTGCACGGGGATGTAGACATGTTGTGTGGGGATGTAGACATGTTGTGTGGGGATGTAGACATGTTGTGTGGGGATGTAGACATGTTGTGTGGGGATGTAGACATGTTGCACGGGGATGTAGACATGTTGTGTGGGGATGTAGACATGTTGCACGGGGATGTAGACATGTTGCATGGGGATGTAGACATGTTGTGTGGGGATGTAGACATGTTGTGTGGGGATGTAGACATGTTGTGTGGGGATGTAGACATGTTGTGTGGGGATGTAGACATGTTGCACGGGGATGTAGACATGTTGTGCGGGGATGTAGACATGTTGTGTGGGGATGTAGACATGTTGCATGGGGATGTAGACATGTTGTGTGGGATGTAGACATGTTGTGCGGGGATGTAGACATGTTGCATGGGGATGTAGACATGTTGTGTGGGGATGTAGACATGTTGCACAGGGATGTAGACATGTTGCATGGGGATGTAGACATGTTGTGCATGGGGATGTAGACATGTTGTGCATGGGGATGTAGACATGTTGTGTGGGGATGTAGACATGTTGTGTGGGGATGTAGACATGTTGTGTGGGGATGTAGACATGTTGTGTGGGGATGTAGACATGTTGTGTGGGGATGTAGACATGTTGTGTGGGGATGTAGACATGTTGTATGGGGATGTAGACATGTTGTATGGGGATGTAGACATGTTGCACGGGGATGTAGACATGTTGTGCATGGATGTAGACATGTTGTGCATGGATGTAGACATGTTGTGCATGGGGATGTAGACATGTTGTGCATGGGGATGTAGACATGTTGTGTGGGGATGTAGACATGTTGTGTGGGGATGTAGACATGTTGTGTGGGGATGTAGACATGTTGTGCATGGGGATGTAGACATGTTGTGCATGGATGTAGACATGTTGTGCATGGGGATGTAGACATGTTGTGCATGGGGATGTAGACATGTTGTGCATGGGGATGTAGACATGTTGTGCATGGGGATGTAGACATGTTGTGCATGGGGATGTAGACATGTTGTGCATGGGGATGTAGACATGTTGTGCATGGGGATGTAGACATGTTGTGCATGGGATGTAGACATGTTGTGCATGGGGATGTAGACATGTTGTGCATGGGGATGTAGACATGTTGTGTGGGGATGTAGACATGTTGTGTGGGGATGTAGACATGTTGTGCATGGGGATGTAGACATGTTGTGCATGGGGATGTAGACATGTTGTGTGGGGATGTAGACATGTTGTTGGGGATGTAGACATGTTGTGTGGGGATGTAGACATGTTGTGTGGGGATGTAGACATGTTGTGTGGGGATGTAGACATGTTGTGTGGGGATGTAGACATGTTGTGTGGGGATGTAGACATGTTGTGCATGGGGATGTAGACATGTTGTGCATGGGGATGTAGACATGTTGTGTGGGGATGTAGACATGTTGTGTGGGGATGTAGACATGTTGTGCATGGGGATGTAGACATGTTGTGCATGGGGATGTAGACATGTTGTGCATGGGGATGTAGACATGTTGTGTGGGGATGTAGACATGTTGTGCATGGGGATGTAGACATGTTGTGCATGGGGATGTAGACATGTTGTGCATGGGGATGTAGACATGTTGTGCATGGGGATGTAGACATGTTGTGCATGGGGATGTAGACATGTTGTGCATGGGGATGTAGACATGTTGTGCATGGGGATGTAGACATGTTGTGCATGGGGATGTAGACATGTTGTGCATGGGGATGTAGACATGTTGTGCATGGGGATGTAGACATGTTGCACGGGGATGTAGACATGTTGTGCATGGGGATGTAGACATGTTGTGTGGGGATGTAGACATGTTGTGTGGGGATGTAGACATGTTGTGTGGGGATGTAGACATGTTGTGCATGGGGATGTAGACATGTTGTGTGGGGATGTAGACATGTTGTGCATGGGGATGTAGACATGTTGTGCATGGGGATGTAGACATGTTGTGTGGGGATGTAGACATGTTGTGTGGGGATGTAGACATGTTGTGTGGGGATGTAGACATGTTGTGTGGGGATGTAGACATGTTGCTGGGGATGTAGACATGTTGTGTGGGGATGTAGACATGTTGTGCATGGGGATGTAGACATGTTGTGCATGGGGATGTAGACATGTTGTGTGGGGATGTAGACATGTTGGTGGGGATGTAGACATGTTGTGTGGGGATGTAGACATGTTGTGTGGGGATGTAGACATGTTGCGTGGGTGTAGACATGTTGTGTGGGATGTAGACATGTTGTGTGGGGATGTAGACATGTTGTGTGGGGATGTAGACATGTTGTGTGGGGATGTAGACATGTTGCACGGGGATGTAGACATGTTGTGTGGGGATGTAGACATGTTGTGCATGGGGATGTAGACATGTTGTGCGGGGATGTAGACATGTTGCACGGGGATGTAGACATGTTGTGCAGGGATGTAGACATGTTGTGTGGGGATGTAGACATGTTGTGCATGGGGATGTAGACATGTTGTGTGGGGATGTAGACATGTTGTGCATGGGGATGTAGACATGTTGTGCATGGGGATGTAGACATGTTGTGTGGGGATGTAGACATGTTGTGCATGGGGATGTAGACATGTTGTGTGGGGATGTAGACATGTTGTGCATGGGGATGTAGACATGTTGTGCATGGGGATGTAGACATGTTGTGCATGGGGATGTAGACATGTTGTGTGGGGATGTAGACATGTTGCATGGGGATGTAGACATGTTGTGCGGGGATGTAGACATGTTGTGTGGGGATGTAGACATGTTGCATGGGGATGTAGACATGTTGCACGGGGATGTAGACATGTTGCATGGGGATGTAGACATGTTGTGCGGGGATGTAGACATGTTGTGCATGGGGATGTAGACATGTTGTGCGGGGATGTAGACATGTTGTGCATGGGGATGTAGACATGTTGTGCATGGGGATGTAGACATGTTGTGCGGGGATGTAGACATGTTGTGCATGGGGATGTAGACATGTTGTGCGGGGATGTAGACATGTTGTGCATGGGGATGTAGACATGTTGTGCGGGGATGTAGACATGTTGTGCATGGGGATGTAGACATGTTGTGCATGGGGATGTAGACATGTTGTGTGGGGATGTAGACATGTTGCATGGGATGTAGACATGTTGGTGGTATATAAACAATGAAGTGGTACTCACGCTGGTGGTATATAAACAATGAAGTGGTACTCACGTTGGTGGTATTTAAACAATGAAGTGGTACTCACGTTGGTGGTATATAAACCATGAAGTGGTACTCACGTTGGTGGTATATAAACAATGAAGTGGTACTCACGTTGGTGGTATATAAACAATGAAGTGGTACTCACGTTGGTGGTATATAAACCATGTAGTGGTAGTCATGTTGGTGGTATATAAACCATGTAGTGGTACTCACGTTGGTGGTATATAAACCATGTAGTGGTACTCACATTGGTGGTATATAAACAATGAAGTGGTACTCATGTTGGTGGTATATAAACCATGTAGTGGTACTCACATTGGTGGTATATAAACAATGTAGTGGTAGTCATGTTGGTGGTATATAAACCATGTAGTGGTAGTCATGTTGGTGGTATATAAACCATGTAGTGGTACTCACATTGGTGGTATATAAACCATGTAGTGGTAGTCATGTTGGTGGTATATAAACCATGTAGTGGTACTCACATTGGTGGTATATAAACAATGAAGTGGTACTCATGTTGGTGGTATATAAACCATGTAGTGGTAGTCATGTTGGTGGTATATAAACCATGTAGTGGTAGTCATGTTGGTGGTATATAAACCATGAAGTGGTACTCATGTTGGTGGTATATAAACCATGAAGTGGTACTCATGTTGGTGGTATATAAACCATGAAGTGGTACTCACGTTGGTGGTATATAAACCATGAAGTGGTACTCATGTTGGTGGTATATAAACCATGTAGTGGTAGTCATGTTGGTGGTATATAAACCATGTATTGGTAGTCATGCTGTTGGTATATAAACAATGAAGTGGCACTCACGTTGGTGGTATATAAACAATGATGTGGTACTCACGTTGGTTGTAAATAAACCATGTACTGGTAACGTTGGTGGTATATAAACCATGTAGTGGTACTCATGCTGTTGGTATATAAACAATGAAGTGGCACTCACGTTGGTGGTATATAAACAATGATGTGGTACTCACGTTGGTTGTAAATAAACCATGTAGTGGTACTCACGTTGGTGGTATATAAACCATGAAGTGGTACTCACATTGGTGGTATATAAAAAATGATGTGGTACTCACGTTGGTGGTATATTTGTTCCAGATATGAGTTCATCCTTTAATCTGATCAGTTCTCGAAGTTTTGGATATTCTTCAAATCTGTTAGCGAGACCTGGATAAGGTAATCACGTTGGTGGTTACAGAATAACACAATTATTGGCAGACATGCAGCAAATATAAACATATCTAGAAAAATAACAAATTAGAAATATCACAAAATATTACTAGAAGTTATGAACAAACATCACCTAATAATAATTGTTCTATGTCTGCATACAAACATCCTTAATAATAACTGTTCTATGTCTGCATACAAACATCCTTAATAATAACTGTTCTATGTCTGCATACAAACATCACCTAATAATAACTGTTCAATGTCTGCATACAAACATCACCTAATAATAACTGTTCTATGTCTGCATACAAACATCACCTAATAATAACTGTTCAATGTCTGCATACAAACATCACCTAATAATAATTGTTCTATGTCTGCATACAAACATCACCTAATAATAACTGTTCAATGTCTGCATACAAACATCACCTAATAATAATTGTTCTATGTCTGCATACAAACATCCTTAATAATAACTGTTCTATGTCTGCATACAAACATCACCTAATAATAATTGTTCTATGTCTGCATACAAACATCCTTAATAATAACTGTTCTATGTCTGCATACAAACATCCTTAATAATAACTGTTCTATGTCTGCATACAAACATCACCTAATAATAACTGTTCAATGTCTGCATACAAACATCACCTAATAATAACTGTTCTATGTCTGCATACAAACATCACCTAATAATAACTGTTCAATGTCTGCATACAAACATCACCTAATAATAATTGTTCTATGTCTGCATACAAACATCACCTAATAATAATTGTTCTATGTCTGCATACAAACATCCTTAATAATAATTGTTCTATGTCTGCATACAAACATCCTTAATAATAACTGTTCTATGTCTGCATACAAACATCCTTAATAATAATTGTTCTATGTCTGCATACAAACATCCTTAATAATAACTGTTCTATGTCTGCATACAAACATCCTTAATAATAACTGTTCTATGTCTGCATACAAACATCCTTAATAATAACTGTTCTATGTCTGCATACAAACATCACCTAATAATAATTGTTCTATGTCTGCATACAAACATCCTTAATAATAACTGTTCTATGTCTGCATACAAACATCCTAATAATAACTGTTCTATGTCTGCATACAAACATCACCTAATAAAACTGTTCATGTCTGCATACAAACATCACCTAATAATAACTGTTCTATGTCTGCATACAAACATCACTAATAATAACTGTTCAATGTCTGCATACAAACATCACTAATAATAATTGTTCTATGTCTGCATACAAACATCACCTAATAATAATTGTTCTATGTCTGCATACAAATATCACCTAATAATAATTGTTCTATGTCTGCATACAAATATCACTTAATAATAACTGTTCTATGTCTGCATACAAACATCCTTAATAATAACTGTTCTATGTCTGCATACAAACATCACCTAATAATAACTGTTCTATGTCTGCATACAAACATCACCTAATAATAACTGTTCTATGTCTGCATACAAACATCACCTAATAATAACTGTTCTATGTCTGCATACAAACATCCTTAATAATAACTGTTCTATGTCTGCATACAAACATCACCTAATAATAACTGTTCTATGTCTGCATACAAACATCACCTAACAATAACTGTTCTATGTCTTCATACAAACATCCTTAATAATAACTGTTCTATGTATGCATACAAACATCAGCTAATAATAACTGTTCTATGTCTTCATACAAACATCAGCTAATAATAACTGTTCTATGTCTTCATACAAACATCACCTAACAATAACTGTTCTATGTCTTCATACAAACATCACCTAACAATAACTGTTCTATGTCTACATACAAACATCACCTAACAATAACTGTTCTATGTCTGCATACAAACATCACCTAACAATAACTGTTCTATGTCTTCATACAAACATCCTTAATAATAACTGTTCTATGTATGCATACAAACATCAGCTAATAATAACTGTTCTATGTCTTCATACAAACATCAGCTAATAATAACTGTTCTATGTCTTCATACAAACATCACCTAACAATAACTGTTCTATGTCTTCATACAAACATCACCTAACAATAACTGTTCTATGTCTACATACAAACATCACCTAACAATAACTGTTCTATGTCTGCATACAAACATCACCTAACAATAACTGTTCTATGTCTTCATACAAACATCCTTAATAATAACTGTTCTATGTATGCATACAAACATCAGCTAATAATAACTGTTATATGTATGCATACAAACATCACCTAATAATAACTGTTCTATGTCTGCATACAAACATCACCTAACAATAACTGTTCTATGTCTTCATACAAACATCACCTAACAATAACTGTTCTATGTCTACATACAAACATCACCTAACAATAACTGTTCAATGTCTACATACAAACATCACCTAATAATAACTGTTCTCTTACGGGTGCATACATACCAACATCTCTGATAAAGTTCTGTGGTCTTTCCCCAGTATCCACAAAATGTTGACAATAATCATTGTGAGGGTTGGCACTCTGTGTCCCCTATAATTTATAACAATACATGTGAACAACAATTTACCTGTGAATTACGACATACATGTGAACAACAAACACAGATTCAATAATCAGTAATTACAATACATTTACATATTCATTTCAGAGCAGAAACAATGTTTGCATCGATGTTCGGCGCAAGCTCTAGTGTCAAACACACATAACTTGTACACCAGGGATCTCCCGTCAGTATGCTCTAGTGGTATACCACTGGACTTGTACACCCGGGAACTCCTGTCGATATGGTCTAGTGGTATACCACTGGACTTGTACACCAGGGATCTCCTGTCGATATGGTCTAGTGGTATAACACTGGACTTGTACACCAGGGATCTCCTGTCAGTATGGTCTAGTGGTATAACACTGGACTTGTACACCAGGGATCTCCTGTCGATATGGTCTGTGGTATACCACTGGACTTGTACACCAGGTATCTCCTGTCGATATGGTCTAGTGGTATACCACTGGACTTGTACACCAGGGATCTCCTGTCAGTATGGTCTAGTGGTATAACACTGGACTTGTACACCAGGGATCTCCTGTCAGTATGGTCTAGTGGTATAACACTGGACTTGTACACCAGGGATCTCCTGTCAGTATGGTCTAGTGGTATACACTGGACTTGTACACCAGGGATCTCCTGTCGGTATGGTCTAGTGGTATAACACTGGACTTGTACACCAGGGATCTCCTGTCGGTATGGTCTAGTGGTATAACACTGGACTTGTACACCAGGGATCTCCTGTCGGTATGGTCTAGTGGTATAACACTGGACTTGTACACCAGGGATCTCCTGTCGATATGGTCTAGTGGTAACACTGGACTTGTACACCAGGGATCTCCTGTCGATATGGTCTGTGGTATACCACTGGACTTGTACACCAGGTATCTCCTGTCGATATGGTCTAGTGGTATAACTGGACTTGTACACCAGGGATCTCCCGTCAGTATGGTCTAGTGGTATAACACTGGACTTGTACACCAGGGATCTCCTGTCAGTATGGTCTAGTGGTATACACTGGACTTGTACACCAGGGATCTCCTGTCGGTATGGTCTAGTGGTATAGCACTGGACTTGTACACCAGGGATCTCCTGTCGGTATGGTCTAGTGGTATAACACTGGACTTGTACACCCGGGATCTCCTGTCGGTATGGTCTAGTGGTACAACACTGGACTTGTACACCCGGGATCTACCGTCAGTATGGTCTAGTGGTATAACACTGGACTTGTACACCAGGGATCTCCTGTCGGTATGGTCTAGTGGTATAACACTGGACTTGTACACCAGGGATCTCCCGTCAGTATGGTCTAGTGGTATACCACTGGACTTGTACACCAGGGATCTCCCGTCAGTATGGTCTAGTGGTATAACACTGGACTTGTACACCAGGGATCTCCCGTCAGTATGGTCTAGTGGTATACCACTGGACTTGTACACCAGGGATCTCCCGTCAGTATGGTCTAGTGGTATACCACTGGACTTGTACACCAGGGATCTCCCGTCAGTATGGTCTAGTGGTATACCACTGCACTTGTACACCAGGGATCTCCTGTCGGTATGGTCTAGTGGTATACACTGGACTTGTACACCAGGGATCTCCCGTCAGTATGGTCTAGTGGTATAACACTGGACTTGTACACCAGGGATCTCCCGTCAGTATGGTCTAGTGGTATACACTGGACTTGTACACCAGGGATCTCCCGTCAGTATGGTCTAGTGGTATAACACTGGACTTGTACACCAGGGATCTCCTGTCGGTATGGTCTAGTGGTATAACCTTGGATTTGTACACCAGGGATCTCCTGTCGGTATGGTCTAGTAGTATAACACTGGACTTGTACACCCGGGATCTCCTGTCGGTATGGTCTAGTGGTATACCACTGGACTTGTACACCAGGGATCTCCTGTCGATATGGTCTAGTGGTATAACACTGGACCTGTACACCAGGGATCTCCTGTCGGTATGGTCTAGTGGTATAACACTGGACTTGTACACCAGGGATCTCCTGTCGATATGGTCTGTGGTATACCACTGGACTTGTACACCAGGTATCTCCTGTTAATATGGTCTAGTGGTATACCACTGGACTTGTACACCAGGGATCCCCCGTCAGTATGGTCTAGTGGTATAACACTGGACTTGTACACCAGGGATCTCCTGTCAGTATGGTCTAGTGGTATACACTGGACTTGTACACCAGGGATCTCCTGTCGGTATGGTCTAGTGGTATAACACTGGACTTGTACACCAGGGATCTCCTGTCGGTATGGTCTAGTGGTATAACACTGGACTTGTACACCCGGGATCTCCTGTCGGTATGGTCTAGTGGTATACACTGGACTTGTACACCAGGGATCTCCTGTCGATATGGTCTAGTGGTATAACACTGGACTTGTACACCAGGGATCTCCTGTCAGTATGGTCTAGTGGTATAACACTGGACTTGTACACCAGGGATCTCCTGTCGATATGGTCTGTGGTATACCACTGGACTTGTACACCAGGTATCTCCTGTCGATATGGTCTAGTGGTATACCACTGGACTTGTACACCAGGGATCTCCCGTCAGAATGGTCTAGTGGTATAACACTGGACTTGTACACCCGGGATCTCCTGTCAGTATGGTCTAGTGGTATACACTGGACTTGTACACCAGGGATCTCCTGTCGATATGGTCTAGTGGTAAAACACTGGACTTGTACACCCGGGATCTCCTGTCGATATGGTCTAGTGGTATACACTGGACTTGTACACCCGGGATCTCCTGTCGATATGGTCTAGTGGTATACCACTGGACTTGTACACCAGGGATCTCCTGTCGATATGGTCTAGTGGTATACCACTGGACTTGTACACCAGGGATCTCCTGTCGATATGGTCTAGTGGTATAACACTGGACTTGTACACCAGGGATCTCCTGTCAGTATGGTCTAGTGGTATACACTGGACTTGTACACCAGGGATCTCCTGTCGATATGGTCTAGTGGTATAACACTGGACTTGTACACCAGGGATCTCCTGTCGATATGGTCTAGTGGTATACCACTGGACTTGTACACCAGGGATCTCCTGTCAGTATGGTCTAGTGGTATACACTGGACTTGTACACCAGGGATCTCCTGTCGGTATGGTCTAGTGGTATAACACTGGACTTGTACACCAGGGATCTCCTGTCGAAATGGTCTAGTGGTATAACACTGGACTTGTACACCCGGGATCTCCTGTCGGTATGGTCTAGTGGTATAGCACTGGACTTGTACACCAGGGATCTCCTGTCGATATGGTCTAGTGGTATAACACTGGACTTGTACACCAGGGATCTCCTGTCGATATGGTCTGTGGTATACCACTGGACTTGTACACCAGGTATCTCCTGTCGATATGGTCTAGTGGTATACCACTGGACTTGTACACCAGGGATCTCCCGTCAGTATGGTCTAGTGGTATAACACTGGACTTGTACACCAGGGATCTCCTGTCAGTATGGTCTAGTGGTATACACTGGACTTGTACACCAGGGATCTCCTGTCGGTATGGTCTAGTGGTATAGCACTGGACTTGTACACCAGGGATCTCCTGTCGGTATGGTCTAGTGGTATAACACTGGACTTGTACACCAGGGATCTCCTGTCGGTATGGTCTAGTGGTACAACACTGGACTTGTACACCCGGGATCTACCGTCAGTATGGTCTAGTGGTATAACACTGGACTTGTACACCAGGGATCTCCTGTCGGTTTGGTCTAGTGGTATAACACTGAACTTGTACACCAGGGATCTCCCGTCAGTATGGTCTAGTGGTATACCACTGGACTTGTACACCCGGGATCTCCAGTCAGTATGGTCTAGTGGTATAACACTGGACTTGTACACCAGGGATCTCCCGTCAGTATGGTCTAGTGGTATAACACTGGACTTGTACACCCGGGATCTCCTGTCGATATGGTCTAGTGGTATAACACTGGACTTGTACACCAGGGATCTCCTGTCGATATGGTCTAGTAGTATAACAATGGACTTGTAACCCAGGGATCTCCTGTTGATATGGTCTAGTGGTATAACACTGGACTTGTACACCAGGGTTCTCCTGTCGGTATGGTCTAGTGGTATAACACTGGACTTGTACACCCGGGATCTCCCGTCAGTATGGTCTAGTGGTATACCACTGGACTTGTACACCAGGGATCTCCCGTCAGTATGGTCTAGTGGTATACCACTGGACTTGTACACCAGGGATCTCCTGTCGATATGGTCTAGTGGTATAACACTGGACTTGTACACCAGGGATCTCCTGTCGATATGGTCTAGTGGTATAACACTGGACTTGTACACCCGGGATATCCTGTCGATATGGTCTAGTGGTATAACACTGGACTTGTACACCAGGGATCTCCTGTCGATATGGTCTAGTGGTATAACACTGGACTTGTACACCAGGGATCTCCTGTCAGTATGGTCTAGTGGTATAACATTGGACTTGTACACCCGGGATCTCCTGTCAGTATGGTCTAGTGGTATAACACTGGACTTGTACACCCGGGATCTCCTGTCAGTATGGTCTAGTGGTACAACACTGGACTTGTACACCAGGGATCTCCTGTCGATATGGTCTAGTGGTATAACACTGGACTTGTACACCAGGGATCTCCTGTCAGTATGGTCTAGTGGTATAACACTGGACTTGTACACCAGGGATCTCCTGTCGATATGGTCTAGTGGTATAACACTGGACTTGTACACCAGGGATCTCCTGTCAATATGGTCTAGTGGTATAACACTGGACTTGTACACCCGGGATCTCCTGTCGATATGGTCTAGTGGTATAACACTGGACTTGTACGTTATGTTATATGTTATATTATATTTATATGTTATATTTCGGGTTTTACGCCTGCATCAGCACCATTTTGGGCTATATCGCCGGCGGGCAGTTTACTTAACAACACCTTTCCTGGGCATGCTCCAGCGGTTAACCAGTACTTGGGTGCACCAACCTCCGTAAGAAACTGCCAACTTTTTCATATAAATGAGACACGGCCTGCTGGACTTGTACACCAGGGATCTCCTGTCGATATGGTCTGTGGTATACCACTGGACTTGTACACCAGGTATCTCCTGTCGATATGGTCTAGTGGTATACCACTGGACTTGTACACCAGGGATCTCCTGTCGATATGGTCTAGTGGTATACCACTGGACTTGTACACCAGGGATCTCCTGTCGATATGGTCTAGTGGTATACCACTGGACTTGTACACCAGGGATCTCCCGTCAGTATGGTCTAGTGGTATAACACTGGACTTGTACACCAGGGATCTCCTGTCAGTATGGTCTAGTGGTATAACACTGGACTTGTACACCAGGGATCTCCCGTCAGTATGGTCTAGTGGTATAACACTGGACTTGTACACCAGGGATCTCCCGTCAGTATGGTCTAGTGGTATAACACTGGACTTGTACACCAGGGATCTCCTGTCAGTATGGTCTAGTGGTATACACTGGACTTGTACACCAGGGATCTCCTGTCGGTATGGTCTAGTGGTATAACACTGGACTTGTACACCAGGGATCTCCTGTCGGTATGGTCTAGTGGTATAACACTGGACTTGTACACCCGGGATCTCCTGTCGGTATGGTCTAGTGGTATAACACTGGACTTGTACACCAGGGATCTCCTGTCGATATGGTCTAGTGGTATAACACTGGACTTGTACACCAGGGATCTCCCGTCAGTATGGTCTAGTGGTATAACACTGGACTTGTACACCAGGGATCTCCTGTCAGTATGGTCTAGTGGTATACACTGGACTTGTACACCGGGATCTCTGTCGGTATGGTCTAGTGGTATACACTGGACTTGTACACCAGGGATCTCCCGTCAGTATGGTCTAGTGGTATAACACTGGACTTGTACACCAGGGATCTCCTGTCAGTATGGTCTAGTGGTATACCACTGGACTTGTACACCAGGGATCTCCCGTCAGTATGGTCTAGTGGTATAACACTGGACTTGTACACCAGGGATCTCCCGTCAGTATGGTCTAGTGGTATACCACTGGACTTGTACACCAGGGATCTCCTGTCAGTATGGTCTAGTGGTATACCACTGGACTTGTACACCAGGGATCTCCCGTCAGTATGGTCTAGTGGTATACCACTGGACTTGTACACCAGGGATCTCCCGTCAGTATGGTCTAGTGGTATACACTGGACTTGTACACCAGGGATCTCCTGTCAGTATGGTCTAGTGGTATAACACTGGACTTGTACACCAGGGATCTCCTGTCGGTATGGTCTAGTGGTATAACCTTGGATTTGTACACCAGGGATCTCCTGTCGGTATGGTCTAGTAGTATAACACTGGACTTGTACACCCGGGATCTCCTGTCGGTATGGTCTAGTGGTATACCACTGGACTTGTACACCAGGGATCTCCTGTCGATATGGTCTAGTGGTATAACACTGGACTTGTACACCAGGGATCTCCTGTCGGTATGGTCTAGTGGTATAACACTGGACTTGTACACCAGGGATCTCCTGTCGATATGGTCTGTGGTATACCACTGGACTTGTACACCAGGTATCTCCTGTTGATATGGTCTAGTGGTATACCACTGGACTTGTACACCAGGGATCTCCCGTCAGTATGGTCTAGTGGTATAACACTGGACTTGTACACCAGGGATCTCCTGTCAGTATGGTCTAGTGGTATACACTGGACTTGTACACCAGGGATCTCCTGTCGGTATGGTCTAGTGGTATAACACTGGACTTGTACACCAGGGATCTCCTGTCGGTATGGTCTAGTGGTATAACACTGGACTTGTACACCCGGGATCTCCTGTCGGTATGGTCTAGTGGTATACCACTGGACTTGTACACCAGGGATCTCCTGTCGATATGGTCTAGTGGTATAACACTGGACTTGTACACCAGGGATCTCCTGTCAGTATGGTCTAGTGGTATAACACTGGACTTGTACACCAGGGATCTCCTGTCGATATGGTCTGTGGTATACCACTGGACTTGTACACCAGGTATCTCCTGTCGATATGGTCTAGTGGTATACCACTGGACTTGTACACCAGGGATCTCCCGTCAGTATGGTCTAGTGGTATAACACTGGACTTGTACACCCGGGATCTCCTGTCAGTATGGTCTAGTGGTATACACTGGACTTGTACACCAGGGATCTCCTGTCGATATGGTCTAGTGGTATACCACTGGACTTGTACACCAGGGATCTCCCGTCAGTATGGTCTAGTGGTATAACACTGGACTTGTACACCAGGGATCTCCTGTCAGTATGGTCTAGTGGTATACACTGGACTTGTACACCAGGGATCTCCTGTCGGTATGGTCTAGTGGTATAACACTGGACTTGTACACCAGGGATCTCCTGTCGGTATGGTCTAGTGGTATAACACTGGACTTGTACACCCGGGATCTCCTGTCGGTATGGTCTAGTGGTATACCACTGGACTTGTACACCAGGGATCTCCTGTCGATATGGTCTAGTGGTATAACACTGGACTTGTACACCAGGGATCTCCTGTCAGTATGGTCTAGTGGTATAACACTGGACTTGTACACCAGGGATCTCCTGTCGATATGGTCTGTGGTATACCACTGGACTTGTACACCAGGTATCTCCTGTCGATATGGTCTAGTGGTATACCACTGGACTTGTACACCAGGGATCTCCCGTCAGAATGGTCTAGTGGTATAACACTGGACTTGTACACCCGGGATCTCCTGTCAGTATGGTCTAGTGGTATACACTGGACTTGTACACCAGGGATCTCCTGTCGATATGGTCTAGTGGTAAAACACTGGACTTGTACACCCGGGATCTCCTGTCGATATGGTCTAGTGGTATACACTGGACTTGTACACCCGGGATCTCCTGTCGATATGGTCTAGTGGTATACCACTGGACTTGTACACCAGGGATCTCCTGTCGATATGGTCTAGTGGTATAACACTGGACTTGTACACCAGGGATCTCCTGTCAGTATGGTCTAGTGGTATAACACTGGACTTGTACACCAGGGATCTCCTGTCGATATGGTCTGTGGTATACCACTGGACTTGTACACCAGGTATCTCCTGTCGATATGGTCTAGTGGTATACCACTGGACTTGTACACCAGGGATCTCCTGTCAGTATGGTCTAGTGGTATACCACTGGACTTGTACACCAGGGATCTCCCGTCAGTATGGTCTAGTGGTATAACACTGGACTTGTACACCAGGGATCTCCCGTCAGTATGGTCTAGTGGTATAACACTGGACTTGTACACCAGGGATCTCCCGTCAGTATGGTCTAGTGGTATACCACTGGACTTGTACACCAGGGATCTCCCGTCAGTATGGTCTAGTGGTATAACACTGGACTTGTACACCAGGGATCTCCCGTCAGTATGGTCTAGTGGTATACCACTGGACTTGTACACCAGGGATCTCCCGTCAGTATGGTCTAGTGGTATACCACTGGACTTGTACACCAGGGATCTCCCGTCAGTATGGTCTAGTGGTATACTACTGGACTTGTACACCAGGGATCTCCCGTCAGTATGGTCTAGTGGTATACACTGGACTTGTACACCAGGGATCTCCCGTCAGTATGGTCTAGTGGTATAACACTGGACTTGTACACCAGGGATCTCCTGTCGGTATGGTCTAGTGGTATAACCTTGGATTTGTACACCAGGGATCTCCTGTCGGTATGGTCTAGTAGTATAACACTGGACTTGTACACCCGGGATCTCCTGTCGGTATGGTCTAGTGGTATACCACTGGACTTGTACACCAGGGATCTCCTGTCGATATGGTCTAGTGGTATAACACTGGACCTGTACACCAGGGATCTCCTGTCGGTATGGTCTAGTGGTATAACACTGGACTTGTACACCAGGGATCTCCTGTCGATATGGTCTGTGGTATACCACTGGACTTGTACACCAGGTATCTCCTGTTGATATGGTCTAGTGGTATACCACTGGACTTGTACACCAGGGATCCCCCGTCAGTATGGTCTAGTGGTATAACACTGGACTTGTACACCAGGGATCTCCTGTCAGTATGGTCTAGTGGTATAACACTGGACTTGTACACCAGGGATCTCCTGTCGATATGGTCTGTGGTATACCACTGGACTTGTACACCAGGTATCTCCTGTCGATATGGTCTAGTGGTATACCACTGGACTTGTACACCAGGGATCTCCCGTCAGAATGGTCTAGTGGTATAACACTGGACTTGTACACCCGGGATCTCCTGTCAGTATGGTCTAGTGGTATACACTGGACTTGTACACCAGGGATCTCCTGTCGATATGGTCTAGTGGTATACCACTGGACTTGTACACCAGGGATCCCCCGTCAGTATGGTCTAGTGGTATAACACTGGACTTGTACACCAGGGATCTCCTGTCAGTATGGTCTAGTGGTATACACTGGACTTGTACACCAGGGATCTCCTGTCGGTATGGTCTAGTGGTATAACACTGGACTTGTACACCAGGGATCTCCTGTCGGTATGGTCTAGTGGTATAACACTGGACTTGTACACCCGGGATCTCCTGTCGGTATGGTCTAGTGGTATACCACTGGACTTGTACACCAGGGATCTCCTGTCGATATGGTCTAGTGGTATAACACTGGACTTGTACACCAGGGATCTCCTGTCAGTATGGTCTAGTGGTATAACACTGGACTTGTACACCAGGGATCTCCTGTCGATATGGTCTGTGGTATACCACTGGACTTGTACACCAGGTATCTCCTGTCGATATGGTCTAGTGGTATACCACTGGACTTGTACACCAGGGATCTCCCGTCAGAATGGTCTAGTGGTATAACACTGGACTTGTACACCCGGGATCTCCTGTCAGTATGGTCTAGTGGTATACACTGGACTTGTACACCAGGGATCTCCTGTCGATATGGTCTAGTGGTATAACACTGGACTTGTACACCCGGGATCTCCTGTCGATATGGTCTAGTGGTATACACTGGACTTGTACACCCGGGATCTCCTGTCGATATGGTCTAGTGGTATACCACTGGACTTGTACACCAGGGATCTCCTGTCGATATGGTCTAGTGGTATAACACTGGACTTGTACACCAGGGATCTCCTGTCGGTATGGTCTAGTGGTATAACACTGGACTTGTACACCAGGGATCTCCTGTCGATATGGTCTAGTGGTATACCACTGGACTTGTACACCAGGGATCTCCTGTCGATATGGTCTAGTGGTATAACACTGGACTTGTACACCAGGGATCTCCTGTCAGTATGGTCTAGTGGTATAACACTGGACTTGTACACCAGGGATCTCCTGTCAGTATGGTCTAGTGGTATAACACTGGACTTGTACACCAGGGATCTCCTGTCGATATGGTCTAGTGGTATAACACTGGACTTGTACACCAGGGATCTCCTGTCGGTATGGTCTAGTGGTATAGCACTGGACTTGTACACCAGGGATCTCCTGTCGGTATGGTCTAGTGGTATAACACTGGACTTGTACACCAGGGATCTCCTGTCGATATGGTCTGTGGTATACCACTGGACTTGTACACCAGGTATCTCCTGTCGATATGGTCTAGTGGTATACCACTGGACTTGTACACCAGGGATCTCCCGTCAGTATGGTCTAGTGGTATAACACTGGACTTGTACACCAGGGATCTCCTGTCAGTATGGTCTAGTGGTATACACTGGACTTGTACACCAGGGATCTCCTGTCGGTATGGTCTAGTGGTATAGCACTGGACTTGTACACCAGGGATCTCCTGTCGGTATGGTCTAGTGGTATAACACTGGACTTGTACACCCGGGATCTCCTGTCGGTATGGTCTAGTGGTACAACACTGGACTTGTACACCCGGGATCTACCGTCAGTATGGTCTAGTGGTATAACACTGGACTTGTACACCAGGGATCTCCTGTCGGTTTGGTCTAGTGGTATAACACTGAACTTGTACACCAGGGATCTCCCGTCAGTATGGTCTAGTGGTATACCACTGGACTTGTACACCAGGGATCTCCCGTCAGTATGGTCTAGTGGTATAACACTGGACTTGTACACCAGGGATCTCCCGTCAGTATGGTCTAGTGGTATAACACTGGACTTGTACACCAGGGATCTCCCGTCAGTATGGTCTAGTGGTATACACTGGACTTGTACACCAGGGATCTCCTGTCAGTATGGTCTAGTGGTATAACACTGGACTTGTACACCAGGGATCTCCTGTCGGTATGGTCTAGTGGTATAACACTGGACTTGTACACCAGGGATCTCCTGTCGGTATGGTCTAGTGGTATAACACTGGACTTGTACACCAGGGATCTCCTGTCGGTATGGTCTAGTGGTATACACTGGACTTGTACACCAGGGATCTCCTGTCAGTATGGTCTAGTGGTATAACACTGGACTTGTACACCAGGGATCTCCTGTCAGTATGGTCTAGTGGTATAACACTGGACTTGTACACCAGGGATCTCCTGTCAGTATGGTCTAGTGGTATAACACTGGACTTGTACACCAGGGATCTCCTGTCGATATGGTCTAGTGGTATAACACTGGACTTGTACACCAGGGATCTCCTGTCAGTATGGTCTAGTGGTATAACACTGGACTTGTACACCAGGGATCTCCTGTCGATATGGTCTAGTGGTATAACACTGGACTTGTACACCAGGGATCTCCTGTCAATATGGTCTAGTGGTATAACACTGGACTTGTACACCAGGGATCTCCTGTCGATATGGTCTAGTGGTATAACACTGGACTTGTACACCAGGGATCTCCTGTCGGTATGGTCTAGTGGTATACCACTGGACTTGTACACCAGGGATCTCCTGTCGATATGGTCTAGTGGTATACCACTGGACTTGTACACCAGGGATCTCCCGTCAGTATGGTCTAGTGGTATAACACTGGACTTGTACACCAGGGATCTCCTGTCAGTATGGTCTAGTGGTATACACTGGACTTGTACACCAGGGATCTCCTGTCGGTATGGTCTAGTGGTATAACACTGGACTTGTACACCAGGGATCTCCTGTCGGTATGGTCTAGTGGTATAACACTGGACTTGTACACCAGGGATCTCCTGTCGGTATGGTCTAGTGGTATACCACTGGACTTGTACACCAGGGATCTCCTGTCGATATGGTCTAGTGGTATACCACTGGACTTGTACACCAGGGATCTCCCGTCAGTATGGTCTAGTGGTATAACACTGGACTTGTACACCAGGGATCTCCTGTCAGTATGGTCTAGTGGTATACACTGGACTTGTACACCAGGGATCTCCTGTCGGTATGGTCTAGTGGTATAACACTGGACTTGTACACCAGGGATCTCCTGTCGGTATGGTCTAGTGGTATAACACTGGACTTGTACACCAGGGATCTCCTGTCGGTATGGTCTAGTGGTATAACACTGGACTTGTACACCAGGGATCTCCTGTCAGTATGGTCTAGTGGTATAACACTGGACTTGTACACCAGGGATCTCCTGTCGGTATGGTCTAGTGGTATAACACTGGACTTGTACACCAGGGATCTCCTGTCAGTATGGTCTAGTGGTATAACACTGGACTTGTACACCAGGGATCTCCTGTCAGTATGGTCTAGTGGTATAACACTGGACTTGTACACCAGGGATCTCCTGTCGATATGGTCTAGTGGTATAACACTGGACTTGTACACCAGGGATCTCCTGTCGTATGGTCTAGTGGTATAACACTGGACTTGTACACCAGGGATCTCCTGTCGTATGGTCTAGTGGTATACACTGGACTTGTACACCAGGGATCTCCTGTCGGTATGGTCTAGTGGTATAACACTGGACTTGTACACCAGGGATCTCCTGTCAGTATGGTCTAGTGGTATAACACTGGACTTGTACACCCGGGATCTCCTGTCAGTATGGTCTAGTGGTATAACACTGGACTTGTACACCAGGGATCTCCTGTCAGTATGGTCTAGTGGTATAACACTGGACTTGTACACCAGGGATCTCCTGTCGATATGGTCTAGTGGTATAACACTGGACTTGTACACCAGGGATCTCCTGTCAGTATGGTCTAGTGGTATAACACTGGACTTGTACACCAGGGATCTCCTGTCGATATGGTCTAGTGGTATAACACTGGACTTGTACACCAGGGATCTCCTGTCGATATGGTCTAGTGGTATAACACTGGACTTGTACACCAGGGATCTCCTGTCAGTATGGTCTAGTGGTATAACACTGGACTTGTACACCCGGGATCTCCTGTCAGTATGGTCTAGTGGTATAACACTGGACTTGTACACCCGGGATCTCCTGTCAGTATGGTCTAGTGGTACAACACTGGACTTGTACACCAGGGATCTCCTGTCGATATGGTCTAGTGGTATAACACTGGACTTGTACACCAGGGATCTCCTGTCAGTATGGTCTAGTGGTATAACACTGGACTTGTACACCAGGGATCTCCTGTCGATATGGTCTAGTGGTATAACACTGGACTTGTACACCAGGGATCTCCTGTCGGTATGGTCTAGTGGTATACACTGGACTTGTACACCAGGGATCTCCTGTCGGTATGGTCTAGTGGTATACACTGGACTTGTACACCAGGGATCTCCTGTCAGTATGGTCTAGTGGTATACACTGGACTTGTACACCAGGGATCTCCTGTCAGTATGGTCTAGTGGTATAACACTGGACTTGTACACCAGGGATCTCCTGTCAGTATGGTCTAGTGGTATAACACTGGACTTGTACACCAGGGATCTCCTGTCAGTATGGTCTAGTGGTATACACTGGACTTGTACACCAGGGATCTCCTGTCGGTATGGTCTAGTAGTATAACACTGGACTTGTACACCAGGGATCTCCTGTCAGTATGGTCTAGTGGTATACCACTGGACTTGTACACCAGGGATCTCCTGTCGGTATGGTCTAGTGGTAACTCGGTAACAAGAGACCTATCTACTAGATAAAGTTCCCTGTCACAGCCTAACTACTCGATAAATTAGAAAAGGGCGATGTGTATATCCTTAAAGAACATACCTTGAGAAATGCGCTGGAATCTGTGTATATCTCCTCAGTTTCAAACTGTTCCTCCTTTTTCTACAGAAGAAAACAAGAAACAATGTAACAGGACATCCCATTGTAACATGACATCCCATTGTAACATGACATCCCATTGTAACATGACATCCCAATGTAACATGACATCCCAATGTAACAGGACATCCCATTGTAACATGACATCCCATTGTAACATGACATCCCATTGTAACATGACATCCCATTGTAACATGACATCCCATTGTAACATGACATCCCATTGTAACATGACATGCCAATGTAACATGACATCACAAATAATGTTACACGATATCACAAATATTGTAACATAATTTCAACACTCCAAGACATCCTGCTCACTCCCACACATACTGCACACTCCCACACACACTGCACACTCCCACACATACTGCAAACTCCCACACACGCTGCACACTCCCACACACACTGCACACTCCAACACACCCTGCACACTCCCACACATACTCCACACTCCCACACATACTGCACACTCCCACACACCCTGCACACTCCCACACATACTGCACAACTCCCATACATACTGCACACTCCACATACACATACTCCCACACACCCTGCACACTCCCACACATACTGCACACACTCCCACACATACTGCACACTCCCACACACTGCACACTCCCACACACACACTGCACACTCCCACACACACACTGCACACTCCCACACACACACTGCACACTCCCACACACACACTGCACACTCCACACACACATACTGCACACTCCCACACATACTGCACACTCCCACACACCCTGCACACTCCCACACATGACATACTGCACACTCCCAACATACTGCACACTCCCACACATACATACTGCACACTCCCACACATACATACTGCACACTCCCACACATGCATATTGCACACTCCGACACACCCACACATATATACTGCACACTCCCACACATACATACTGCACACTCCCACACATGCATACTGCACACTCCCACACATGCATACTGCACACTCCCACACTATACATACTGCACACTCCCACACATACTGCACACTACCAAACATACTGCACACTCCCACACACATATACTGCACACTACCACACATACATACTGCACACTCCCACACATGCATACTGCACACTCCGACACACACACCCTGCACACTCCCATACATACTGCACACTCCCACAACCCTGCACACTCCCACACACACTGCACACTCCCACACATACTGCACACTCCACACATACAGCACACTCCCACACATACTGCACACTCCCACACATACATACTGCACACTCCCACACATGCATACTGCACACTCCGACACATACATACTGCACACTCCCACACATACACCCTGCACACTCCACACACACACACAAATTACTGCAAACTGCCACACATACATCCTGCACACTCCCACACATACATACTGCACACTCCCACACATACATACTGCACACTCCCACACATACATACTGCACACTCCGACACACACACCCTGCACACTCCCATACATACTGCACACACCCACAAACCCTGCACACTCCCACACACACTGCACACTCCCACACATACTGCACACTCCCACACATACAGCACACTCCCACACATACTGCACACTCCCACACATACATACTGCACACTCCCACACATACATACTGCACACTCCGACACATACATACTGCACACTCCCACACATACACCCTGCACACTCTCACACACACACACACACACACACACATTACTGCAAACTGCCACACATACATCCTGCACACTCCCACACATACATACTGCACACTCCCACACATACATACTGCACACTCCCACACATACATACTGCACACTCCCACACATACATACTGCACACTCCCACACATACATACTGCACACTCCCACACATACATACTGCACACTCCCACACATACATACTGCACACTCCCACACATACATACTGCACACTCACACACATACATACTGCACACTCCCACACATACATACTGCACACTCCCACACATACATACTGCACACTCCCACACATACATACTGCACACTCCCACACATACATACTGCACACTCACACACATACATACTGCACACTCCCACACATACATACTGCACACTCCCACACATACATACTGCACACTCCCACACATACATACTGCACACTCACACACATACATACTGCACACTCCCACACATACACACATTACTGCACACTCCCACACATACATCCTGCACACTCCCACACATACATACTGCACACTCCCACACATATACCCTGCACACTCCCACACATACACCCTGCACACTCCCACACATATATACTGCACACTCCCACACATACACCCTGCACACTACCATACATACTGCACACTCCCACAAACCTGCACACTCCCACACACACTGCACACTCCCACACATACTGCACACTCCACACATGCACCTCCCACACATACTGCACACTCCCACAACATACTGCACACTCCCACACATACATACTGCACACTCCCACACATACATACTGCACACTCCCACACATACATACTGCACACTCCCACACATACACACATTACTGCAAACTGCCACACATACATCCTGCACACTCCCACACATACATACTGCACACTCCCACACATACATACTGCACACTCCCACACATACATACTGCACACTCCCACACACACACCCTGCACACTCCCATACATACTGCACACACCCACAAACCCTGCACACTCCCACACACACTGCACACTC
>CM026390.1:108561780-108578052 GCA_014843695.1 Archivesica marissinica
ACATACATACTGCACACTCCCACACATACATACTGCACACTCCCACACATACATACTGCACACTCCCACACATACATACTGCACACTCCCACACATACATCCTGCACACTCCCACACATACATACTGCACACTCCCACACATACATACTGCACACTCCCACACATACATACTGCACACTCCCACACATAACTGCACACTCCCACACATACATCTGCACACTCCAACATATACTGCACACTCCCACACATACATCTGCACACTCCCACACATACATACTGCACACTCCCACACATACATCCTGCACACTCCCACACATACATACTGCACACTCCCACACATACATCCTGCACACTCCCACACATACATACTGCACACTCCCACACATACATACTGCACACTCCCACACATACATACTGCACACTCCCACACATACATACTGCACACTCCCACACATACATACTGCACACTCCCACACATACATACTGCACACTCCCACACATACATACTGCACACTCCCACACATACACCCTGCACACTCCCACACATACACCCTGCACACTCCCACACATACATACTGCACACTCCCACACATACATACTGCACACTCCCACACATACATACTGCACACTCCCACACATACATACTGCACACTCCCACACATACATACTGCACACTCCCACACATACATACTGCACACTCCCACACATATACCCTGCACACTCCCACACATACATACTGCACACTCCCACACATATATACTACACACTCCCACACATATACCCTGCACACTCCCACACATACACCCTGCACACTCCCACACATATATACTGCACACTCCCACACATACATACTGCACACTCCCACACATACATACTGCACACTCCCACACATATACCCTGCACACTCCCACACATACACCCTGCACACTCCCACACATACTGTACATCTTCCGACAATGTTGCTTTATTTGCTCACCTCATTCCGTTCTGTTACACTCTGTTCACTAGGTGTTTCACTAGTTTGTCTGGATTTCTTTTTTGCTGAAGGATCAGATCTGTAAATTTGATATGTTATATAAATGATAGCAATAACAATTAAATGCCAGCTATGATGTATGCCAATATAACGATAGTGGACTGGAACAATCTCAATCATTGAATGCTTAAATGTACATTGTATCTATGGTACAGTTCAGTTAAATGTACATTGTATCTATGGTACAGTTCAGTTAAATGTACATTGTATCTATGGTACAGTTCAGTTAAATGTACATTGTATCCCGTAAAACTGGTACTGTCATATAAGATAGAAATTTTATTTAGAGTTGTTAAACATATATACCATCTCCATGGCCTAATGGTTAAGGCCTCCGCCTACAAAGTGGGAGGTCGAAAGTTCGAACCTCATTAGAGGTTCATTCTGATATGGCCGGTTGGTGAGCCGCAAGCTAGTTAAATAATGTGACCAGTAACATCAAAGAGGCAGATAGCAGTCATAAAGGATATAAGATAATTTAAAGATGTCTCCATTATAGGTCAAATGGAAGACAAACAGTCCAAACGTTTAGAAGGTCGACATATTTGAGAGACTGATTGGACATGCGAACGAAACTGAAGTCATGGAATAGAAACTAAATCTATTTGTGACACAGGCTCAATGATAACTACAATTAGTGAACACCTTTACAACATCCTAGAACCCAGACCAGAGTTACACAACGTTAAGAATTTCACAAATGGAAATGTTTTACCTTATTCTGGGTATATTGAAGCTTTTGTGGTGATACCGGGAATATCAAAACATGAAATAGTTGTTAGCTCCCAGATACAGAATACAACTTAAATGTCCTGGCAATTGTTGGAACCAATCTACTATGCTATGTCGAGGTTCAAAATACAGATGTTTTATCAACACCATGGGAAGCAGCTGTTTCTGCGCTTACAGGAGGTAAAGTAAGGTCTACAAATAGAAGAGACATTACCCTGCAACCATTTGAAACCAAGACGATTACAGGGTTGGTCAGCACGGTCGGTGACATAGAAACTGCTGTCACTGAAACATCTGAAAATACATTCAGCAGAATAGGAATTTGTCCGAGAGTTGTGGAATTGAACAAACCAATTAAGATGGCAAGAGTTTTAATATGTCAGCCAAGGTGGTACAGATACAACCAAAGGAAGTCCTTTGCGATTTGCATGAGGTAAGTGATGAAAACTCGGGATCCAGCTAAGACGAAAGCTGCAACTCGACAAGAAGTTGATGGTTTAGCTGAAGAGGAAAAGATAGACAAGTGTGTGCATGATTTAAAGATAAGTAACTCAGATGTTCCTAAAGACAAAAATCGAAATCGTTCAGTGTGCTTTCTACAAATGGAGGAACATCTTCTCATCTGGCCCTCTTGACATAGGACACACTAACTTAGTAACTAAGTTAGTGCAGCACGAGATACACCTGGATGAACCTAGACCATTTAAGGACCCATACCGCACTGTGCCACACGGATTAATAGAGGAAGTCGCGTAACATCTTAAAGAAATGCACGCAATGGGATCGTACAACCTTCAAAGAGTGCATTTTCATCTAATGTGATCATATTTAAGAAGGATGGTACCATACGCTTCTGCATCAACTTTAGAATATTAAATAACCTAACAATTACAGATGCATATGACATACCATGTATTGAAGACACGCTGCACCTACTATCCGGCACCAAATACTTCAAGTTTCTGGCAAGTGGAAGTAAGCGAGGAGGACAAGCCCAAGACAGCATTTCAAGTAGGCAATTTGAGGTTCTATGAATGTAACCGAATGCCATTTGGGCTATGAAGAGCACCCGCAACCTTCCAACATTTAATGGAACGTTGCACGAGAGACACGAATTTGTGCGATTGTCCGATATATCTTCACGTTATCATCGTGTATTCCACCAATGTTGAAGAACAAAGACTTGAAGCTGTATTCAAGCGAATCAATGACAATAATCTCGAACTAAAAGGAAGTAAGTGTGCATTTTTTAAGAAAGAGGTTATATATTTAGGACACCTAGTTTCTGACAAAGAAATAATCACAGATCCAGACAGAGTCGAAGCTGTGAGCAATTGGCCAGTACCAAAGTCTGTTAGAGATGTGATTAAAGATTTTGACCAACCACTCAATGGCATGTTGAACTCCAAAAAGAGGACTAAGAAACAGTCTAAGAAGACACCATTTGAATGGGGTCAAGCTCAGCGAAAGGAATTTCTATGTATCAAGGACATAATACTCAAGGAAAACTAAAGTTAAACATAGCACTCAAGGGAAAGTAAAGTGAAACACAGTACTCAAGGACATAGTACTTAAGTACATAGTACTCAAGGACATAGCACTCAAGGGAAAGTAAAGTGAAACATAGTACTCAAGGACATAGTACTCAAGGGAAAGTAAAGTGAAACATAGCACTCAAGGGAAAGTAAAGTGAAACACAGTACTCAAGGACATAGTACTTAAGTACATAGTACTCAAGGACATAGTACTCAAGGACATAGTACTCAAGGACATAGTACTCAAGGACATAGCACTCAAGGGAAAGTAAAGTGAAACATAGTACTCAAGGACATAGTACTTAAGTACATAGTACTCAAGGACATAGTACTCAAGGGAAAGTAAAGTGAAACATAGTACTCAAGGACATAGCACTCAAGGGAGAGTAAAGTGAAACACAGTACTCAAGGGAAAGTAAAGTGAAACACAGTACTCAAGGGAAAGTAAAGTGAAACACAGTACTCAAGGACATAGTACTCAAGGACATAGTACTCAAGTACATAGTACTTAAGTACACAGTACTCAAGGACATAGTACTCAAGGACATAGTACTCAAGGACATAGTACTTAAGTACACAGTACTCAAGGACATAGTACTTAAGTACACAGTACTCAAGGACATAGTACTCAAGGACATAGTACTTAAGTACACAGTACTCAAGGACATAGTACTCAAGGACATAGTACTTAAGTACACAGTACTCAAGGACATAGTACTCAAGGACATAGTACTCAAGGACATAGTACTTAAGTACACAGTACTCAAGGACATAGTACTCAAGGACATAGTACTCAAGGACATAGTACTTAAGTACATAGTACTCAAGTACTAACCCTCAAGGGAAAGTAAAGTGAAACATAGCACTCAAGGGAAAGTAAAGTGAAACATAGTACTCAAGGGAAAGTAAAGTGAAACATAGTACTCAAGGGAAAGTAAAGTGAAACATAGTACTCAAGGGAAAGTAAAGTGAAACATAGTACTCAAGGGAAAGTAAAGTGAAACATAGTACTCAAGGGAAAGTAAAGTGAAACATAGTACTCAAGGGAAAGTAAAGTGAAACATAGCACTCAAGGGAAAGTAAAGTGAAACATAGTACTCAAGGACATAGTACTTAAGTACATAGTACGCAAGGACATAGTACTCAAGGGAAAGTAAAGTGAAACATAGTACTCAAGGACATAGCACTCAAGGGAAAGTAAAGTGAAACACAGTACTCAAGGGAAAGTAAAGTGAAACACAGTACTCAAGGGAAAGTAAAGTGAAACACAGTACTCAAGGGAAAGTAAAGTGAAACACAGTACTCAAGGACATAGTACTCAAGGACATAGTACTCAAGGACATAGTACTCAAGGACATAGACTTAAGTACACAGTACTCAAGGACATAGTACTCAAGGACATAGTACTAAGACAAGCACTCAAGGGAAAGTAAAGTGAAACACAGTACTCAAGGACATAGTACTCAAGGACATAGTACTCAAGGACATAGTACTCAAGGACATAGTACTGAAGGACATAGTACTCAAGGACATAGTACTTAAGTACACAGTACTCAAGGACATAGTACTCAAGGACATAGTACTCAAGGACATAGTACTCAAGGACATAATACTCAAGGACATAGTACTTAAGTACACAGTACTCAAGGATATAGTACTCAAGTACATAGTACTCAAGGACATAGTACTCAAGGACATAGTACTCAAGGACATAGTACTTAAGTACACATTACTCAAGGACATAGTACTCAAGGACATAGTACTCAAGGACATAGTACTCAAGTACATAGTACTTAAGTACATAGTACTCAAGGACATAGTACTTAAGTACATAGTACTCAAGGACATAGTACTCAAGTACATAGTACTCAAGGACATAGTACTCAAGGACACAGTACTCAAGGACACAATACTCAAGGACATAGTACTCAAGGACATAGTACTCAAGGACACAGTACTCAAGGACACAGTACTCAAGGACATAGTACTCAAGGACATAGTACTCAAGGACATAGTACTCAAGGACATAGTACTTAAGTACACAGTACTCAAGGACATAGTACTCAAGGACATAGTACTCAAGGACATAGTACTCAAGGACATAGTACTCAAGGACATAGTACTTAAGTACACAGTACTCAAGGACATAGTACTCAAGGACATAGTACTCAAGGACATATACTCAAGGACATAGTACTTAAGTACACAGTACTCAAGGACATATTACTCAAGTACATAGTACTCAAGGACATAGTACTCAAGGACATAGTACTCAAGGACATAGTACTCAAGGACATAGTACTTAAGTACACATTACTCAAGGACATAGTACTCAAGGACATAGTACTCAAGGACATAGTACTCAAGTACATAGTACTTAAGTACATAGTACTCAAGGACATAGTACTTAAGTACATAGTACTCAAGGACATAGTACTCAAGTACATAGTACTCAAGGACATAGTACTCAAGGACACAGTACTCAAGGACACAGTACTCAAGGACATAGTACTCAAGGACATAGTACTCAAGGACACAGTACTCAAGGACACAGTACTCAAGGACATAGTACTCAAGTACATAGTACTCAAGGACATAGTACTTAAGTACATAGTACTCAAGGACATAGTACTCAAGTACATAGTACTCAAGGACATAGTACTCAAGGACATAGTACTCAAGGACATAGTACTCAAGGACATAGTACTCAAGGACATAGTACTCAAGGACTAACCCTCAAGGGAAAGTAAAGTGAAACATAGCACTCAAGGGAAAGTAAAGTGAAACATAGTACTCAAGGGAAAGTAAAGTGAAACATAGTACTCAAGGGAAAGTAAAGTGAAACATAGTACTCAAGGGAAAGTAAAGTGAAACATAGTACTCAAGGGAAAGTAAAGTGAAACATAGTACTCAAGGGAAAGTAAAGTGAAACATAGTACTCAAGGGAAAGTAAAGTGAAACATAGTACTCAAGGGAAAGTAAAGTGAAACATAGTACTCAAGGGAAAGTAAAGTGAAACATAGTACTCAAGGGAAAGTAAAGTGAAACATAGTACTCAAGGGAAAGTAAAGTGAAACATAGTACTCAAGGGAAAGTAAAGTGAAACATAGTACTCAAGGGAAAGTAAAGTGAAACATAGTACTCAAGGGAAAGTAAAACTGAATTGGAAGAGTATTAAAAAGAATAGTGAACTGACACACTGACAACTAAAGGAGAGTTACACATGTTGGATACAAACATTGAAATGGAAAATATGACAGAGCATATGACAGAAAGGGAGATACGGATTAGGAGGAGAGAACTTGTACACAAACAAATGACAATGGAGGAGGAATGTAGATTTATGGCTGAACAAATGGAAAGAGATAGATATACGTTAAGAGGACATGAGACGATTGCAAAATCAACGGGAAATGCAGGGGCATACTATGAATGTAGGAAGTTATCTGGAATACAGGGATAAAGAACCCGGAAGGAATACGTATACAAAAGTAGGAACTATGAGAGATGAATTAAGTCAGATGACTGAAAATAGATGAACATCATTTATTATGTATCTACCACTACAACGTAACTAATTGTGTCTACAGTACTATAATACGGCTTACGACTGAAATATATAACTTATATACTATATAAAAAAGAATTCCCAATATATGGAATGGAATGGAAGGGAGTTTCAACTGATACATAAACACAGACACAATTTATTCATAAAATTGTCTTTATTCGAATTAATAACCATGAGACACTGGTACCTGGCCTACAAGGATAGGATTTGGGAATTACTGATGTTCATAAAAAAAAGTGTCTCATAAGTCAGTAATGGCTGGCCCTTTCAATAGGGGTGACACTATAATAAACAAACACTTTACTTTAACTTAATATATAGCAACCCCAATAGCCTTGCTGGCTTATCAGATAATTACTGGAATACCAAGATTTCCCCAATACCAATTATACAAACATCACTGCACACGACAGTAAATCACTCAGTATGTATTGTTCAATCAGAAAACAGCTTAATGTAAATCTTGTACACATCATGTACCCTGTAAATACACAGTTGGGACATTCTCAATCAATTTTGACAATCTCCAAGACCCGGTGTCATATAGAATATTGCCCCCCCCTCAAAATAATGACCCGCGGGTCATTATTCAGCCATAGAATATTGACCCCCTTGCGGAAAAATGACCCCCCTTGCAAATAGCAATATATAGTGGGAAAATATTGAATTTATTATAATTAAATGTTAGTTAGCACTGTTTAAGGCCTAACAACATATATTTTGATTTAATGATGTACAGAATAACATAAATATATTGAATCTGAAAAAGAAGTATGCAGATAATTTGTCTCTTATCAATTTCTAAAGATGATCATGAGGTGGTGGGTGCTGTATAACTAGGAGGTTCACATAATGCATACTATTTACACAGACAAACATAAAACAAAGACAAACATAAAACAAATAAGAACAATGACCCCCACCCCCTATGTATAGACTACAATTATGAGAGAGGGTCACTTTTCGATGCCATGGAATAATGACCCCCTGGAATGGGTCTGTCTGTATCATTGCACTATCCTATAAAAATCTAAAATGACTTGATCTCTTCAGGAGGCTTCGCTCATATGGGCAACCAGTAGTGACGATAAATAATTGAAAAACACACTCACACTATGGATGCTTCTACAGCAGAAATTGATGTATATTTCTTTAACAAATTTAATTAATATGTTATCCACTTATTATAGCAAACTATTCTTATCATGTTTATTCATATTTTCTTAATCTTTCCAGAAAATGTGCACAATTATGTAATATGTTGTTAACAATTGTAATTCTGACTATTGTGGATCATATTAAGCCAATATCTTGTTAGCCACAGGTGTGAAAAGCAATAAAACCTTATTTTTATGGAACTGCAACCAACAGTGACACTTCCTGTGTTCCCAATACACTGGTTACATGTTTTATATCATTCATAATAAGTAATATTTTAATATTGTATGAGCAAGGACAGACAACATTCTACTTTATAACGTGTCCCTCCATATCTATTCAGTGCAAGAAACTGTTCCATGCATACATGTAGAATGTGACCCCCATAATGTAGATTATCTGATTGAGGGTAGGTCACTTTTCCATGCCATAGAATAATGACCCCCCTATATGTAGATTATCCGAGTGAAGGCAGGTCAAACTTCCAATGTCCCCCTATAATTATGTAAACTATCTGGATCTGGATATCTACGTTGCAGGGCCAGTTACGGCATAAGGTGCAACGGGAGAGAGTCTAGTAGAGCGGATTTAGAGCTGTCCTGAAACCGCCTATTGTCTCTGCACACACAACATTGTCACTTAATTTATTCCAGTCTAGTACTGTTTTAGGGAAGAATGATTGTTTGTACTGCTCTTTATTACAAGTGAAAGTTTTGAAGCACTTTGAATTATTTGTAATTTGATTTTCTAGAATGTTTGTAGTAGTACAGTCAGTGAATTTACGTATTTTTACGTTTCGCTTAGCCCTTATGGGTGTGAGTATGTCGTGACAAGGTAAAGCTGGCACCTTCCCCTCGACCACGTTGTATAGGAACGTCAGTCTTTTGGCCTTCCTTCTGGACTGTAGGCTCTCGAGCTCCAGTTTCTGCAGCATGTTTGTGATGCAGCCTTCTTCTCGGGAATGGTAGTCGCCAGTGATGAATCTGGCCGCTTGCCTTTGAACTTTCTCAATTCGCTCGATGTCTTTTACATAGGTAGGGTCCCAGACTATGGAACTATACTCAAGTGATGAGCGTACAAGAGCTAGATATGCTGTCTTTCTGCAAGTTGCTGGGCAGTGGTTTAGGTTGCGCCTGATGAAACCGAGCTATATGAGTGAGGGGGGTCACTTTTCCATGCCATAGAATAATGACCCCTCTGTATGTAAACTATGAGTGAGGGGGTCACTTTTCGATGCCATAGAATAATGACCTACCTGTGTGTAAACTATACGAATGAGGTGGGTCACTTTTCCATGCCATAGAATAATGACCCCCCTGTGTGTAAACTATATGAGTGAGTGGGGTCACTTTTCCATGCAATAAAATAATGACCCCATTATGTTTACACAGTACGAGTGACGGCGGGTCACTTTTCCATGCCATAGAATAATGACACCCCTATGTTTACACAGAACGAGTGACGGTGGGTCCCTTTTCCATGCCATAGAATAATGACCCCCCTGTGTGTAAACTATATGAGTGAGTGGGTCACTTTTCCATGCCATAGAATAATGACCCCCCTGTGTGTAAACTATATGAGTGATGGGGTCACTTTTCCATGCCATAGAATAATGACCCCCCCTATGTTTAAACTGTACAACTGAGGGGGTGTCACTTTTCCATGCCATAGAATAATGACCCTCCCTGTGTGTAAACTATATGAGTCAGAGGGTCACTTTTCCATGTCATAGAATAATCACAAACATATGTGTAGATTATATGAGTGGGAGGGGGTCACTATCCATATCATAGGATAATCACCCCCATATGTTTAGATTATATGAGTGGGAGGGGCTCACTATCCATATCATATGATAATCACCCCCCTATGTGTAGATTATATGAGTGGGAGGGTGTCACTATCCATATCACAGAATAATCACCCCCTATGTTTAGATTATATGAGTGGGAGGGGGTCACTATCCATATCAGAGGATAATCACTCCCATATGAATAGATTATATATGTGGGAGGGGGTCACTATCCATATCACAGAATAATCACCCCCATATGTGTAGATTATATGAGTGGGAGGGGGTCACTATCCATATCATAGGATAATCACCCCCATATGTGTAGATTATATGAGTGGGAGGGTGTCACTATCCATATCAGAGGATAATCACCCCCATATGAATAGATTATATGAGTGGGAGGGGGTCACTATCCATATCATAGGATAATCACCCCCCTATGTGTAGATTATATGAGTGGGAGGGTGTCACTATCCATATCACAGAATAATCACCCCCATATGTGTAGATTATATGAGTGGGAGGGTGTCACTATCCATATCATAGAATAATCACCCCCATATGTGTAGATTATATGAGTGGGAGGGTGTCACTATCCATATCACAGAATAATCACCCCCATATGTGTAGATTATATGAGTGGGAGGGTGTCACTATCCATATCATAGGATAATCACCCCCATATGTGTAGATTATATGAGTGGGAGGGGGTCACTATCCATATCATAGGATAATCACCCCCATATGTGTAGATTATATGAGTGGGAGGGGGTCACTATCCATATCAGAGGATAATCACCCCCATATGTGTAGATTATATGAGTGGGAGGGGGTCACTATCCATATCATAGGATAATCACCCCCATATGTGTAGATTATATGAGTGGGAGGGTGTCACTATCCATATCATAGGATAATCACCCCCATATGTGTAGATTATATGAGTGGGAGGGTGTCACTATCCATATCATAGGATAATCACCCCCATATGTATAGATTATATGAGTGGGAGGGGGTCACTATCCATATCATAGGATAATCACCCCCATATGTATAGATTATATGAGTGGGAGGGGGTCACTATCTATATCATAGAATAGTTTTGCAATGCTCAATGACGAAATCTGCAGACTAATTGGCATCGACCATCGCAGGACAAGTGCATATCACCCCCAAACAAATGGTTTAATGGAAAGGTTTAATCAAACACTTGTCCATACATTGGTAAAATATACCAATGATGAGCAAAATAATTGGGACGACTTCATCCATCCCGCTTTACTGGCTGATCGATATGGCATGGAAAAGTGATCCCCCCTCACTCATATAGTTAATATACTGGGGGGTCATTATTCTATGGCATGGAAAAGTGACCCCCTTCACTCATATAGTTAATATACAGGGGGGTCATTATTCTATGGCATGGAAAAGTGACCCCCTTCACTCATATAGTTAATATACAGGGGGGTCATTATTCTATGGCATGGAAAAGTGACCCCCTTCACTCATATAGTTAATATACAGGGGGGTCATTATTCTATGGCATGGAAAAGTGACCCCCTTCACTCATATAGTTAATATACAGGGGGGTCATTATTCTATGGCATGGAAAAGTGACCCCCTTCACTCATATAGTTAATATACAGGGGGTCATTATTCTATGGCATGGAAAAGTGACCCACCTCACTCATATAGTTAATATACAGGGGGGTCATTATTCTATGGCATGGAAAAGTGACCCCCTTCACTCATACAGTTTACATACAGGGGGGTCATTATTCTATGGCATGGAAAAGTGACCCCCCTTCACTCATATAATTAATATACAGGGGGGTCATTATTCTATGGCATGGAAAAGTGACCCCCTTCACTCATATAGTTAATATACAGAGTCATTATTCTACGGCATGGAAAATTGACCCCACCTCGCTCATATAGTTAATATACAGGAGGGTCTTTATTCTATATGGCATGGAAAAGTGACCCCCTTCACTTAGTTAATATACAGGGGGGGGCATTATTCTATGGCATGGAAAAGTGACCCTCCCCCCTCTCATATAGTTTACATACATACAGGTGGTCATTATTCTACGGCATGGAAAAGTGACCACTCTCACTCTTACTGTGTAAACATAGGGGGGTCATTATTCTATGGCATGGAAAAGTTTCTTGCATTGGGAGGCACACGTTATAAAACATAATGGTATCTGTCCTTGCTCATACAATAATAAAATATTATGTATTATGAATGATATAAAACATGTAACACAGGAAGTGTCACAGTTGATTGCAGTGCTCCAACAATAAGGTTTTATTGCTTTATTATGGCGATTTTCACACCTGTGGAAAAATTAGTTAGCCACACCAGTCAGAATTATAATGGTTAACAGCATATTATATATTTTCTGGAAAGTTTAAGAGAACATGCATGAATATGATAAGAATGGTTAGTACTGTGCTATTTTATGGTATTTATTTTGAGCTGCATGGTTTCAAATACCAATTAAGTTGAGTGTATGTCTTTTTTCATACATAAATTCAATATAATTTTATTGATAATTGTTAATTTTATAGCTTATGCAATTATTAATAAAATATATTGATAACATTGTTTTTGTAGGCTTTGGGGATGGGGGGGGGGTCATTATTCTATAAGGGGGGTCATTATTCTATAATAGAATATGGACCCGCGGGTCACTTTTTCCTATAGAATAATGACCCGCGGGTCATTATTTTGGCGGGTCAATATTCTATATGACACCGGTAAGTGTATATTCCAGTTTCCTGGCCATCTGCTTTGATACACATGTGGCAAATGTAACAGATGTAATCATCATGAGTATTAATAAGATCCGGCCCATTGAACAGACAATTTATTGATGTTTCTAATGGTGTAAACAAAATTTGCATGATGACTCCACCCCAAAAAATAATGCCGTAAAGTTAACCTTACTTTAAATAATTTCTGCACAACGTTATTTAGTCTGTTGTATTTTAAATCGAAAACCACGCCTTCAACAAATTTGGCCTTCACTAAGTAATGCTGAGGCGTCACGGACGATTATATAACATGAATACAACTAGAGACTAGCACTCGGACAATGAAACGCACGGCTCTACGACTGCATAGGTGTGTAACGCACGGCTCTACGACGGGATAGGTGTAGTAAGTTAACCGATGTAACGCACGGCTCTACGACAGGATAGGTGTAGTAATGCACGCTCTACGACGGGATAGGTGTAGTAAGTTAACCGATGTAACGCACAGCTCTACGACGGGATAGGTGTAGTAAGTTAACCGATGTAACGCACAGCTCTACGACGGGATAGGTGTAGTAAGTTAACCGATGTAACACACGGCTCTACGACGGGATAGGTGTAGTAAGTTAACCGTGTTCCTATGACAGGGTAGATGTAGTAAGTTAACCGTGTTCCTATGACAGGGTAGGTGTAGTAAGTTAACCGTGTTCCTATGACAGGGTAGGTGTAGTAAGTTAACCGTGTTCCTATGACGGGTAGGTGTAGTAAGTTAACCGTGTTCCTATGACGGGTAGGTGTAGTAAGTTAACCGTGTTCCTATGACGGGTAGGTGTAGTAAGTTAACCGTGTTCCTATGACGGGTAGGTGTAGTAAGTTAACCGTGTTCCTATGACGTGTAGGTGTAGTAAGTTAACCGTGTTCCTATGACAGGGTAGGTGTAGTAAGGTAACCGTGTTCCTATGACAGGGTAGATGTAGTAAGTTAACCGTGTTCCTATGACAGGGTAGGTGTAGTAAGTTAACTGTGTTCCTACGACAGGGTAGGTGTAGTAAGTTAACCGATGTAACGCACGGGATAGGTGTGTAACGCACGGCTCTACGACGGGATAGGTGTAGTAAGTTAACCGTGTTCCTATGACAGGGTAGGTGTAGTAAGTTAACCGTATTCCTATGACAGGGTAGATGTAGTAAGTTAACCGTGTTCCTATGACAGGGTAGGTGTAGTAAGTTAACCGTGTTCCTATGACAGGGTAGGTGTAGTAAGTTAACCGTGTTCCTATGACAGGGTAGGTGTAGTAAGTTAACCGTGTTCCTATGACAGGGTAGGTGTAGTAAGTTAACCGTGTTCCTATGACAGGTAGGTGTAGTAAGTACCGGTTCCTATGACAGGGTAGGTGTAGTAAGTTAACCGTGTTCCTATGACAGGGTAGGTGTAGTAAGTTAACCGTGTTCCTATGACAGGGTAGGTGTAGTAAGTTAACCGTGTTCCTATGCAGGTAGTGTATAAGTTAACCGTGTTCCTATGACAGGGTAGATGTAGTAAGTTAACCGTGTTCCTATGACGGGTAGTGTAGTAGTTAACCGTGTTCTATGACGGGAGGTGTAGTAAGTTACCGTGTTCCTATGACAGGGTAGGTGTAGTAAGTTAACCGTGTTCCTATGACAGGGTAGATGTAGTAAGTTAACCGTGTTCCTATGACAGGGTAGGTGTAGTAAGTTAACCGTGTTCCTATGACAGGGTAGGTGTAGTAAGTTAACCGTGTTCCTATGACAGGGTAGGTGTAGTAAGTTAACCGTGTTCCTATGACAGGGTAGGTGTAGTAAGTTAACCGTGTTCCTATGACAGGGTAGGTGTAGTAAGTTAACCGTGTTCCTATGACAGGGTAGGTGTAGTAAGTTAACCGTGTTCCTATGACAGGGTAGGTGTGTAGTTAACCGTGTCCTATGACGGGTGGTGTGTGTTGTGTTTTGTGGTGGTGTGTGTTGTGTTTTGGGGTGTGTGTTGTTGTTTTGGGGTGGTGTTGTTGTGTTTTGGGGTGGTGTGTGTTGTGTTTTGGGGTGTGTGTGTTGTGTTTTGGGGTGGTGTTTGTTGTGTGTTTTGGGTGTGTAGTAAGTTACCGTGTTCCTATGACAGGGTAGGTGTAGTAAGTTAACCGTGTTCCTATGACAGGTAGGTGTAGTCAGTAACCGTGTTCCTATGAGTGGTGTGTGTTGTGTTTTGACAGGGTAGGTGTAGTAAGGTAACCGTGTTTTGGGGTGTGTGTGGTGTGTTCCTATGACAGGGTAGTGTAGTAAGTTAACCGTGTTCCTATGACAGGGTAGATGTAGTAAGTTAACCGTGTTCCTATGACAGGGTAGGTGTAGTAAGGTAACCGTGTTCCTATGACAGGGTAGGTGTAGTAAGTTAACCGTGTTCCTATGACGGGGTAGGTGTAGTAAGTTAACTGTGTTCCTATGACAGGGTAGGTGTAGTAAGTTAACCGTGTTCCTATGACAGGGTAGGTGTAGTAAGTTAACCAGTCATATTGAAGAGGAACATATGACTTTAAGATGCATACATTGAATGCAAAATCATAACATGCTATCCGACACACTCGTTTCTCACCAATGCAACCCAGGTTCAATCCTCGGTCTGAAAAATATATGAGGTGGTACGGTGGTCGCCAGATAGGACAGGTGGGCTTTCCTTGGTTTCATCCCACACGAATGACAACAAAATATGCTGTCATCTGCGCCAACGAGAATGATTAATATAAGTTGTAACAACTTGTTTCGCAATCGTTGTCAAATAAATAAAGTATATACTTGAAGTTCTTTAACCCGTAACCTGCCAATCACGACTAATGTCGATTTTACAAACAGCATAGAGCCAGATCAGATGGCACAGAACGTGCCGTGTGATCAGGCTCTATGCTGTTTGCTATTCGGATAGTGGAGCAGAACACGTGTCTGAATAGCAAACAGCATACATGTAGATCCTGATCAGATGCTGCGTTATGCCTCGGCTGATATGAACCTATGTTTTTTGCACATTCCTTTCAATTAATCGGCAGGTCATGGGTTACCATGCAAAAGATTGCTACTATATATTACAAGTAACCTACCCTGACTGCTTGGCCGCCTTAGATTGTTTAATTTCTTCCTTGCTCTTTAGGACAACTTTCAAATCATCTGGGCTGCCAACACCAAACTGAATAAATACACAATTAACTGATAACTGAATAAATACATAATTAACTGATAACTGAATAAATACATAATTAACTGATAATTGAATAAATACAAAATTAACTGATAACTGAATAAATACATAATTAACTGATAACTTAATATATACATACAATTAACTGATAACTGAATAAATACATACAATTAACTGATAACTGAATAAATACATAATTAACTGATAACTGAATAAATACATACAATTAACTGATAACTGAATAAATACATAATTAACTGATAACTGAATAAATACATAATTAGTTGACAACTGAATGGTTGGATTTGAAAAAAAATGGATGAAACTGAATTAGCATAAATAGTAAGGGTTCCAGTCAAAACATACCCAAGTCAAAACGTACCCTGGGTATAAGTCAAAACGTACCCTGGGTATAAGTCAAAACGTACCCTGGGTATAAGTCAAAACGTACCCTGGGTATAAGTCAAAACGTACCCTGGGTATA
>CM026390.1:108579052-108591552 GCA_014843695.1 Archivesica marissinica
GTGTTCCTATGACAGGGTAGGTGTAGTAAGTTAACCGTGTTCCTATGACAGGGTAGGTGTAGTAAGTTAACCGTGTTCCTATGACAGGGTAGGTGTAGTAAGTTAACCGTGTTCCTATGACAGGGTAGGTGTAGTAAGTTAACCGTGTTCCTATGACAGGGTAGGTGTAGTAAGTTAACCGTGTTCCTATGACAGGGTAGGTGTAGTAAGTTAACCGTGTTCCTATGACAGGGTAGGTGTAGTAAGTTAACCGTGTTCCTATGACAGGGTAGGTGTAGTAAGTTAACCGTGTTCCTATGACAGGGTAGGTGTAGTAAGTTAACCGTGTTCCTATGACAGGTAGTGTAGTAAGTTAACCGTGTTCCTATGACAGGGTAGGTGTAGTAAGTTAACCGTGTTCCTATGACAGGGTAGGTGTAGTAAGTTAACCGTGTTCCTATGACAGGGTAGGTGTAGTAAGTTAACCGTGTTCCTATGACAGGGTAGGTGTAGTAAGTTAACCGTGTTCCTATGACAGGGTAGATGTAGTAAGTTAACCGTGTTCCTATGACAGGGTAGGTGTAGTAAGGTAACCGTGTTCCTATGACAGGGTAGGTGTAGTAAGTTAACCGTGTTCCTATGACGGGGTAGGTGTAGTAAGTTAACTGTGTTCCTATGACAGGGTAGGTGTAGTAAGTTAACCGTGTTCCTATGACAGGGTAGGTGTAGTAAGTTAACCAGTCATATTGAAGAGGAACATATGACTTTAAGATGCATACATTGAATGCAAAATCATAACATGCTATCCGACACACTCGTTTCTCACCAATGCAACCCAGGTTCAATCCTCGGTCTGAAAAATATATGAGGTGGTACGGTGGTCGCCAGATAGGACAGGTGGGCTTTCCTTGGTTTCATCCCACACGAATGACAACAAAATATGCTGTCATCTGCGCCAACGAGAATGATTAATATAAGTTGTAACAACTTGTTTCGCAATCGTTGTCAAATAAATAAAGTATATACTTGAAGTTCTTTAACCCGTAACCTGCCAATCACGACTAATGTCGATTTTACAAACAGCATAGAGCCAGATCAGATGGCACAGAACGTGCCGTGTGATCAGGCTCTATGCTGTTTGCTATTCGGATAGTGGAGCAGAACACGTGTCTGAATAGCAAACAGCATACATGTAGATCCTGATCAGATGCTGCGTTATGCCTCGGCTGATATGAACCTATGTTTTTTGCACATTCCTTTCAATTAATCGGCAGGTCATGGGTTACCATGCAAAAGATTGCTACTATATATTACAAGTAACCTACCCTGACTGCTTGGCCGCCTTAGATTGTTTAATTTCTTCCTTGCTCTTTAGGACAACTTTCAAATCATCTGGGCTGCCAACACCAAACTGAATAAATACACAATTAACTGATAACTGAATAAATACATAATTAACTGATAACTGAATAAATACATAATTAACTGATAATTGAATAAATACAAAATTAACTGATAACTGAATAAATACATAATTAACTGATAACTTAATATATACATACAATTAACTGATAACTGAATAAATACATACAATTAACTGATAACTGAATAAATACATAATTAACTGATAACTGAATAAATACATACAATTAACTGATAACTGAATAAATACATAATTAACTGATAACTGAATAAATACATAATTAGTTGACAACTGAATGGTTGGATTTGAAAAAAAATGGATGAAACTGAATTAGCATAAATAGTAAGGGTTCCAGTCAAAACATACCCAAGTCAAAACGTACCCTGGGTATAAGTCAAAACGTACCCTGGGTATAAGTCAAAACGTACCCTGGGTATAAGTCAAAACGTACCCTGGGTATAAGTCAAAACGTACCCTGGGTATAAGTCAAAACGTACCCTGGGTATAAGTCAAAACGTACCCTGGGTATAAGTCGGTATAAGTCAAAACGTACCCTGGGTATAAGTCAAAACGTACCCTGGGTATAAGTCAAAACGTACCCTGGGTATAAGTCAAAACGTACCCTGGGTATAAGTCAAAACGTACCCTGGGTATAAGTCAAAACGTACCCTGGGTATAAGTCAAAACGTACCCTGGGTATAAGTCAAAACGTACCCTGGGTATAAGTCAAACGTACCCTGGGTAATCAAAACGTACCCTGGGTATAAGTCAAAACGTACCCTGGGTATAAGTCAAAACGTACCCTGGGATAGTCAAAACGTACCCTGGGTATAAGTCAAAACGTACCCTGGGTATAAGTCAAAACGTACCCTGGGTATAAGTCAAAACGTACCCTGGGTATAAGTCAAAACGTACCCTGGGTATAAGTCAAAACGTACCCTGGGTATAAGTCAAAACGTACCCTGGGTATAAGTCAAAACGTACCCACCCAGAAGTCAAAACATACCCACCAAGAAGTCAAAATGTACCCACCCAGAAGTCAAAACGTACCCACCCAGAAGTCAAAACGTACCCTACCATAAGTCAAAACCATGGGATAATATAGAGATTGAATATCGGGAAATAGATTGGAAATATTATGTGTCAAGTTAAAAGTTGTAGATAGGTAAAATCATACATAGAAGGTATTAGTATGAGAAAAAAAGGTATACTAGAGATTAAAATAAGCATATAAATTGGTAATTTTTTCTCTCAACATACATGAAGGTATTTTTTCCTGTGAGTTATAGATTGCATAAAAGAATTTGATATTCGTTAATTTGTTTCTGTTGGTAATTGGAAACACGCTTGCTTTAATTCGTGATAATGCTGGAGTGTTTGTGTTTGCAGATATGATGGCCGATTGATCAATGATAATTGGATGTGATTGATTAATCCGGGTTAATTGGTGTTGGTTGAAGACCTTGGAATGTGAGTTTGTCTGTGATCATAAAATGATTACCTTAAAAAAAATGAAAATATGAAATTTAACAACAATAACACATGTATAATGTTTCAATAAAGTTTTGTTTTTTATTCCAGACGGATATGTAGTCCAGTGGTAACACGCTGGACTGGTAATCCAGGGATCGCAGGTTTGATCCCCCGTCTGACCCTAATAAAATTAACAGTCTTTCAGATGGGCTTTAATCCGAGGTCTCGTGTCGGTGCTTTACACCGTGCACGTAAAAGAACCAGAGAAGACTCTGGAATGGGTCTCTGTCTGTATCATGCACTATCCTCCAAAATCTAAAATAACTAATCTCTTCAGGAGGCGTCGCTCATATGGGCAACCGGTAGCGACGATAAATAAACGTAAAACACACAGGATAGCATCGCCGTCTGAACTATCGTAGTGGGGCACCTCCGCCATTCTACCATCTGGTGAAGAGCCTTCACGATGAAGCCACTCTACTACCGCTGCAGGTCCGATTGGTCTCAGAGAAGAAGCTGAAGAAGCGTCAGCGGAAGGCGACCAGGTCGATGCAGGCCATGATCTTCGGGATCTGGGACGACTACACGACAGGGCAGATCTCGACGTCCCGCCTTCTGAAGAAGCTCTCAGCAGTGTATGCGCCGACCTATAGTGATAGGTCTATCAGGGATCAGTTTAGAGGGCGATGTGGGCGAAATTGTCGCCCTAGGGACCCTGACTTCGCCCTCTGGGGCCCCACTTCTCCCTAAAAAAAAAAGAAAGAAAAAAAGAAAAAAAAAATGTTTTTGGTTTTTACGAGTTTCAAACAAAATTTTGTCTAGTAAGATACACTGGCCCATTATAAAGCACTCCTTCTATTCAAATGTTGTATTTAATGGTTGTACTGTGCATTTTAACCCTATTTTGCAGAAGTATATTAAAGAACACCATTTAAGGAAGCGAGCACACGCTTTCTCACTTCTCCCAAAAATTCTGACCTAGAATGAACCCTGGGTCTATACTGTTCGAAGTTTGTAATTTAATAATTTGAACACACATAATAAATAAAACAAATGTTCTGTATATACTTGTTTAGTTCTGTTTAAAATTCCAAATGGCCAACGATTTACTTCTTGAGTGGGTACGTTTTGACCAAAGAATGGGTACGTTTTGACTTATCGTTGGGTACGTTTTGACCAAAGAATGGGTACGTTTTGACTTATAGTTGGGTACGTTTTGACTTAAAATGCGGGTACGTTTTGACTTGGGTACGTTTTGACCAGCACCCAATAGTAAATGTCTTGGACAATAGTATTTTTGAAGAAAAAATGTTAAAAAGCTGTAAGAGAATGTTATATTTGAATTGACCTGTAAAATGGGCATTATGACATTGTCGCATAACTATCACGTGACCTTCATTAACAGACGATGAAATTTCTCATTTTACAAAAACAAACACATATTTCTTTATATTTACCTCTGTTTAAGGTATTTTAGGCTACACAAAATTAAACATTAACATTTGCATACTTTTAAATAAAATGTAAAAATGTATCTGCTTTACGCAGTTTGCTCTTTGATAAGTAATATGTGAAAACCATAAGTACCAAAGCATCTGCTTTGCTAACAATGACGTCATTCGCATTCCAAATGTAAACAAAAATCACGTAAATAAACAAAGGCCGAAAACAGGTGACGGCCGATATCAGGGATGTTGACGATGTGTCTGGTTGGTTAATGTTAAGTGTACTGGTAATTGACCAGATTACTGCCAATTGTATAGTTCGTTAGAACCTCTACCATTAAGGTGGAATACAATCCATCGATCTTAACAACTCTACCGGAGATGGACAGGCGGGGATTTGTAATGTACTAATTCGTACACAATCACTTTCGTACCCTGGCTCATAAGCCAAAATACACTACCACATTTTAGATTTGAAATAAGGAGCAATGATAAATCTATTTTCACCGCTTGTGCCAGCAACTGTTTGCGCTTCTGTGAGCGTTCTTTCAGTTCTTTTAACCGGTTACTCATTTTCCCTATTTATTTCAGAAATCTTTTAGTAGATAGTTTGCGGTAATTGTCGTAAATCGCTGTCGTAAATATCTATCTATCTATCGGACACGTTTAAAACACGGTGCCTCTGTATATATTATTAAGAAAAGAACGGAAAACATGGCGCCCCATTTCATCTTTATTTCTTGGAATATGTTAATAATTCTGGTATAAAGCTTATCATCTGACCTTTCCAGAAACATCAACTATTATAAAATCTAATCTGAATTAGTTGATTAAATATCCCGGCATGAAGATTTTTCTGCGAGAACGTGTGTTCACATAACTGTGGGAGAATAGCAATGTATGTATGTTCCATTAATGTCAAACCCCTTGCGGGGACGTAGACATATTTTCATAGTGCAAGCTTAGCCGATCTAAGTGGTTAACCAGTACTAAGCAATGTGTGTGAGGTGCCATTGCTCAATGACACTACATACGTGGCCTGACCGAGTATCGAACCCGGGACCGATCGATTCCAAATCCGACGTTCTACCACTGGACCACGGATGCCACACACAGTTAGCAGTTGTTGCGCAGGTATTAGTCGAATTGTCACTTATTAGTGCGTATGGATTCTTGCCAGCAATGTCCAACAAATACGACGTGGGAGTGTCTCAATTACAATAGTTGGGGTTTGTCTTGTACAATATTTACATGCATAGAGACAAAACAAAACAAACATCTACCAACAAATGCTTGGTGATGCTATGTTCTTCAACTGTAATGGAATTGAGGTTACGTGACCTGTGTTTTACCAATCTTAGGGAGCCTGGTAACATTTACTAGATTAAATGGAGTTATCTAGTAGCTGAAGACATGAGTACAATAAAAAAAAAAACCAACGCGAACTAAACGACACACGCTTAAACAAATGAAAACTGGTTACATGTACCAATCATACGTCAGTTACTAGTGAATGGCCACGACTGTTATATCACGATCACTACACAACACGGACAAATGCTCAACACATGGAACTCTGAACACATGCACATACAAAGACAGAAGCCTTCACATGCTTATTTCACCTGTTAACTATGGGATAGTAGAATACTGATAACACTTGTCAATTTCACAAGTATATGTAACCCAGGTGAAAAAAACATGCAGCTAGTCCAGGACTCGAACCCGCGACCTCTCGCTTACAGGGCGATTGCTCTACCGACTGAGCTAAGCGGGCTGCTTACATATCACCTCACATATTGGGTTAATATACATGACATTACACCACAGTAGATATCACAATATACTGGACACACATGGGTAACTGTCATAGAAGAGGAAGGAACAGCTACCGTACATATATAGATAAGAGAGCATTGCCTGCAGTACAATAATAATACACAATATATGTATCTATATAACATATAAATAAGGCATGGGCTACATATAAATGACCAGGAGTTAGGAATATATCAGGCATATATGTGCGAGTTGCTTTAACATGTGTTGACACGTGCGACTCCGGCCAGACTACTGGCTCTGAACATTCGTGTGCAGTGGCTCAAAACAGATGTGTGCACGATTTGAACATATGTGGTTTATTTTAATTAGTTCTTGTTTCGCAATCGCCAGCTATTATTTGTCACAGTGGTCGGCATTCGCAAGTTTACAAGTTTACTTAGTTTTAATTTTAGTATGCGCACACTTCTGCATACGCATCTGTTTTAGCACGCACACACGCTTTTACAAGCATAAGTTTCTAGAACGCACACGCTTATTATACTTACTAACTTTGCATTTGCATGTCAACCAGCAGTTGTTTTTGACCCGATACCGATTGCTGCTAGGTAGTAACTGTTCAACACTGCACAGAGTTTAAACCAAGCTGATGTATGCTCGTCTACATATAGAGAGTTCTATACTGTATCTACCTTTATTGTTAAGTCAATGTTGCCCGTCAACATGCTCATGAGGTTGTGGTCAGAATTATAAGCTACTACGCTAATTGTCGACGTAGCCCAGTCGGCATACATTTATTGAGGGTCCGCTGTGGGTATGCTGGGTAGATAACTGAAACAACACAGTTATTCATATATATCATAGATATTTATTGTGATCGTAACTCGACCCAACAACGTCGAGATAACAAGTGCAACAAAGCATTGCACAAGGTATTACAAAATGTATAAGATACACCAGGCTATGTACATATATGGTGAAGAAATGCACAGTTAATAAACACATAGTTCTTACATGTCCCAGTCACAGTAAGTATGTTATAAAGATACCTATAACGAGATAATAAACGTAACTAACCTGAAACAACACAGTTATTCATATATATCATAGATATTTATTGTGATCGTAACTCGACCCAACAACGTCGAGATAACAAGTGCAACTAAGCATTGCACAAGGTATCCGGACATGGTAGATCGAGTTACATGTGCCGGGTTAGTAACAGTTAGAGTATAGGCTATCGGAGTTGAGGATAAGTGGGAAGAACAAAAATAACGGGACATATGGTAATGATCTAAAGAGAATCACAGGGACAAGTGGTAGTTGATGGTATTTATTTATATTACAAGTTATGGTCCGCGTGAATATAAAACATTAACATTTCATCCTGTGACATATTTCCTCTGGTTGGAGAAAAAGGCTCCTGACTTTTCTGTACATCAGCCTGAAATAAACAAACAAAACAAACTAAAGAAATGAACTAAAATAAAAGAATGGAAATTCTAAGAAATTTCATAAAACAACAAGGGTAAACACGTTGGCTGGGCTACAACTCATGTGTACACTACCATTGGTAGTATTAAAGTCTCACGCAGGGAATTTCTTCAACTAGGTACAAGATGTATCTAGTATTGCTTAACACAGCATATTTAAGAACACAGCTCTGCAATATGCAACAATAAGGTTCGGTCGGATACATGTTCATACACAATACATATATACATACATACATCCAGCATTAGTAATATATATTACACTACTGCAGTGCATTCAATTGTCTCGTTCAACAATATAATCAACTACTTCACCAAAAACTAAGGGCGACGTAAGTTCAATATTAAATAGCCAACATTCAATGTTATATATAATTCTCTAGACTTGGCTATGGTAAAATGAACAAGTATACACACACATACACTAGTTCACAAAATACTACACATCATTAAATATAATACACATCATCACTTCTATCATGTAGGCTGAACTGTGCTGTTGCTTGTCACAATTTCCAATCTCCCGTCGTCATCCACTTCGGTTGCTTGTGCTGTCTTACTGGTCTGCATGGTGGAGACAATCCCATATCTCCAGGCTTCCGTCTCCTGGGGATAATATATGGACGAACAGGCTGGACACTTGCTTTGTCACTTTCATCCTCAGATGCATTGATAAATGCATTGCCCGTATCATCCATGTCCAAATCATGCTCTCCATCTGCTTCAAGTGGATCATCGACTGCATCCGTGTTTATCTCATCATCTGTCAGCGCTGATTCTTCTATTCTGTCTGTGATAGTCATAAACGGAAGGAGAAGGTTACGATGAAGTGTCCGAGACTTTTTGAATCGTGAGCCCTCACGCTTAACTTCGTAGACAGGCATGTCCTCAATAGGTTGACGAAGTACAATGTATGGGTGATTCTCCCATTTGTCTGCGAGTTTCTGTTTTCCACGGATAGTGACGTTGCGTACAAGAACACGATCTCCTGGATAAAGCACTGTGCTGCGAGCCTTCTCATCATAGCGAGACTTATTCGATGACGACGTTCTGGCGGCTATCTCCCGGGCCTTCGCATAAGCAGAACGTAGACGATCGTGTAGTTTAACTACGTACTCAGAACGTAGACCTGAAGTTAAACTGTCTTTAGGTAACCCTAGAAAAGCATCAATAGCGAGCCTAGGGTGCCTGCCAAACATTAGAAAATACGGTGAAAAACCTGTACTATCATGCTGAGTAGCATTGTAGGCATGCACCAGACCCGGAACATGAGCCTTCCAGTCCGACTTTTGATGCTCTTCCAGAGTACCAAGCATTTTTAGTAGTGTTTGGTTAAATCTTTCAACCATTCCATTTCCCATAGCATGATAGGGTGTAGTCCTAGTTGTCTCCACACCAGCCAGACTACAAAGCTCCTTGATAAGTGTTGATTCAAAATTCCGGCCCTGATCACTGTTGATTCTAGCAGGGAATCCGCAATGGACTACGAAATTTTCAAACAGAACACGAGCGGTCGTCTTTGCAGTCTGGTTGCGTGTGGGGAATGCCTGGGCGTATCGGGTGAAATGGTCCGTCAAGACAAGGATGTTTTCAAATCCACCCTTGGATCGTTCCAAAGACAAGTAATCTATGCAAACAGTTTCCATTGGAGCCATAGATTGTATTGGTGTCAACTCAGCTGTGGATGCCAGAGCTTTCCGTCGGATACAGCGGTCGCAATTCCTGACGCTATCTGCTATAAAGCTGCCCATTCCAGGCCAATAAAATCGTTCTTTGAATAGCGATGTTGTCCTGTCACGTCCTTGGTGTCCAAGGTCATCATGCAAAGCCTTAAAGACATCTGAACGAAGTGCTTCAGGCAGGAGTAATTGCAGTCGTTCTGCATCAGACCCACATGTTTTACGATAAAGTACCCCCTGAAGTTCAATAAAATGGGGCCAATCACGAAGATATACAGATCCGTCCATCGGCTGAGCCGGTTTGGTTCCGTTTCTAATATGTTCCGCAATCTTTGATAATATGGGATCCTGGGCCTGTGCTGCACTCCAGTCCTTTGACGACAAGCTGTAAGCATGCAATAGATCATTAGAAATGTTGACATCCGTTTGTGGCATAGGGTTGTCAGGGTCTTGGATTGTGTCTGCAAGAGGTGTCGTGTCAGCTGTTGCTGCGTTGTTGACTGCCTGTATGACTTCACGTGGAATTATCCGACTGAGTCCGTCTGCATCAATATGATATTTACCCTTCCGGTATTTGGCAGTGTAGTTGTAATTGGAAAGAGCGGCTAGCCAGCGATGACCTGTAGCGTCCAACTTAGCTGTACTGTTTACGTATGTAAGTGGATTATTATCAGTCACAACCTCGAATTTCGCGCCATACAAGTAGTCATGAAACTTTTCAGTAACAGACCACTTGAGGGCGAGAAATTCGAGTTTATGAGCCGGATAATTTGTCTCACTTTGCTTCAGGCTGCGGCTAGCATAGGCGATCACTCTGTCATGATCTCCTTGTTTCTGGTATAGAACAGCTCCAAGTCCAACAGACGATGCATCAACGTGGAGGGTGAATGGTTTCGAATAGTCGGCGTATGCCAGTATAGGAGGACTTGTCAATTGCTCTTTGATGTTGTCAAAAGCCCGTTGTTGCGGCTTATCCCACTTGAATGGAGTTCGCTTGATCTTTTTCGAGACATTGTGTCTTTGCTTCGTAGTGGGGATTCCAATTAGTAAGTTGTTCAACGGCCTGGCTATTGCAGAAAATCCTTTTATAAATCGCCTGTAGTATCCAGCGAATCCGAGAAATTGCCGAACCTGCTTAACTGTTTGCGGAGTTGGCCAATGTTTCACAACTTCCGATTTCTTCGCATCAGCTTTAATGCCTTCTTCAGAAACTACGTGTCCAAGATAGGTCGTCTCTTTCTGAAAAAATTCGCACTTTGATGGCTTGATCTTTAGTTGATATTCAGCAAGGCGTTGAAATACTAAATCGAGGCGGTCGATGTGTGAATCGATATCCTGACTGAAGATAACAATGTCGTCGAGATAGATTAGACAGTCTCTCAGATTGAGGTCTCCCATGCAGCGTTCCATGAGGCGTTGGAATGTGGCCGGAGCATTGCATAAGCCAAATGGCATCCGGTTGCATTCGTAAAAGCCGAGACCTGCAACCTGAAATGCTGTCTTCTCTTTATCTTCCTCCTGGAGTTCGACCTGCCAGTAACTTGCCTTCATGTCCAACTTAGTGAAGTATTTTGCCCCTGCAAGCATGTGCAATGTGTCCTCCACCCGTGGGATACCATACGCATCCTTCTTCGTTCTTGCATTTAGCTTTCGGAAGTCAATGCAAAAGCGAATGGTGCCATCTTTCTTCCGAACAATGACCACGTTGGAAGACCATGGACTCTTCGACTCACGTATAGCACCAACCTCAAGCATCTCATGTAAGTGTTGCTTCACTTCATTAAACAGTGCTGGTCGAATTCTACGGTATGGTTCTTTGAACGGTTCATTGTTGGTAAGTTCAATTTTGTGTTTCACCGCTGAAGTGTGACCCAAATCCATAGGTGTCTTTGGAAACACCGATTTCCATTTTTCAAAAAGATTTTGAACTTTCACCTTTTGTTCAGCAGATAGATCGGAATCTTTTAGATCAACTCCATATGTGGTTTTAATTTGACTTTCAATATCCTGATTTGTCGTATTAGTACTTGTAGATTCCATTTCAGTTTGTTGATGAACAACCGGAATTCCGCTGATGACATTTGTTTCTTTTCCAGGGAACAATGCTTGATCTGAAGATGAATTTCCAAACATGGGAACATTACGCAATATATCAACTTCCTGTAGCTGACAAATAGTTGATTTCGCGCGTATGGTCATTGTCTTAGCTGACAGGTTAAATATTCTCACTGGAATTCTGGCCGTTTTACCTGGGTTACCCAGTGTGACAACACGAGGACATACTGTCGGTTTGTCAGGTCCAGCTTTCTCAGTGTCTTCTGTAACAGCAGACTCGACATCGTATCTCTTTCTAACCAATCCGGTCACTGTTTTCACTTCCATTGGTTTAAGAATTATATCTTTAGTTGCTTTCACATTTCCGACACATGATTGACTAATAACTTCAAATGCTGTTTTCCACTCTAATGGCGGTTCCATATCTTCTGGTGATAAGGTATCATACAATCGGGCACATTCCCGTATTATATTTGTACCAACTATTATTGGAATATTTTTATTATATTCTGTAGTCTTAACTACAAGAAATGGTACAAACAACCCTGTTGGCTCACTGTTAGGAATTCTAACTTCAGCTTCTATATAGCCAAGAAAGGGTAAATCGTTTCCATTTGCATCTGTTACATTTAATTCGAAGTCATCCATGTTTCGTAAATCTGGTCTGTTTTCCATTTGATGGTAATAACTTTCGGATATTGTAGCCTACTGACCATGGATCCGGTGTCGATCAGGACACTATGTAAGTTGTCTGACTGGTATTAAGACATACATATATATTGATTTTATCACACAACACCCGAGACACATATGTAGAAACATGAACTTCTAGATACATGTACCGCAAGCGAAAAACTATGTAAATTATTGACCGTACAAATGTTTCTGTACAACATGGATAAATTCCGTCCATTTTCGGTATAATACGTTTTGGACGGTACGGTGTGTTACGGAGAATGTACGGGGACTAGTTAGAACTTCATAAATGTGCCAAAAAGCAGCCTTACTTATTTTCATATATTTTCGCGATACTGAACAATATTGTCAATGTCATCATGTTCACACTACTTTAAGTAGTATTTCTTGTAGTTTGAATTTGTAGATGTGTGCATATTATATATTATATACTTCCCCTGCTCAGTGATAATGCCTCGGTTGACAGAAACATTGTGTA
>CM026390.1:108596552-108600543 GCA_014843695.1 Archivesica marissinica
CTAAGAGCTTCCATCGTCTGCTAAGCGTAATAATGAGACGCGCTCGATGATTGGTTAGCGCCTTATCGGTGTTGATCATAAAGCCTGTCGATTTCAACCAATCATTCGCGTTTTAAACGTGATTAGAGAAGAAACTGTTTATACTGGAGTCGATAGAATACCCACCATGGCCAATACGATGTGCTTTTCGGAGATCATATTAAAAACTAATCACTTTTTAAAAGGTTATTTTGACAAATTGAGTGCCGGGCGGAGGAACCCAGGTGTTCAGAGTGCCGGGTGGCAATGTCTAGTGGTGGGCACTGCCGCCCACCGTAGCGAGAACCCTGTCTCCAGACTGCCAGGAGAACATACCTCCAGACCCTTGGGAGAACATTGCACCTTGCGCCAGACCCTTGGGAGAACATACCTCCAGACTGCCAGGAGAACATTGCGCCAGACTGCCAGGAGAACATACCTCCAGACTGCCAGGAGAACATTGCGCCAGACTGCCAGGAGAACATACCTCCAGACTGCCAGGAGAACATACCTCCACACTGCCAGGAGAACATACCTCCAGACTGCCAGGAGAACATTGCGCCAGACTGCCAGGAGAACATACCTCCAGACTGCCAGGAGAACATTGCGCCAGACTGCCAGGAGAACATACCTCCAGACTGCCAGGAGAACATACCTCCAGACTGCCAGGAGAACATTGCGCCAGACTGCCAGGAGAACATTGCGCCAGACTGCCAGGAGAACATACCTCCAGACTGCCAGGAGAACATTGCGCCAGACTGCCAGGAGAACATACCTCCAGACTGCCAGGAGAACATTGCGCCAGACTGCCAGGAGAACATACCTCCAGACTGCCAGGAGAACATACCTCCAGACTGCCAGGAGAACATACCTCCAGACTGCCAGGAGAACATACCTCCAGACTGCCAGGAGAACATTGCGCCAGACCCTTGGGAGAACATACCTCCAGACTGCCAGGAGAACATACCTCCAGACTGCCAGGAGAACATTGCTCCAGACTGCCAGAAGAACATACCTCCAGACTGCCAGGAGAACATACCTCCAGACTGCCAGGAGAACATTCCTCCAGACTGCCAGGAGAACATACCTCCAGACTGCCAGGAGAACATACCTCCAGACTGCCAGGAGAACATACCTCCAGACTGCCAGGAGAACATTGCGCCATACCTACCTCCAGACTGCCAGGAGAACATACCTCCAGACTGCCAGGAGAACATACCTCCAGACTGCCAGGAGAACATACCTCCAGACTGCCAGGAGAACATACCTCCAGACTGCCAGGAGAACATACCTCCAGACTGCCAGGAGAACATACCTCCAGACTGCCAGGAGAACATACCTCCAGACTGCCAGGAGAACATACCTCCAGACTGCCAGGAAAACATACCTCCAGACTGCCAGGAGAACATTCCTCCAGACTGCCAGGAGAACATTCCACCACATCATTGGAAGAACACACCCTGGGAAGCACACGCCTCCACACCCTTGGAAGAACACACATCCACACCCTTGGAAGAACATTGCACCACACCCACCACATCATTGGAAGAACACACCCTGGGAAGCACATGCCTCCACACCCTTGGAAGAACACACATCCACACCCTTGGAAGAACATTGCACCACACCATTGGAAGAACATTGCACCACACCCTTGGAAGAACACACCTCCACACCCTTGGAAGAACATTGCACCACACCCTTGGAAGAACATTGCACCACACCCTTGGAAGAACATTGCACCACACCCTTGGAAGAACATTGCTCCACACCCTTGGAAGACATTGCACCACACCCTTGGAAGGACATTGCACCACACCCTTGGAAGAACATTGCACCACACCCTTGGAAGAACATAGCACCACACCCTTGGAAGAACACACCTCCACACCCTTGGAAGAACATTGCACCACACCCTTGGAAGAACATTGCACCACACCCTTGGAAGAACACACCTCCACACCCTTGGAAGAACACACCTCCACACCCTTGGAAGACCACACCTCCACACCCTTGGAAGAACATTGCACCACCCCCTTGGAAGAACATTGCACCACACCCTTGGAAGAACATTGCACCACACCCTTGGAAGAACATTGCACCACACCCTTGGAAGAACATTGCACCACACCCTTGGAAGAACATTGCACCACACCCTTGGAAGAACATTGCACCACACCCTTGGAAGAACATTGCACCACACCCTTGGAAGAACATTGCACCACACCCTTGGAAGAACATTGCACCACACCCTTGGAAGAACATTGCACCACACCCTTGGAAGAACACACCTCCACACCCTTGGAAGAACACACCTCCACACCCTTGGAAGAACACACCTCCACACCCTTGGAAGAACATTGTACCACACCCTTGGAAGAACATTGCACCACACCCTTGGAAGAACATTGCACCACACCCTTGGAAGAACATTGCACCACACCCTTGGAAGAACACACCTCCACACCCTTGGAAGAGCATTGCACCACACCCTTGGAAGAACATTGCACCACACCCTTGGAAGAACATTGCACCACACCCTTGGAAGAACATTGCATCACACCCTTGGAAGAACATTGCACCACACCCTTGGAAGAACACACCTCCACACCCTTGGAAGAACATTGCACCACACCCTTGGAAGAACACACCTCCATGCCTTTGGAAGAACATTGCACCACACGCTTGGAAGAACATTGCACCACACCCTTGGAAGAACATTGCACCACACCCTTGGAAGAACATTGCACCACACCCTTGGAAGAACACACCTCCACACCCTTGGAAGAACATTGCACCACACCCTTGGAAGAACACACCTCCACACCCTTGGAAGAACATTGCACCACACCCTTGGAAGAACATTGCACCACACCCTTGGAAGAACATTGCACCACACCCTTGGAAGAACACACCTCCACACCCTTGGAAGGACATTGCACCACACCCTTGGAAGAACATTGCACCACACCCTTGGAAGGACACACCTCCACACCCTTGGAAGAACATTGCACCACACCCTTGGAAGAACATTGCATCACACCCTTGGAAGGATACACCTCCACACCCTTGGAAGAACATTGCACCACACCCTTGGAAGAGCACACCTCCACACCCTTGGAAGAACATTGCACCACACCCTTGGAAGAACATTGCACCACACCCTTGGAAGAACACACCTCCACACCCTTGGAAGAACATTGCACCACACCCTTGGAAGAACATTGCACCACACCCTTGGAAGAACATTGCTCCACACCCTTGGAAGAACATTGCACCACACCCTTGGAAGAACATTGCACCACACCCTTGGAAGAACATTGCACCACACCCTTGGAAGAACATTGCACCACACCCTTGGAAGAACACACCTCCACACCCTTGGAAGAACATTGCACCACACCCTTGGAAGAACACACCTCCACACCCTTGGAAGAACATTGCACCACACCCTTGGAAGAACATTGCACCACACCCTTGGAAGAACATTGCACCACACCCTTGGAAGAACACACCTCCACACCCTTGGAAGAACATTGCTCCACACCCTTGGAAGAACACACCTCCACACCCTTGGAAGAACACACATCCACACCATTGGAAGAACATTGCACCACACCATTGGAAGAACATTGCACCACACCCCTTGGAAGAACACACCTCCACACCCTTGGAAGAACATTGCACCACACCCTTGGAAGAACATTGCACCACACCCTTGGAAGAACACACCACCACACCCTTGGAAGAACACACCTCCACACCCTTGGAAGAACACACCACCACACCCTTGGAAGAACACACCTCCACACCCTTGGAAGAACATTGCACCACACCCTTGGAAGAACATTGCACCACACCCTTGGAAGAACATTGCACCACACCCTTGGAAGAACACACCTCCACACCCTTGGAAGAACACACCTCCACACCCTTGGAAGAACACACCTCCACACCCTTGGAAGAACATTGC
>CM026390.1:108601543-108623781 GCA_014843695.1 Archivesica marissinica
ACACCCTTGGAAGAACATTGCTCCATGCCTTTGGAAGAACATTGCACCACACCCTTGGAAGAACATTGCACCACACCCTTGGAAGAACATTGCACCACACCCTTGGAAGAACATTGCACCACACCCTTGGAAGAACACACCTCCACACCCTTGGAAGAACATTGCACCACACCCTTGGAAGAACACACCTCCACACCCTTGGAAGAACATTGCACCACACCCTTGGAAGAACATTGCACCACACCCTTGGAAGAACATTGCACCACACCCTTGGAAGAACACACCTCCACACCCTTGGAAGAACATTGCTCCACACCCTTGGAAGAACACACCTCCACACCCTTGGAAGAACACACCTCCACACCATTGGAAGAACATTGCACCACACCCTTGGAAGAACATTGCACCACACCCTTGGAAGAGCACACCTCCACACCCTTGGAAGAACATTGCACCACACCCTTGGAAGAACATTGCACCACACCCTTGGAAGAACACACCTCCACACCCTTGGAAGAACATTGCTCCACACCCTTGGAAGAACACACCTCCACACCCTTGGAAGAACATTGCTCCACACCCTTGGAAGAACACACCTCCACACCCTTGGAAGAACATTGCACCACACCCTTGGAAGAACATTGCACCACACCCTTGGAAGAACACACCTCCACACCCTTGGAAGAACACACCTCCACACCCTTGGAAGAACACACCTCCACACCCTTGGAAGAACATTGCTCCACACCCTTGGAAAAACATTGCACCACACCCTTGGAAGAACATTGCACCACACCCTTGGAAGAACATTGCACCACACCCTTGGAAGAACATTGCACCACACCCTTGGAAGAACACACCTCCACACCCTTGGAAGAACACACCTCCACACCATTGGAAGAACACACCTCCACACCCTTGGAAGAACACACCTCCACACCCTTGGAAGAACATTGCTCCACACCCTTGGAAGAACACACCTCCACACCCTTGGAAGAACATTGCATCACACCCTTGGAAGAACATTGCTCCACATCCTTGGAAGACCATTGCACCACACACCCCCGGGAGAACATGCCTCCAGACCCCCAGGAGAACATGCCTCCAGGCCCGGGAGAACATGCCTCCAGACCCCCGGGAGAACATGCCTCCAGACCCCCAGGAGAACATGCCTCCAGGCCCGGGAGAACATGCCTCCAGACCCCCCTCAGAACATTCCCTCAAACCCCCAGAAGTCAACTCAAGTCCTGTATTTACAGCTGCCTGCGTAATGCACAATGCACTTGTATTTACAGCTGCCTGCGTAATGCACAATGCACTTGTATTTACAACTGCCTGCGTAATGCACAATGCACTTGTATTTACAGCTGCCTGCGTAATGCACAATGCACTTGTATTTACAACTGCCTGCGTAATGCACAATGCACTTGTATTTACAACTGCCTGCGTAATGCACAATGCACCTGTATTTACAACTGCCTGCGTAATGCACAATGCACCTGTATTTACAACTGCCTGCGTAATGCACAATGCACCTGTATTTACAACTGCCTGCGTAATGCACAATGCACCTGTATTTACAACTGCCTGCGTAATGCACTTGTATTTACAACTGCCTGCATAATGCACTTGTATTTACAACTGCCTGCGTAATGCACAATGCACCTGTATTTACAACTGCCTGCGTAATGCACAATGCACCTGTATTTACAACTGCCTGCGTAATGCACAATGCACCTGTATTTACAACTGCCTGCGTAATGCACTTGTATTTACAACTGCCTGCATAATGCACTTGTATTTACAACTGCCTGCGTAATGCATAATGCACTTGTATTTACAGCTGCCTGCGGAATGCACAATGCACTTGTATTTACAACTGCCTGCGTAATGCACTTGTATTTACAACTGATGCATAATGCACAATGCACTTGTATTTACAGCTGCCTGCGTAATGCACTATGCACTTGTATTTACAACTGCCTGCGTAATGCACAATGCACTTGTATTTACAGCTGCCTGCGTAATGCACAATGCACTTGTATTTACAGCTGCCTGCGTAATGCACAATGCACTTGTATTTACAGCTGCCTGCGTAATGCACAATGCACTTGTATTTACAGCTGCCTGCGTAATGCACATGTATTTACCGCTGCCTGCGTAATGCACTTGTATCTACAGCTGCCTGCATAATGCACTTGTATTTACAGCTGCCTGCGTAATGCACAATGCACTTGTATTTACAGCTGCCTGCGTAATGCACTTGTATTTACAGCTGCCTGCGTAATGCACAATACACTTGTATTTACAGCTGCCTGCGTAATGCACAATGCACTTGTATTTATAGCTGCCTGCGTAATGCACAATGCACTTGTATTTACAGCTGCCTGCGTAATGCACAATGCACTTGTATTTACAGCTGCCTGTGCAATGCACAATGCACTTGTATTTACAGCTGCCTGCGTAATGTACAATGCACTTTTATTTACAGCTGCCTGCGTAATGCACAATGCACTTGTATTTACAGCTGCCTGCATAATGCACAATGCACTTGTATTTACAGCTGCCTGCATAATGCACAATGCACTTGTATTTACAGCTGCCTGCGTAATGCACAATGCACTTGTATTTACAGCTGCCTGTAGAGAGGAGATGCTTCTTCTCATGTCTTGTTGGAAGAAACACGAGTTCCAGGAGAACACGTGCGCAGACGAGTATAAGAAGTTTTCCAAGTGCAATGCAGATACTAGGGTAAGTGCACAGGGTTCAACTTCATTCTGGGTCGAAGTTGGCGAAATCGACACTTTCCCCCCCCAGCCATTTCGCCTTCTCAAGATACATGTAGATGAGCGTCCTATATATCTGATGAAAAATCGGCAAATAACAATGCGTGGAAATTAATTTTTGGACTATTTGAAGTCTATGAGATTATCTTGTAGAACTAGTGATTTTCTTATTCATTTTGCTACAGAAAGTGACGATTATTTTTCAGATATATATATGTATTTTAGATGTTTACCCTCCGTCTGTTTATATGTAACAGCTGAGTGCCTATAATCAGAGAGGTCTTTAATCCATAGACAGTGTGTAACAGCTGAGTGCCTATAATCAGAGAGGTCTTTAATCCATAGACAGTGTGTAACAGCTGAGTGCCTATAATCAGAGAGGTCTTTAATCCATAGACAGTGTGTAGTGGTGTTTGGGGTTTTTTGGTGTGTTTTAATCCATAGATAGTATGTAACAGCTGAGTGCCTATAATCAGAGAGGTCTTTAATCCATAGACAGTGTGTAACAGCTGAGTGCCTATAATCAGAGAGGTCTTTAATCCATAGACAGTCATTAATCCTTAGTTCTAATCAACTTAGACAGTCGTTAATCCTTAGTTCTAATCAACTTAGACAGTCATTAATCCTTAGTTCTAATCAACTTAGACAGTCGTTAATCTTTAGTTCTAATCAACTTAGACAGTCGTTAATCCTTAGTTCTAATCAACTTAAAAGACAGTCATTAATCCTTAGTTCTAATCAACTTAGAAGACAGTCGTTAATCCTTAGTTCTAATCAACTTAGAAGACAGTCATTAATCCTTAGTTCTAATCAACTTAGACAGTCATTAATCCTTAGTTCTAATCAACTTAGACAGTCATTAATCCTTAGTTCTAATCAACTTAGAAGACAGTCATTAATCCTTAGTTCTAATCAACTTAGAAGACAGTCGTTAATCCTTAGTTCTAATCAACTTAGAAGACAGTCATTAATCCTTAGTTCTAATCAACTTAGAAGACAGTCATTAATCCTTAGTTCTAATCAACTTAGAAGACAGTCATTAATCAACTGAACTCGGTAACTATACCCTGCCGACATCCTTCAGGATATAGGTTTGGCGTTGTCCGTCCGTTTTTCCGTCGGGAGACAGATCTCTGTAACCAGTGGGTGGAATTTCATGACACTCCGATTCAATATATATCATCATAGTGCGCAGGTGTACGTACACGTATTACGTTTGTCCGCATCGAGTTAGTGACACCAGCGTTATGGCCTTGTCCGCATCGAGTTAGTAACACCAGCGTTATGGCCTTGTCCGCATCGAGTTAGTAACACCAGCGTTATGGCCTTGTCCGCATCGAGTTAGTAACACCGGCGTTATGGCCTTGTCCGCATCGAGTTAGTAACACCAGCGTTATGGCCTTGTCCGCATCGAGTTAGTAACACCGGCGTTATGGCCTTGTCCGCATCGAGTTAGTAACACCAGCGTTATAGCCTTGTCCGCATCGAGTTAGTAACACCAGCGTTATGGCCATGTCCGCATCGAGTTAGTAACACCGGCGTTATGGCCTTTATAGCAATGCCCCTTTAATTGATTAAATATTCAATAAATGCACCATAACTAAGTAACTGATGTCATCCAACATAAAATAAAGTTAGATCACCATTGTGCGGTGTTGTCCTTCAAGGCCAACCCACATTGCAATAGTGAAACTTGAGTTATTGCCCTTGAATTGATTAAACATTCAATAATTTGGTATTAACTTAGTAACCGCTACATGGAATTTCATTAAAATTCAATATTTTCACCATCACCAATTAACCGTAATGTCATATAAACCCTAAATTTAAAAACATATCAACATTTGCGTTATCTCCCGCCAAGCACCAGAGTTACTGCCTTTGATTTGATAATAAATATAACATAATAATATACAGTCTACATGTCAAAGTCGGTTATGTCGAATTCTCCTGTTATCTCGAGGTCGGATCAAAGTCCCGTTTCAGACACTATCATTTTACATATAACTGGCTCTGTTTATATCGAATTTCATTCAATCAAACTTCGGTTATGTCAAAGTATTTTGTTCGGTCGGACGGAATTCGACATAACTGATGTAGACTGTAGTTTGTTCGGTCGGACGGAATTCAACATAACTGATGTAGACTGTAGTTTGTTCGGTCGGACGGAATTCAACATAAACTGATGTAGACTGTAGTTTGTTCGGTTGGACGGAATTCAACATAACTGATGTAGACTGTAGTTTGTTCAGTCCGAGGGAATTCAACATAACGGATGTAGACTGTAGTTTGTTCAGTCCGAGGGAATTCCACATAACGGATGTAGACTGTAGTTTGTTCAGTCCGAGGGAATTCCACATAACGGATGTAGACTGTATTTTGTTCGGTCCGAGGGAATTCCACATAACGGATGTAGACTGTAGTTTGTTCGGTCCGAGGGAATTCCACATAATGGATGTAGACTGTAGTTTGTTCGGTCCGAGGGAATTCGACATAACGGATGTAGACTGTAGTTTGTTCAGTCCGAGGGAATTCCACATAACGGATGTAGACTGTATTTTGTTCGGTCCGAGGGAATTCGACATAACGGATGTAGACTGTAGTTTGTTCGGTCCGAGGGAATTCGACATAACGGATGTAGACTGTAGTTTGTTCAGTCCGAGGGAATTCCACATAACGGATGTAGACTGTAGTTTGTTCGGTCCGAGGGAATTCCACATAACGGATGTAGACTGTATTTTGTTCAGTCCGAGGGAATTCCACATAACGGATGTAGACTGTAGTTTGTTCAGTCCGAGGGAATTCCACATAACGGATGTAGACTGTACATAATATACTACATGTATATGCATTATTTTATTTAATTTAAAATCCTAAAATATCTTTATGCATTATATAGGTTGATCATTTTGTGTTTGTCTGTCCCAGTGTTAGGGCGTGGTTGAACTTAAGTTTGTTTCAAATTTAGAAAGAAAACACAGTGTATGCACATGACATGAACAGTTATTATATGTCAATCTATGTTGATGAGGTTATGACAAATGAAGACCACAAAAGACTAGAACCTACACCTCAAAACATATAACCCTGACATACAATACAAGATTTGGAAAATAGTTTTAAAAATTATGAAACTTACCCTGGAGGACTATTGGGTATTTTCTCCTCATGCACCTATGGTTCCTTGGGTTTCTCTGGCTCTACAGTAGCAGCCTTGGGTTTCTCTGGCTCTACAGTAGCAGCCTTGGGTTTCTCTGGCTCTACAGTAGCAGCCTTGGGTTTCTCTGGCTCTGCAGTAGCAGCCTTGGGTTTCTCTGGCTCTACAGTAGCAGCCTTGGGTTTCTCTGGCTCTACAGTAGCAGCCTTGGGTTTCTCTGGCTCTACAGTAGCAGCCTTGGGTTTCTCTGGCTCTACAGTAGCAGCCTTTCTCGCTCTAGATGTTTTTCCTCTTCCACTTGGCATACGTTTGCACTTGGCACATGTTTCCAAAAACTTGAAACAGCAGTCAAACAAAAATACGACGTGATGTCGAGTCGGAGAAAGGTAGTAGGCAAATTGACCCCACCTGCTTTTTGCCATTTCGCCAGTCTTGTATAGCGTCAGGTAATGGGCGGATGCGGAAATACCCTTTCAGAAAGCTTCGGATGGTTTCGGAAGCATGCGCAATGTTGCATTTCGGTATGCTTGTTTGCATTCCTAATCGCAAACGGAAAGAACAAAGATTGTTTGCGTGACCCAACGCATTTTAGCGAATAACAGTAACCGTTCGTCACACTTCGTAAATCATTCGCAACAAATAGTTCCCCTATGTTTAGCTTTCGTTATATTTCAAATTATGTAAAACATTTTCTGTTAAACCTACCTCATCTACTATATATCTTCATCTGGTAAACGTACCTCATCTACTATATATCTTCATCTGGTAAACCTACCTCATCTACTATATATCCTCATCTGGTAAACCTACCTCATCTACTATATATCCTCATCTGTTAAACCTACCTCATCTACTATATATCCTCATCTGGTAAACCTACCTCATCTACTATATATCCTCATCTGGTAAACCTACCTCATCTACTATATATCCTCATCTGGTAAGCCTGCCTCATCTACTATATATCCTCATCTGGTAAACCTACCTCATCTACTATATATCCTCATCTGGTAAGCCTGCCTCATCTACTATATATCCTCATCTGGTAAGCCTGCCTCATCTACTATATATCCTCATCTGGTAAACCTACCTCATCTACTATATATCCTCATCTGGTAAGCCTGCCTCATCTACTATATATCCTCATCTGGTAAACCTACCTCATCTACTATATATCCTCATCTGGTAATCCTACCTCATCTACTATATATCCTCATCTGTTAAACCTACCTCATCTACTATATATCCTCATCTGTTTAACCTATCTCATCTACTATATATCCTCATCTGTTAAATCTACCTCATCTACTATATATCCTCATCTGTTAAACCTACCTCATCTACTATATATCCTCATCTGTTAAGCCTATCTCATCTACTATATATCCTCATCTGATATACTTACCTCTTCCATTATAAATCTTAATCTATTAAAAACCTATCTCATCCATTATAATATTTAGGAAGGGAAGCAAATCTTTAAGGCTTATTTTGACACTGAAGTAATGACTGGGAAGGGAAGCAATCTACACCTTGCTATAAATGTGTCTCTCCCTATCACAGGGAGACATACTGGGCAGGGAAGCAATCTACACCTTGCTATAAATGTGTCTCTCCCTATCACAGGGAGACATACTGGGCAGGGAAGCAATCTACACCTTGCTATAAATGTGTGACTCCCTATCACGGGGAGACATACTGGGCAGGGAAGCAATCTACACCGTGCTATAAATGTGTCTCTCCCTATCACAGGGAGACATACTGGGCAGGGAAGCAATCTACACCTTGCTATAAATGTGTCTCTCCCTATCACAGGGAGACATACTGGGAAGGGAAGCAATCTACACCGTGCTATAAATGTGTCTCTCCCTATCACAGGGAGACATACTGGGCAGGGAAGCAATCTACACCTTGCTATATATGTGTGTCTCCCTATCACAGGGAGACATACTGGGAAGGGAAGCAATCTACACCTTGCTATGAATGTGTGTCTCCCTATCACAGGGAGACATACTGGGAAGGGAAGCAATCTACACCTTGCTATAAATGTGTCTCTCCCTATCACAGGGAGACATACTGGGCATGGAAGCAATCTACACCTTGCTATAAATGTGTGACTCCCTATCACGGGGAGACATACTGGGCAGGGAAGCAATCTACACCGTGCTATAAATGTGTCTCTCCCTATCACAGGGAGACATACTGGGCAGGGAAGCAATCTACACCTTGCTATAAATGTGTCTCTCCCTATCACAGGGAGACATAATGGGATTGTTGGATTTTTCACTTGACATCAGTTCTACTCGTTATCCCTTTCATCTCCAATACTTCCAACACAAAGCTTGTCCATGCTTCATCTCCAATACTTCCAACACAAAGCTTGTCCATGCTTCATCTCCAATACTTCCAACACAGCTTGTCCATGCTTCATCTCCAATACTTCCAACACAACGCTTGTCCGTGCTTCATCTCCAATACTTCCAACACAAAGCTTGTCCATGCTTCATCTCCAATACTTCCAACACAAAGCTTGTCCACGCTTCATCTCCAATACTTCCAACACAACGCTTGTCCATGCTTCATCTCCAATACTTCCAACACAAAGCTTGTCCGTGCTTCATCTCCATGCTTCATCTCCAATACTTCCAACACAAAGCTTGTCCGTGCTTCATCTCCAATACTTCCAACACAAAGCTTGTCCATGCTTCATCTCCGTGCTTCATCTCCAATACTTCCAACACAAAGCTTGTCCATGCTTCATCTCCAATATTTCCAACACAACGCTTGTCCATGCTTCATCTCCAATACTTCCAACACAAAGCTTGTCCATGCTTCATCTCCAATACTTCCAACACAAAGCTTGTCCGTGCTTCATCTCCGTGCTTCATCTCCAATACTTCCAACACAAAGCTTGTCCGTGCTTCATCTCCGTGCTTCATCTCCAATACTTCCAACACAAAGCTTGTCCGTGCTTCATCTCCAATACTTCCAACACAAAGCTTGTCCATGCTTCATCTCCAATGCTTCCAACACAAAGCTTGTCCGTACTTCATCTCCAATACTTCCAACACAAAGCTTATCAGCGCTTCATCTCCAATACTTCCAACAGAAAGCTTGTCCGTGCTTCATCTCCAATACTTCCAACAGAAAGCTTGTCCACGCTTCATCGCCAATACTTCCAACACAAAGCTTGTCCGTGCTTCATCTCCAATACTTCCAACACAAAGCTTGTCAGCGCTTCATCTCCAATACTTCCAAAACAAAGCTTGTCTGTGCTTCATCTCCAATACTTCCAACACAAAGCTTGTCCATGCTTCATCTCCAATACTTCCAACACAAAGCTTGTCCATGCTTCATCTCCAATATTTCCAACACAACGCTTGTCCATGCTTCATCTCCAATACTTCCAACACAAAGCTTGTCTGTGCTTCATCTCCAATACTTCCAACACAAAGCTTGTCAGCGCTTCATCTCCAATACTTCCAACAGAAAGCTTGTCCGTGCTTCATCTCCAATGCTTCCAACACAAAGCTTGTCCGTGCTTCATCTCCAATACTTCCAACACAAAGCTTGTCCGCGCTTCATCTCCAATACTTCCAACACAAAGCTTGTCCGTGCTTCATCTCCAATACTTCCAACACAAAGCTTGTCAGCACTTCATCTCCAATACTTCCAACATAAAGCTTGTCCGTGCTTCATCTCCAATACTTCCAACACAACGCTTGTCTGTGCTTCATCTCCAATAATTCCAACACAAAGCTTGTCCGTGCTTCATCTCCAATACTTCCAACACAAAGCTTGTCCATGCTTCATCTCCAATACTTCCAACACAAAGCTTGTCCATGCTTCATCTCCAATACTTCCAACACAAAGCTTGTCCATGCTTCATCTCCGTGCTTCATCTCCAATACTTCCAACACAAAGCTTGTCCATGCTTCATCTCCAATACTTCCAACACTTCCAACACAAAGCTTGTCCATGCTTCATCTCTGTGCTTCATCTCCAATACTTCCAACACAAAGCTTGTCCATGCTTCATCTCCAATACTTCCAACACAAAGCTTGTCCATGCTTCATCTCCAATACTTCAACACAAAGCTTGTCCATGCTTCATCTCCAATACTTCCAACACAAAGCTTGTCCATGCTTCATCTCCAATACTTCCAACACAAAGCTTGTCCATGCTTCATCTCCATCTCATACTTCCAACACAAAGCTTGTCCAGCTTCATCTCCATACTTCCAACACAAAGCTTGTCCTGCTTCATCTCCATGCTTCATCTCCAATACTTCCAACACAAAGCTTGTCCATGCTTCATCTCCAATACTTCCAACACAAAGCTTGTCAATGCTTCATCTCCATAGCTTGTCTGCTTCATCTCCAATACTTCCAACACAAAGCTTGTCAGTGCTTCATCTCCAATACTTCCAACACAAAGCTTGTCAGCGCTTCATCTCCAATACTTCCAACACAAAGCTTGTCAGCGCTTCATCTCCAATACTTCCAACACAAAGCTTGTCAGCGCTTCATCTCCAATACTTCCAACACAAAGCTTGTCCATGCTTCATCTCCAATACTTCCAACACAAAGCTTGTCCATGCTTCATCTCCATGCTTCATCTCCAATACTTCCAACACAAAGCTTGTCAGCGCTTCATCTCCAATACTTCCAACACAAAGCTTGTCCATGCTTCATCTCCAATACTTCCAACACAAAGCTTGTCCGTGCTTCATCTCCAATACTTCCAACACAAAGTTTGTCCGTGCTTCATCTCCAATACTTCCAACACAAAGCTTGTCCGTGCTTCATCTCCAATACTTCCAACACAAAGCTTGTCCATGCTTCATCTCCAATACTTCCAACACAAAGCTTGTCCGTGCTTCATCTCCAATACTTCCAACACAAAGCTTGTCTGCGCTTCATCTATTCAGTGTGTTATATCATTACCTAGTATTCAGTGTGTTATATCATTACCTAGTATTCAGTGTGTTATATCATTACTGTATTCAGTGTGTTATATCATTACCTGGTATTCAGTGTGTTATATCATTACCTGGTATTCAGTGTGTTATATCATTACCTAGTATTCAGTGTGTTATATCATTACCTAGTATTCAGTGTGTTATATCATTACCTGGTATTCAGTGTGTTATATCATTACCTGGTATTCAGTGTGTTATATCATTACCTGGTATTCAGTGTGTTATATCATTACCTGGTATTCAGTGTGTTATATCATTACCTACTATTCAGTGTGTTATATCATTACCTGGTATTCAGTGTGTTATATCATTACTGTATTCAGTGTGTTATATCATTACCTAGTATTCAGTGTGTTATATCATTACCTAGTATTCAGTGTGTTATATCATTACTGTATTCAGTGTGTTATATCATTACCTAGTATTCAGTGTGTTATATCATTACCTAGTATTCAGTGTGTTATATCATTACCTGGTATTCAGTGTGTTATATCATTACTGTATTCAGTGTGTTATATCATTACCTAGTATTCAGTGTGTTATATCATTACCTAGTATTCAGTGTGTTATATCATTACCTAGTATTCAGTGTGTTATATCATTACCTAGTATTCAGTGTGTTATATCATTACCTAGTATTCAGTGTGTTATATCATTACCTGGTATTCAGTGTGTTATATCATTACCTAGTATTCAGTGTGTTATATCATTACCTGGTATTCAGTGTGTTATATCATTACCTAGTATTCAGTGTGTTATATCATTACCTAGTATTCAGTGTGTTATATCATTACCTGGTATTCAGTGTGTTATATCATTACCTAGTATTCAGTGTGTTATATCAATACCTAGTATTCCGTAATACCCTAATTGAATCCTTAAATATGATCGTATTTTTTTCACCTTTAAAAATTGTATTGTTCAAAGAAAATGTCAGTTCTTTAGGGAAATATATTTACTTTATGAAGGAATGTCATAAAGATATTTTAACATATGTTTATATAAAACATGTTAATGTTTATTTCACATAATAATAAAACCTAATTTACATAAAACTGATTTTCACAAATATATGACATTGAGAAAAGAAAAGCCAGCCATTTGTGTCAGCGCCTTCACTTCCCTCCACTTCCCCAGCTGTGTAAAATTACACTGTACTTGATATATATTACAGGATTAAGGTTTTCTAATCAAATGACTCTCGGTATACGTTCATGTAACACTGATTATGCATACATGAAGTGTTATTATTGGTGATAATGTTTGTGGGAACAATAGTGTCAAGTTTTCCTAATACCCCCAGGTAGTGATTTGTGAATTCAAACAATATAGACACTACCAAAAGTAATAAAACTCATTCCATGGAACACCTGGTAGATCTGTAAACATTGTGCAGCTGAAAACAAGTCTCCACATTGAAATGTTAAACCACACATTGGCAAATAGTACACACGTAGTACAAAATAGTACACACATAGTACACAAATAGTACACAAATAGTACATAAATAGTACATAAATAGTACACACATAGTACACACATAGTACACAAATAGTACACATAGTACACACATAGTACAAAATAATACACAAATAGTACACACAGTACAAATAGTACACAAATAATACACAAATAGTACACAAATAGTACATTGCCAGCTTTATTCTCTCACACATTTGCTATTATTTTAACTGTACAGGGTTACCTCCCTCCATATTCAAGAGGAGTCACCCTTACTGTCCAGGGTTATCACCCTGCATATTCAAGAGGATTCATATTTACTGTGCAGGGTCACCCTTTGGCCTTATTGTGCAGAGTTACCTCCCTCCATATTCAAGGAGTCAGCCATAGGCCTTACAGTGCAGTGTTACCTCCCTCCATATTCAAGAGGAGTCACCCTTAGGCCTTATTGTGCAGGGTTACCTCCCTCCATATTCAAGAGGAGTCAACCATAGGCCTTACTGTGCAGGGTTACCTCCCTCCATATTCAAGAGGAGTCACCCTTAGGCCTTACTGTGCAGGGTTACCTCCCTCCATATTCAAGAGGAGTCAGCCAGAGGCCTTACTGTGCAGGGTTACCTCCCTCCATATTCAAAAGGAGTCACCCATAGGTCTTACTGTGCAGGGTTACCTCCCGCCATATTCAAGAGGAGTTCACCCTTAGGCCTTACTGTGTAGGGTTACCTCCCTCTATATTCAAGAGGAGTCACCCTTAAGCCTTACTGTGCAGGGTTACCTCCCTCCATATTCAAGAGGGGTTCACCCTTAGGCCTTACTGTGTAGGGTTACCTCCCTCTATATTCAAGAGGAGTCACCCTTAAGCCTTACTGTGCAGGGTTACCTCCCTCCATATTCAAGAGGAGTTCACCCTTAGGCCTTACTGTGTAGGGTTACCTCCCTCCATATTCAAGAGGAGTCACCCTTAAGCCTTACTGTGCAGGGTTACCTCCCTCCATATTCAAGAGGAGTCACCCATAGGCCTTACTGTGTAGGGTTACCTCCCTCCATATTCAAGAGGAGTCACCCATATGTCTTACTGTGTAGGGTTACCTCCCTCTATATTCAAGAGGAGTCACCCATAGGCCTTACTGTGTAGGGTTACCTCCCTCCATATTCAAGAGGAGTCACCCTTAAGCCTTACTGTGTAGGGTTACCTCCCTCCATATTCAAGAGGAGTCACCCATATGCCTTACTGTGTAGGGTTACCTCCCTCCATATTCAAGAGGAGTCACCCATAGGCCTTACTGTGTAGGGTTACCTCCCTCCATATTCAAGAGGAGTCACCCATATGCCTTACTGTGTAGGGTTACCTCCCTCTATATTCAAGAGGAGTCACCCATAATTTGTGTCTGAATTAAAATTAGAAAGTAGAGAAATGCATAAATATATATACTTAGACCTCCCTCCTCAATAATTATATTTAGGTTTTATGGAAGAAAGAGAACAGTGATGATCAGTATTGAATCGGGGTAAGAATGATCGACATTAATGTAAATAATAAACACACACTTTACTTTTACCTTCTACATATTTATAATTAATTCTTAAAGATAAACATTGTAGTAGAACGTTTTATGACATTATTACATAATATTCAAAACCATTTATATACAAATGAATACAGATTTTAGGGCCAGTAACAGATTAACAATTTAAAAGTTATTGCTCAAATTTATCATCAGTAACGGAAATAAAATTGAAAGATTGTCTATAAAATAAATCAACATATTCTAGTAACAAATTCCTTTCTGCACACAATTAATAAAATTGATAACAATCTTGTGTTCATACTACAATCAGGAGAGAGAAACAATAGAACATCTGCTGTTCACTTGCCAGTGTGTTAATAATTTCATAATCAATTTGAATGTTGGTTTTGTGTTTTGGTTTTGTGTTTGGTTTTTGTAAATCTGGTTTGAATGCACATACTTGTTTTGTGTAACTAATCTGGTTTATGAATGCAACCTTCAACTAAATCTGGTTTATGAATGCAACATACAACTAAATCTGGTTTATGAATGCAACATACAACTAAATCTGGTTTATGAATGCAACATACAACTAAATCTGGTTTATGAATGCAACATACAACTAAATCTGGTTTATGAATGCAACATACAACTAAATCTGGTTTATGAATGCAACATATAACTAAATCTGGTTTATGAATGCAACATACAACTAAATTATATAAAAGAAACAAATTTTATTTTCCTATGAAAAAACGCAATTAAATTGGAAACTTCCATTCATTACTTGGGACAACTGGAGAATGTACCTCACAATACCGTCCTTTCTTATATATCTAAAACATAACATACCAAATCAAAAATAGATATCAAAAATTAAATCCAAATGTGGATATATGTTTTAATAATAAAATAGTTGAATTTGTTGACAATTTCATTTATTTGGGTATACATTTTTCCAACACGGGCAATATAGCAATTGGGCAATATAGCAAGTACTATAAAAGTTTTAGCTGAAAAAGCTCTACTGGCATACCATAGTCTTTTTCTTCTGTTTTTGATAAAGTGAATTTTGGCATCAATAATAAGTTGTCTATGTAAGACAGACATTATGATTGCCCCCATATTATTGTATGTGCTGCTGAAGTTTGGGGTGTCTACAACTTTACAGAAATTAATTAATTTCACATTAAATTCTCTAAGCGGATTGTTGGACTCGGTAAACACCCACCAACCAATGCTATATCAATTATCCAGAAATACACTGCACCTATTTAATGTGCAAGCCAAGAAATACACTGCGCCTATTCAGTGTGCAAGCCAAGAAATACACTGCGCCTATTTAGTGTGCAAGCCAAGAAATACACTGCACCTATTTAGTGTGCAAGCCAAGAAATACACTGCACCTATTTAGTGTGCAAGCCAAGAAATACACTGCACCTATTTAGTGTGCAAGCCAAGAAATACACTGCACCTATTTAGTGTGCAAGCCAAGAAATACACTGCACCTATTAGTGTGCAAGCCAAGAAATACACTGCACCTATTTAGTGTGCAAGCCAAGAAATACACTGCACCTATTTAGTGTGCAAGCCAAGAAATACACTGCACCTATTTAGTGTGCAAGCCAAGAAATACACTGCACCTATTTAGTGGCAAGCCAAGAAATACATGCACCTATTTAGTGTGCAAGCCAAGAAATACACTGCACCTATTTAGTGTGCAAGCCAAGAAATACACTGCACCTATTTAGTGTGCAAGCCAAGAAATACACTGCACCTATTTAATGTGCAAGCCAAGAAATACACTGCACCTATTTAGTGTGCAAGCCAAAAAATACACTGCACCTATTTAGTGTGCAAGCCAAGAAATACACTGCACCTATTTAGTGTGCAAGCCAAGAAATACACTGCACCTATTTAGTGTGCAAGCCAAGAAATACACTGCACCTATTTAGTGTGCAAGCCAAGAAATACACTGCACCTATTTAGTGTGCAAGCCAAGAAATACACTGCACCTATTTAGTGTGCAAGCCAAGAAATACACTGCACCTATTTAGTGTGCAAGCCAAGAAATACACTGCACCTATTTAGTGTGCAAGCCAAGAAATACACTGCACCTATTAGTGTGCAAGCAAGAAATACACTGCACTATTTAGTGTGCACCAAGAAATACATGCCTATTTAGTGTGCAGCCAAGAAATACACTGCACCTATTTAGTGTGCAAGCCAAGAAATACACTGCACCTATTTAGTGTGCAAGCCAAGAAATATGCTGCGCCTATTTACTATTTAGTGTGTAAGCCAAGAAATACACTGCACCTATTTAGTGTGCAAGCCAAGAAATATGCTGCGCCTATTTAGTGTGCAAGCCAAGAAATACGCTGCGGCTATTTAGTGTGCAGGCCAAGAAATACGCTGCTGCTAATTCGTGTGCAAGCCGAGCCCCACTCATTTATATGAAAAGGTTGGCACTTCCTTACGGAGATTGGTGCACCAAGTAATGGTTAACCACTGGAACGTGAAACACCCCAGTTCTACTATAATAACACCCCAGTTCTACTATAATACCCCCAATTCTACTATAATACCCCCAGTTCTACTATAATAACACCCCAGTTCTAATATAATAACACACCAGTTCTACTATAATACCCCCAGTTCTACTATAATACCCCCAGTTCTACTATAATAGCACCCCAGTTCTACTATAATAACACACCAGTTCTACTATAATAACACCCCAGTTCTACTATAATAACACACCAGTTCTACTATAATACCCCCAGTTCTACTATAATAACACACCAGTTCTACTATAATAACACACCAGTTCTACTATAATACCCCCAGTTCTACTATAATAACACACCAGTTCTACTATAATACCCCCAGTTCTACTATAATAACCCCAGTTCTACTATAATACCCCCAGTTCTACTATAATAACACACCAGTTCTACTATAATACCCCCAGTTCTACTATAATACCCCCAGTTCTACTATAATAACACCCCAGTTCTACTATAATAACACCCAGTTCTACTATAATACCCCCAGTTCTACTATAATACCCCCAGTTCTACTATAATAACACCCAGTTCTACTATAATACCCCAGTTCTACTATAATAACACACCAGTTCTACTATAATACCCCCAGTTCTACTATAATAACACACCAGTTCTACTATAATACCCCCAGTTCTACTATAATACCCCCAGTTCTACTATAATAACACACCAGTTCTACTATAATACCCCCAGTTCTACTATAATAACACACCAGTTCTACTATAATACCCCCAGTTCTACTATAATACCCCCAGTTCTACTATAATACCCCCAGTTCTACTATAATACCCCCAGTTCTACTATAATAACACACCAGTTCTACTATAATAACACACCAGTTCTACTATAATACCCCCAGTTCTACTATAATAACACACCAGTTCTACTATAATAACACCCCAGTTCTACTATAATACCCCCAGTTCTACTATAATACCCCCAGTTCTACTATAATAACACACCAGTTCTACTATAATACCCCCAGTTCTACTATAATAACACACCAGTTCTACTATAATACCCCCAGTTCTACTATAATACCCCCAGTTCTACTATAATAACACACCAGTTCTACTATAATAACACACCAGTTCTACTATAATACCCCCAGTTCTACTATAATAACACACCAGTTCTACTATAATACCCCCAGTTCTACTATAATAACACCCCAGTTCTACTATAATAACACACCAGTTCTACTATAATACCCCCAGTTCTACTATAATAACACACCAGTTCTACTATAATAACACACCAGTTCTACTATAATACCCCCAGTTCTACTATAATAACACACCAGTTCTACTATAATACCCCCAGTTCTACTATAATACCCCCAGTTCTACTATAATAACACACCAGTTCTACTATAATACCCCAGTTCTACTATAATACCCCAGTTCTACTATAATAACCCCAGTTCTACTATAATAACCCCAGTTCTACTATAATAACACACCAGTTCTACTATAATACCCCCAGTTCTACTATAATAACACACCAGTTCTACTATAATACCCCAGTTCTACTATAATACCCCCAGTTCTACTATAATAACACCCCAGTTCTACTATAATACCCCCAGTTCTACTATAATAACACCCCAGTTCTACTATAATAACACCAGTTCTACTATAATACCCCCAGTTCTACTATAATACCCCCAGTTCTACTATAATAACACCCCAGTTCTACTATAATACCACCAGTTCTACTATAATAACACCCCAGTTCTACTATAATACCCCCAGTTCTACTATAATAACACCCCAGTTCTACTATAATACCCCCAGTTCTACTATAATACCCCAGTTCTACTATAATAACACCCCAGTTCTACTATAATACCCCCAGTTCTACTATAATACCCCCAGTTCTACTATAATACCCCAGTTCTACTATAATAACACCCCAGTTCTACTATAATACCCCCAGTTCTACTATAATAACCCCAGTTCTACTATAATAACACACCAGTTCTACTATAATACCCCCAGTTCTACTATAAACACCCAGTTCTACTATAATACCCCCAGTTTACTATAATACCCCCAGTTCTACTATAATACCCCCAGTTCTACTATAATAACCCCCAGTTCTACTATAATAACACCCAGTTCTACTATAATAACACACCAGTTCTACTATAATAACACCCCAGTTCTACTATAATAACACCCCAGTTCTACTATAATACCCCCAGTTCTACTATAATACCCCCAGTTCTACTATAATAACACACCAGTTCTACTATAATACCCCCAGTTCTACTATAATACCCCCAGTTCTACTATAATACCCCCAGTTCTACTATAACCCAGTTCTACTATAATAACACCCCAGTTCTACTATAATACCACCAGTTCTACTATAATACCCCCAGTTCTACTATAATAACACACCAGTTCTACTATAATACCCCCAGTTCTACTATAATAACACACAGTTCTACTATAATAACACCCAGTTCTACTATAATACCCCCAGTTCTACTATAACACCCCCAGTTCTACTATAATAACACCCCAGTTCTACTATAATACCCCCAGTTCTACTATAATACCCCCAGTTCTACTATAATAACACCCCAGTTCTACTATAATAACACACCAGTTCTACTATAATACCCCCAGTTCTACTATAATAACACACCAGTTCTACTATAATACCCCCAGTTCTACTATAATAACACACCAGTTCTACTATAATAACACACCAGTTCTACTATAATACCCCCAGTTCTACTATAATACCCCCAGTTCTACTATAATACCCCCAGTTCTACTATAATACCCCCAGTTCTACTATAATACCCCAGTTCTACTATAATAACACCCCAGTTCTACTATAATACCACCAGTTCTACTATAATACCCCAGTTCTACTATAATAACACCCCAGTTCTACTATAATACCCCAGTTCTACTATAATAACACCCCAGTTCTACTATAATACCACCAGTTCTACTATAATACCCCAGTTCTACTATAATAACACCCCAGTTCTACTATAATAACACACCAGTTCTACTATAATACCCCCAGTTCTACTATAATACCCCCAGTTCTACTATAATAACACCCCAGTTCTACTATAATAACACCCAGTTCTACTATAATAACACCCCAGTTCTACTATAATACCCCCAGTTCTACTATAATACCCCAGTTCTACTATAATACCCCCAGTTCTACTATAATCCCCCAGTTCTACTATAATACCCCCAGTTCTACTATAATACCCCCAGTTCTACTATAACCCCCAGTTCTACTATAATAACACCCCAGTTCTACTATAATACCCCCAGTTCTACTATAATACCCCCAGTTCTACTATAATACCCCCAGTTCTACTATAATACCACCAGTTCTACTATAATACCCCCAGTTCTACTATAATACCCCCAGTTCTACTATAATACCCCCAGTTCTACTATAATAACACACCAGTTCTACTATAATAACACCCCAGTTCTACTATAATAACACCCCAGTTCTACTATAATAACACCCCAGTTCTACTATAATAACACCCCAGTTCTACTATAATAACCCCAGTTCTACTATAATAACACCCCAGTTCTACTATAATAACACCCCAGTTCTACTATAATAACACACCAGTTCTACTATAATAACCCCCAGTTCTACTATAATAACACACCAGTTCTACTATAATAACACACCAGTTCTACTATAATAACACCCCAGTTCTACTATAATAACACCCCAGTTCTACTATAATACCCCCAGTTCTACTATAATACCCCCAGTTCTACTATAATAACACACCAGTTCTACTATAATACCCCCGTTCTACTATTCCCCCAGTTCTACTATAATAACACACCAGTTCTACTATAATACCCCCAGTTCTACTATAATACCCCCAGTTCTACTATAATAACACACCAGTTCTACTATAATACCCCCAGTTCTACTATAATACCCCCAGTTCTACTATAATACCCCCAGTTCTACTATAATAACACACCAGTTCTACTATAATAACACACCAGTTCTACTATAATAACACCCCAGTTCTACTATAATACCCCCAGTTCTACTATAATACCCCCAGTTCTACTATAATACCCCAGTTCTACTATAACACCCAGTTCTACTATAATACCCCCAGTTCTACTATAATACCCCAGTTCTACTATAATAACACCAGTTCTACTATAATACCCCCCAGTTCTACTATAATACCCCCAGTTCTACTATAATACCCCCAGTTCTACTATAATACCCCCAGTTCTACTATAATACCCCCAGTTCTACTATAATACCCCAGTTCTACTATAAACCCCAGTTCTACTATAATACCCCAGTTCTACTATAATAACACACCAGTTCTACTATAATACCCCCAGTTCTACTATAATAACACCAGTTCTACTATAATAACACACCAGTTCTACTATAATACCCCCAGTTCTACTATAATAACACACCAGTTCTACTATAATACCCCCAGTTCTACTATAATACCCCCAGTTCTACTATAATACCCCCAGTTCTACTATAATAACACACCAGTTCTACTATAATAACACACCAGTTCTACTATAATACCCCAGTTCTACTATAATAACACACCAGTTCTACTATAATACCCCCAGTTCTACTATAACACCCAGTTCTACTATAATAACACACCAGTTCTACTATATTACCCCCAGTTCTACTATAATACCCCCAGTTCTACTATAATACCCCCAGTCTACTATAATACCCCCAGTTCTACTATAATACCCCCAGTTCTACTATAATACCCCCAGTTCTACTATAATAACACCCCAGTTCTACTATAATAACACACCAGTTCTACTATAATAACACACCAGTTCTACTATAATACCCCCAGTTCTATATAATACCTATAATAACACCCAGTTCTACTATAATACAACCCCAGTTCTACTATAATACACACCCCAGTTCTACTATAATAACACCCCAGTTCTACTATAATAACCCCAGTTCTACTATAATAACACCCCAGTTCTACTATAATACCCCCAGTTCTACTATAATACCCCCAGTTCTACTATAATACCCCCAGTTCTACTATAATACCCCCAGTTCTACTATAATACCCCCGTTCTACTATAATACCCGTTCTACTATACACCCCAGTTCTACTATAATAACACCCCAGTTCTACTATAATACCCCCAGTTCTACTATAATAACCCAGTTCTACTATAATACCCCCCAGTTCTACTATAATAACACCCCAGTTCTACTATAATACCCCCAGTTCTACTATAATACCCCCAGTTCTACTATAATACCCCCAGTTCTACTATAATAACACCCCAGTTCTACTATAATACCCCCAGTTCTACTATAATACCCCCGTTCTACTATAATAACCCCAGTTCTACTATAATAACACGTTTTTTCCAGTTCTACTATAATACCCCCAGTTCTACTATAATAACACACCAGTTCTACTATAATAGTTTTTACACACCAGTTCTACTATAATAACACAGTTCTACTATAATACCCCCAGTTCTACTATAATAACACACCAGTTCTACTATAATACCCCCAGTTCTACTATAATACCACAGTTTTTTCCCAGTTCTACTATAATACCCCCAGTTCTACTATAATAACACACCAGTTCTACTATAATACCCCCAGTTCTACTATAATAACACCAGTTCTACTATAATACCCCCAGTTCTACTATAATAACACACCAGTTCTACTATAATAACACACCAGTTCTACTATAATACCCCCAGTTCTACTATA
>CM026390.1:108624781-108648057 GCA_014843695.1 Archivesica marissinica
ATTGTATTGGTCTATATTGTATTGGTCTATGTTATATATGTCTATGTTGCATTTGTCTATGTTGCATATGTCTATATTGCATATGTCTATGTTTCATCAGTGACATGGATGTAACATAGATTACCTCTGTGTTATTGATGTCATATATATATTTAAGTAAGAGTAAGCGTTACTAGGAACCACGAACCTGACGAGAGTATATATAGTGCCAACGTATATAATATGTTGTTGTTGTTGTTAACCCAAGCACCGCACATCATCTATTATATATTTATATGACGCATATGTTTTAATCCTATTCTTAATGTGTGTATATATGTGTATTGTAGAACCAAAGCATTCGAGAGCCTTGTTGTCTACGGAGATTGAATAGAGTGATGATCATTTTTGAAGAACGTGTATACCACATAGTGAAGCTGACGGACAGTTGTGAACACTATATTTATTTTTATTGTGTAATTTTTATTTGTGATAAGTGTGGGTTCACTACCTACTTAGGACACATATTAAGTAATGTGCTGTGGGTTCATCATATTCATGGATTTATAGAAGTGTTCCAGGGGTGAGTGTACGTAGTTCTAGAGATTTTTGTATGTTGTATGATTTTTCAGCGAGATGACGACGGCGATTTTTGAGAGTGTCTGTGCACACATCACCTGCATGAAGATAACCATTCACGTCCATTTGCATGAGTCACAATTCTTAACCTATTATCATCAGAGTAAGTCACCAGATTGCCGACAGTCAGCCAGTTGTATTTCTTGCCCCGTCGATTTCCCGCCATATATTTTCCCGTTGTTTATTTTTGTAAAAGTTCTCGTGGTTTCTCAGGTCCAAACAATCCATTTGCCTGTTGATTGGTCGTAATATTGCGTTGCTAAGACAGAGTTGAATGTTTAAGTAGATAAGAAGTATTATAGGAAATACAATTAGTAATGTATCGTAGATTGCATAAACACGTTTATTTCAGTTTTTCATTGGTGTAGCTCTACAAGATCCGTGACGTCAGATGATGTGCCGATATTGTTCGATTTCACATACTTACCACATGGTGTAGCCACGTGATATGATATTTCCCGTGACGCTATAGTATTTGTTAGTAATAACCATTCAGAGCGAAGCACGTGCCCACATTCTTGAATAATTAGATAAATAAAGAGTGTGTATTAAAATGTACTTTTATTTCAGCTGACAGTGTTGACAACAACTCCGAGATAGTTTATGATTTAGAGAATTGATGAATATACTAATTGATTAAGTTTACATTGTTACCCATGCATTTAATTTTCAATACTTTGCAGACATTATTTTCTGACTGCTGCTGATACGATTGATAACATGCATTTAGCAATAGTATAGTTAGAATATTTTTGCTATTGATTTAGTTTTTCAGAGGAGGGTCCATACTGTTTGTTATTCTATAGATGCTAACACTTGTGATTATTTAGTTATATATATAGATGCATAATAATTAGTATGCATGCATATAGAACTATAGTTAATTAGGAACTAAAACATAATAACACATATATTTAATTTGTTGATACTTGTAGTAAAATTTAATGGTTGATGCTTTAGCTACAACCATATATAGATGTTTAGAAATTTATTTTCACCAAAATACTTTGATTATAATTTTTTGACATTTATGAATTAAATAGACAATAGTTGAACTTGTTATGCATACAGGTTGGATTTGAAATTGATTGATAAGAATTAATGCTGAATTAGTGTGACATTAGTGACACATAGAGTTGTGAAATTATCTGAAATGATCTGGTTTTTGTAAATTGTGTTTGAAGGTTGTGTACAACTTGCAAAGCGAAAGTGAAAGTAGACTGAAAGTGATAGTTGAACTTTTTATAGTGAATTGTGTGTGAAGTACTACAGTTGAATTCTTAATTGAATTAATTAGTTGAACTTGAATCAATTAGTTGGATCATTGGTTCCATGGTTCAGTGGCATATTGATTTAAATAGTTTGATTTTATATGTTGGGTTAGTGGTATACTGATGTATAATTAGTCTTGATTTTGAAATAAATCTGACTCTTGTATTGGAACTTATACAATACTGATGTAACCAAATGAAATACCTAGCTGAGTGTCATATTGATGTAACTTTTACATAAAGTCAGTGCACATATGAACTAACTTGAATACAGCTTTGGTACTTCAGTGTTTGATTGAATATGGAACAGTGCTGTTGATTTTTCTTGATCTTATATGGTGATTTGAAAATTACCATTTGGTGGAATACTGCTTTAACTGTTAATGCGGGTCAATGTACTGATTGCTTTGAGTTTATTGAGACAATAGTGCATTACTTGTAACTATACTTTACACTTCAGTACCTATAGGTATTTACAGGTATTTAGTTTGGTGTACTTGCACTAGTGAACTTTTGATCTTATTGAAAGGCAGTAGTATCAGTATGGAAGAGGATAAGTTAGGATATGCTGCAGGAGGGGAAGAGGAGGAGGATATGATTTTAACAACAGAAGACCTTGACTTATTAAAGGCATTTAAGAGGTTGAAAAGGAGACCTGTTTCTTCAGATTCAAGAGATGGCTTCATTTATGAGTACCATGGGAGGAGTTAAGGAGGAGAGAAAGCCTGTGCATACTAGGATGGAGATGCTACAGGATATGCATAAAGGAAACTATCATTACCCTAAGCTGTCTACCTTTTTTGGGACTGATAACAAAGGTGAAGTGTCATTCGAGACTTTTAAATTTGAAGTTGAAACTGTGTGTGCTTCGAAGTCCTTCACCGATGCACAGATACTGCTTGGAATACGTCGTTCCCTGAAGGGACAAGCAGGTGATATAATCAGGAGATTAGGAGTAGAGGCCACCAGACAGGAGATAATGCTTAAGCTTAATAGTACATTCGGAATTATCGAAACACCTGAGACCATCATGAAGTTGTTTTACTCATGTAGACAACAGACAGGTGAATCGATAACCACCTATGCTTCCAGACTTGAAGAGTTGTTTACTAGAGCCTGCAACCTCAAGGCAATGAAGAGGACAGATAACCATATCCTGAAGAGTGTTTTATACCAGGGTCTACACAAGGACTTGAAGCAAATGGCCATCTTCCAGTACAGCACATTGGAAGATAATAACAGATTCCTGATAGAACTTAGGAAGATAGAAGCAGAGTTAAAGGGCGACGTAAGTGAGGAACCAAAGGCCAAGCCATGCAAGCCAGCTGTCAAGAAGGAAGATGAGGTGAAGGACAACGACCTTTTGAAAGCTATGGCTGAGCAGATGGAAGAGATGAGGAAGACTATTATGGCTAGAATAGAATATAGACAGCCTGGAGAAAGGTCAAGAGGGAAAGAAGGCATACGGGGCCACATCAGAATATATGACTTATACCAACCGAGGAGGATATCGAGGTAATAGGAGGGGGCGAGACAACTATAGAGGGCGATTCCAAGATAGAAGGAGAGGCGACTACAAGCCAACTAGACCTACAGGCAGCACTACCTTCCAGCCCACCTGCTATAACTGCAACCAGAAGGGACACCTAGCCAACGCCTGTCTCAAGAGGGATGAGAGAGCCTGCTACACATGCAACGAGACAGGACACCTTGCAAGAAACTGCCCAAAAAGAGTAAGTGCCTCAGTTACGGGATCAAACTCGGGCACCGGTGCAGGATACGAAGGTTCCAAATTAGTTGGTGAAGTAAACGAGGCAACATCTACCATCAATGGAGTTGAGACGAAAGCCTTACTAGATACAGGCAGCTGCATCAGCTTGATGTCAGAGAAGTTTTATACAGAGCACTTCAAGGATATCCCAATACAGCCACTGAAAGAGATCATCAATGTAGAATGTGCGGATGGAAGCAAGCTACCCTACCAAGGATATATAGAAATAGATCTTCAGATTTTGACAGGACTTCCAAATTCTACTTCACATCTCTGCCTTCTACTAATTACACCAGAGACTCAGTACAGTGCTTTGACACGTATTCTGCTAGGAACCAACATCCTTAGTGAGCTGATGACAGAGAAACACATGGTGAGAGATACCTACAGAAGGCCAAGCTACACACTCCTTGGTTTTTAACATTCAGATGCATGACAGTGAGAGACAAGGAGTTGAGTAGGAATAAAGACAGAGTGGCAGTAGTGAAGTGCGCAGAGATAGCCAGAGTGATCATAGGCCCCAATGATAGTGTGAACCTACGTGGCTATACTGACAAGGAGATAGATCACCAGCCAACGACAGCGATGATACATGAGTGTGAGGACTCTGCACTACTAGACTTCATAGATCTGACCCCTACAGCTTTGCACTACACATACAAGAAGATGGGAGAGGTCATTGTGAACATTACCAACCTCACTACGAACACCATCACAATAGCTCCCAAAGCTATTATATGTGAATTACAGCCAGTTACCGTAGAAGAGACAGAGCAAGAGAGTGCAGAGAGGAGAAACGACATAGAGAAAGTGTTTAGCTTCATGTTAAAATTCATATTGCTTCAGACTTGGATAAAGAGCAGGATACTAAGCTGAGAGATGTATTGGCAAAGCATGTTGAGATTTTCTCCAAGTGTGACACGGATATCGGCAACTGTGATTTGATCAAACACAGGATATATCTCATAGATCCGATACCATTTAAACAGAGACATCGACGCATAGCACCAACTATGATAGAGGAGGTCCGGAAGCACTTACAGCAGCTTCTGGCAGCGAAGATCATTAGGAAGTCGAAGTCTCCATGGTCTTCGAATGTGGTGCTAGTGCGGAAGAAGAATGACAAGTTGCGCATGTGTGTCGACTACCGGATGCTCAACAACAAGTCGGTGAAGGACGCGTATGCACTACCGAAAATCGAAGAAGTCTCCGATGTCCTTCACCGTGCCAGGTACTTCAGTACCATCGACATGAAGGCAGGGTACTACCAAGTCGAGCTCGAGGACACACACAAGTAGCGGACGGCATTCACAGTTGGCCCACTTGGCTTCTACGAGTACGAGAAAATGCCGTTTGGCCTAAGTAACACGCCAGCCACTTACCAACGCCTGATGGAGGAATGTCTTGGAGACTACAATATGACGATTTGCATCATCTACTTAGACGATCTGATCATATTCTCCAAGACCTACCAGCAACACATAGAGAGACTAGACCTGATAATGACGAGGCTACAGGAGTGCCAGTTGAAGCTATCATCAGAGAATTGCTTCTTCCTACAGAAGAGAGTGAACTTCCTGGGTCACGTAGTTAGTGAGAAGGGAATCGAGACTGACCCTGAGAAGATCGAGAAGATCAAGAATTGGCCACAACCGAGGAACTCTGATGAGCTAAGGTCATATTTAGCATTTACCGGTTATTACCGAAGGTTTATAACGGATTATTCCAAGTTGACCACCCACCTCGCAGAAGAAGTCCAAGCGTAAAGACCAGAAGAAGAAAGAGTGGAGATGGACCACCAATGAACAGCAGATCTTCGAAGACTTGAAGGAAATACTCACTTCGCCACCGGATTTGGCGTATCCTGACTTTACCAAGAGCTTCGAATTACATACCGACGCATCAACGATAGGACTCGGAGCTGTGCTGTATCAGATGGTTGACAACAAGAAGCGAGTCATAGCCTACGCGAGTAGAAGTTTGTCCAAGAGCGAGAAGAATTACCCGGCACATAAGCTAGACTTCTTGGCGTTGAAGTGAGCAGTCACAGACAAGTTCGCGGACTACCTGAAGTTGAACCATTTCATCGCCTTGACCGACAACAATCCATTGACCCACATACTTACCTCTGCAAAAGTAGACGCCACAGGTCAGCGATGGATTGCAGCCTTGGGGGAATACGATTTCGACATCACATACCGACCAGGCATCAGGAACGCTGACGCTAATGGGATGTCAAGATACCCGTATGAGAGATTAGAAGAGGATGGAGACAGGGTGAAGATTGATGACAAGACTGTGAAAGCTATATGCAGCTCTGTGACTCCGAACCCATACATAGAAGCGATTCCAGTTGGTAACATCAACATCATAGATGCGACAGAGACACTAGGAACTCCGATGGCGCAGATAGAGATGCGAGAGATCCGGAGAAGTCAACGAGAGGACCCTGTGATAGGCAGATGGACAAGAGTCACCATGGACAGAAGATTACCCGATATGAGACACCAGACCGATAAGTTAGATGTAATCATGAGAAAGAACTTCAAGTATTTTTCCATGAAGAGAGGCGTACTATACAAAGAAGTCAAGGAGGGAGAGAGTTCGATCACCCAGCTTGTTCTGCCAGCGATATATAGAGAAACTGCACTAAGTGGATTGCACGACGATATAGGACACCCAGGGAGGGATCGAACATGGTCGCTAGTGAGAGAACGATTCTTTTGGCCAGGGATGACTGCGGATATTGAACGTCATCTAAAGCAGTGCGGACGTTGCCTCAGGCGGAAGAGTAAGACCAACATGAAAGCACCATTGGTGAACATAGTGACAACCTACCCGTTAGAGCTCATTTGCATGGATTATATGACCTTAGAGCCATCCAAAGGAGGTACTTCGAACATCCTTGTGATAACGGACCATTTCACCAAGTTCGCCATGGCCATCCCTATCAGAAACCAGACAGCAGCTACCACCGCCAACGCCTTCTACGAGAATTTCATTCTTAATTATGGTATCCCCACCAAGATCCATTCAGATCAAGGCGCTAACTTCCAGTCGGAATTACTGAGGGAGGTGTGTAGACTCACTGGCATTGAGCAATCGAGGACTTCCATATACCATCCGATGGGAAACGGACAAACCGAGAGATTCAATCGCACATTACTAGCCATGTTAGGGACACTTGAGCCAGAGCAGAAGTGCGATTGGAGGAAATACGTCACGAACTTGGTCTACGCCTATAACGCAACGCCTCACGAGAGCACCAAAGTAGCGCCCTTTGAGCTGATGTTCGGCCGAAAACCAAGATTGCCCATAGATTCCGTGTTCCAGACTGATGTCAACAACGACCTGAATCAGTCTACAGTCACATACATCGCAGAGCTCAGGAAGCGGATGAAAACAACACAAGAGATAGTCAAGAGAACGACCGATAAGGCTAGAGAAACCCATAAGTTACAATATGACAAGAAAGCAAAGGCAGTGAAGTTGACCATCGGCGACAAGGTGTTGGTTAAGATCGTTGCGTTCGAGGGTAAGCACAAGATTGCGGATAAGTTTGAGCAGGAGACATACGAAGTCATTAGACAACCTATGGAAAACATCCCAGTTTATGAGGTGCGAGCACCAGACGGGAAGGTGAAGAAGCTGCACAGGAACAATCTGTTGTCATTAGGATTCGTCGCTGATGAACCAGAACCGGAACAGATGGCAAAGATTCCACCCATACCAAGACCCAGAAGAACTTTAGAGAGAGAAGTCGTTAGAGCACCGAGCACAGAGAAGACAGCTGCAACGAAGAACAGTGGTATCACTGAAGAGAGTAGAAACGAGGAGACGTCAGATGAAGAGTCATCAGATGACGAATCAGATACACTTGTAATACCTATGAGTATAGATGGGGACGCCCAGAACAGATCTGATAGAGTAGAGATAGAGGAGACCGTGCAAGAAAGAGTAGCTAGAGATGATGGTGAAGATGAAGATAGCAGGCACGATGCCAGTTGTGATAGAAGAGCTGTTAGTGTAGATGATGAGACCGATGATGTAGAAGGAGACTTAGCTAAAGAAGGTGCTAGAGAAAACAACGACACTCTTGTGACTGCAGAAGATACAGAAGAGCATACAGACGAGAACAGGGATGAGGAGGATAGTGTTGATAGAGTTATACCGGATAGAGACAAAGAAGCAGAAGAAGTACCTCAGCAAGTTAGAAAATCAGGGCGAGCGAGAAAATTACCAGATAGATTTGATGCATATGTGATGAATACAGTAACGAGCAGACTGAGATGGATGAGAGATTACATGCGTTAGAGGCTCTCATGCACTCAGGTGTTTTTAATTCGTTGAATTCGGAGATGACGACGAAAATTTTAAATTCTGTCATGAAATAATTAGTATTGTACTGTATTGCTATTATCCAATCATGATATTGAGCTTTTTACCAATTAGAAGTTAGACTTTGAATACTAGAACTTTTGACTAATAATATACATATTTTTGTTTTTTCTAGGTTTGCTGCAGTTTGTGTTAAGCACATGCATGTAGAAGCATTGAGGACAATTTTTGCAGTAAAAGGAGAAGAAGAGGCAGATATTATGCTTTATGTTTTATTTATAGGTTTATAGAGAAGTTAATATATAATTTAAGGTGTTAGAATTAGATTATATTAATAAGTTTGAATAGATTAGACTCAACAATAGCATGTCTTATACTAGATTTTGCTTAAGTGAATTAAATGTTGTAGTTATTAATGACTATAATATTGATGTTTATAGTAAATATGTTTTTGGTATTCTTTACAGATGCTAGTACAACTGTAGATGAGGGAGCAGGAGTGATGGGTTATTATATTAGATAACTTATATTGGAATTAATATTTTTTAGCTTATTTATGTGTATGTGTTGATTTATGGTTATGCATAAGCCAACAATCCTAAATTGTTGAATAGAGATATAATCTACTAATTAAAATTGATTTTGATTCCTTTCAGTGTAAATGACGGGACGTCATTTCCCGGAGAGGGGGTGTATGTAGTAGGGTCCGTTTTAGCCTCCATACTTTAAACCAGTTATTCCTTGTAGATATACACGATGTGTAATGGTCAGTGAGACGCAACCGTGCGTAGCGAGTTTAACTCGAGGATATGTGTATGATCGTTATGTAGCGTGGTATTCCAACGCAGTCACTTCCAATATCGTATGATAGTCGGACGTCTTTTATAAAGAGAGCATTTTATAATATAGTTAGAGAATAGAAGTCTTCAAAAGTATTATTCGGGTATATATAGATATGCGTGAGATATTGAATTGGTTGATTTGTACGCTGTAGTATTGGGTTCATTATGTTGTACGCGGGTTCGGTTCAGTTAGTCCTTTTTGTCGTTGGTCCTTGAGTCTTTTTCCCTTGGTCCTGGCTGTCGGTATATCAAACCTCATCATTGCACATAACTAAACAGACGCATGTTATTTACAGTTGTCACCGGCACCAGTGAGTGAGTGGTTGAATGTGTTGCGGACGGTGGAGAATAGCGAGAAGTGTTACAGAGACCATATCTCTGCGTAAGTTATTGTATTGGTCTATATTGTATTGGTCTATGTTATATATGTCTATGTTGCATTTGTCTATGTTGCATTTGTCTATGTTGCATATGTCTATGTTACATATGTCTATGTTGCATATGTCTATGTTTCATCAGAGACATGGATGTAACATAGATTACCTCTGTGTTACTGATGTCATATATATATTTAAGTAAGAATAAGCGTTACTACGAACCACGAACCTGCCGAGAGTATATATAGTGCCAACGTATATAATATGTTGTTGTTGTTGTTAACCCAAGCACCGCAAATCATCAATTATATATTTATATGACGCATATGTTTTAATCCTATTCTAAATGTGTGTATATATGTGTATTGTAGAACCAAAGCATTCGAGAGCCTTGTTGTCTACGGAGATTGAATAGAGTGATGAATCGTATAGGGTGTTGTCATTTTACTGATCCCCCATGATCCGAACCCTACCACATACACATACATCTATATACACATACATCTATATACACATACATCTATATATACATACATCTATATATACATACATCTATATATACATACATCTATATACACATACATCTATATACACATACATCTATATATACATACATCTATATATACATACATCTATATATACATACATCTATATATACATACATCTATATATACATACATCTATATATACATACATCTATATATACATACATCTATATACACATACATATATATATATATATATATACATACATCTATATACACATACATATATATATATACATACATCTATATATACATACATCTATACACACATACATCTATATATACATACATCTATATATACATACATCTATATATACATACATCTATACACACATACATCTATATATACATACATCTATATACACATACATCTATATATACATACATCTATATATACATACATCTATATATACATACATCTATATATACATACATCTATATATACATACATCTATATATACATACATCTATATACACATACATCTATATACACATACATCTATATATACATACATCTATATATACATACATCTATATATACATACATCTATATATACATACATCTATATACACATACATCTATATATACATACATCTATATACACATACATCTATATATACATACATCTATATATACATACATCTATATATACATACATCTATACACACATACATCTATATATACATACATCTATATATACATACATCTATACACACATACATCTATATACACATACATCTATATATACATACATCTATACACACATACATCTATATATACATACATCTATATATACATACATCTATATACACATACATCTATATATACATACATCTATATATACATACATCTATATATACATACATCTATATATACATACATATCTATAAAACTGACATTCTCTTCTAAATATGCACCAATATACCATACATCTATACACACATACATCTATACACACATACATCTATATATACATACAAACCTTTGCAAAGTCTGGTGTTTTATGTTCGCCTTTGAACAGGTCTAAATATCGTATAGTGACTGGAATATTAGCCGCCTTGGCTGCCATCCAGACAGCCCTGGAGGGGGCGCTCAAGCCGTGGATATACAGTATCAAATTCTTAGGTGTTGTGGTGCTTGGTCCGACGCCCATCTGAGAAAAATAAGATACTATTTGCAACTATTATTCTTCAGAGATGGTGTTGGCATTTACAAGTACATGTACCTGTATAGTTAATCTAGATATGTGTTCGATTAAATTAGTTTTTCAACGATAGAACGAGAGAGTAAAGTTAACACCTGCCAATTTCAAAATCAATATATAAAATATTGCATTTCACATTCGTGGTACACTGGTTCGTGGTACACTGGGTCGTGTAATGGTTCGTGGTACACGTGGTACACTGGTTCGTGGTACACTGGTTCCTGTAATGGTTCGTGGTACACATGGTACACTGGTTCCTGTAATGGTTCGTGGTACACGTGGTACACTGGTTCGTGGTACACTGGGTCGTGTAATGGTTCGTGGTACACGTGGTAGACTGGTTCGTGGTACACTGGTTCCTGTAATGGTTCGTGGTACACGTGGTACACTGGTTCCTGTAATGGTTCGTGGTACACATGGTACACTGGTTCCTGTAATGGTTCGTGGTACACGTGGTACACTGGTTCCTGTAATGGTTCGTGGTACACATGGTACACTGGTTCCTGTAATGGTTCGTGGTACACGTGGTACACTGGTTCCTGTAATGGTTCGTGGTACACGTGGTACACTGGTTCCTGTAATGGTTCGTGGTACACATGGTACACTGGTTCCTGTAATGGTTCGTGGTACACTGGTTTGCATGTCCGTTAGTGATACTTTTTACACATTTGAGTGGGTTCATTTAGTCATGAGACCATGCTGGAGTTGTCTACCTTTAGCTGATTATAGTCAGTAGTTATATCTGATAGGGCATGTGTGTATAAAGTAGTTATATCTGATAGGGCATGTGTGTATAAAGTAGTTATATCTGATACAGTTATATCTGATAGGGCATGTGTGTATAAAGTAGTTATATCTGATAGGGCATGTGTGTATAAAGTAGTTATATCTGATAGGGCATGTGTGTATACAGTAGTTATATCTGATAGGGCATGTGTGTATAAAGTAGTTATATCTGATAGGGCATGTGTGTATAAAGTAGTTATATCTGATAGGGCATGTGTGTATAAAGTAGTTATATCTGATAGGGCATGTGTGTATAAAGTAGTTATATCTGATAGGGCATGTGTGTATAAAGTAGTTATATCTGATAGGGCATGTGTGTATAAAGTAGTTATATCTGATAGGGCATGTGTGTATAAAGTAGTTATATCTGATAGGGCATGTGTGTATACAGTAGTTATATCTGATACAGTTATATCTGATAGGGCATGTGTGTATACAGTAGTTATATCTGATAGAGTTATATCTGATAGGGCATGTGTGTATAAAGTAGTTATATCTGATAGGGCATGTGTGTATACAGTAGTTATATCTGATAGGGCATGTGTGTATACAGTAGTTATATCTGATAGGGCATGTGTGTATAAAGTAGTTATATCTGATAGGGCATGTGTGTATAAAGTAGTTATATCTGATAGGGCATGTGTGTATACAGTAGTTATATCTGATAGGGCATGTGTGTATACAGTAGTTATATCTGATAGGGCATGTGTGTATAAGTAGTTATATCTGATAGGGCATGTGTGTATAAAGTAGTTATATCTGATAGGGCATGTGTGTATAAAGTAGTTATATCTGATAGGGCATGTGTGTATAAAGTAGTTATATCTGATAGGGCATGTGTGTATAAAGTAGTTATATCTGATAGGGCATGTGTGTATAAAGTAGTTATATCTGATAGGGCATGTGTGTATAAAGTAGTTATATCTGATAGGGCATGTGTGTATAAAGTAGTTATATCTGATACAGTTATATCTGATAGGGCATGTGTGTATAAAGTTGATACAGTTATATCTGATAGGGCATGTGTGTATACAGTAGTTATATCTGATAAGTTATATCTGATAGGGCATGTGTGTATAAAGTAGTTATATCTGATAGGGCATGTGTGTATACAGTAGTTATATCTGATAGGGCATGTGTGTATACAGTAGTTATATCTGATAGGGCATGTGTGTATAAAGTAGTTATATCTGATAGGGCATGTGTGTATAAAGTAGTTATATCTGATAGGGCATGTGTGTATACAGTAGTTATATCTGATAGGGCATGTGTGTATACAGTAGTTATATCTGATAGGGCATGTGTGTATACAGTAGTTATATCTGATAGGGCATGTGTGTATAAAGTAGTTATATCTGATAGGGCATGTGTGTATAAAGTAGTTATATCTGATAGGGCATGTGTGTATACAGTAGTTATATCTGATACAGTTATATCTGATAGGGCATGTGTGTATAAAGTAGTTATATCTGATAGGGCATGTGTGTATAAAGTAGTTATATCTGATAAGTCTGATAGGGCATGTGTGTATAAAGTAGTTATATCTGATAGGATGTGTGTATAAAGTAGTTATATCTGATAGGGCATGTGTGTATAAAGTAGTTATATCTGATAGGGCATGTGTGTATAAAGTAGTTATATCTGATAGGGCATGTGTGTATAAAGTAGTTATATCTGATAGGGCATGTGTGTATAAAGTAGTTATATCTGATACAGTTATATCTGATAGGGCATGTGTGTATAAAGTAGTTATATCTGATAGGGCATGTGTGTATAAAGTAGTTATATCTGATACAGTTATATCTGATAGGGCATGTGTGTATAAAGTAGTTATATCTGATAGGGCATGTGTGTATAAAGTAGTTATATCTGATACAGTTATATCTGATAGGGCATGTGTGTATAAAGTAGTTATATCTGATAGGGCATGTGTGTATAAAGTAGTTATATCTGATAGGGCATGTGTGTATAAAGTAGTTATATCTGATACAGTTATATCTGATAGGGCATGTGTGTATAAAGTAGTTATATCTGATAGGGCATGTGTGTATAAAGTAGTTATATCTGATACAGTTATATCTGATAGGGCATGTGTGTATAGAGTAGTTATATCTGATAGGGCATGTGTATACAGTAGTTATATCTGATAGGGCATGTGTGTATAAAGTAGTTATATCTGATAGGGCATGTGTGTATACAGTAGTTATATCTGATAGGGCATGTGTGTATACAGTAGTTATATCTGATAGGGCATGTGTGTATACAGTAGTTATATCTGATAGGGCATGTGTGTATAAAGTAGTTATATCTGATAGGGCATGTGTGTATAAAGTAGTTATATCTGATAGGGCATGTGTGTATAAAGTAGTTATATCTGATAGGGCATGTGTGTATACAGTAGTTATATCTGATAGGGCATGTGTGTATACAGTAGTTATATCTGATAGGGCATGTGTGTATACAGTAGTTATATCTGATACAGTTATATCTGATAGGGCATGTGTGTATACAGTAGTTATATCTGATAGGGCATGTGTGTATAAAGTAGTTATATCTGATAGGACATGTGTGTATAAAGTAGTTATATCTGATAGGGCATGTGTGTATAAAGTAGTTATATCTGATAGGGCATGTGTGTATAAAGTAGTTATATCTGATAGGGCATGTGTGTATAAAGTAGTTATATCTGATAGGGCATGTGTGTATAAAGTAGTTATATCTGATAGGGCATGTGTGTATACAGTAGTTATATCTGATACAGTTATATCTGATAGGGCATGTGTGTATACAGTAGTTATATCTGATACAGTTATATCTGATAGGGCATGTGTGTATAAAGTAGTTATATCTGATAGGGCATGTGTGTATAAAGTAGTTATATCTGATAGGGCATGTGTGTATAAAGTAGTTATATCTGATAGGGCATGTGTGTATAAAGTAGTTATATCTGATACAGTTATATCTGATAGGGCATGTGTGTATAGAGTAGTTATATCTGATAGGGCATGTGTATACAGTAGTTATATCTGATAGGGCATGTGTGTATAAAGTAGTTATATCTGATAGGGCATGTGTGTATACAGTAGTTATATCTGATAGGGCATGTGTGTATACAGTAGTTATATCTGATAGGGCATGTGTGTATACAGTAGTTATATCTGATAGGGCATGTGTGTATACAGTAGTTATATCTGATAGGGCATGTGTGTATAAAGTAGTTATATCTGATACAGTTATATCTGATAGGGCATGTGTGTATAGAGTAGTTATATCTGATAGGGCATGTGTATACAGTAGTTATATCTGATAGGGCATGTGTGTATAAAGTAGTTATATCTGATAGGGCATGTGTGTATACAGTAGTTATATCTGATAGGGCATGTGTGTATACAGTAGTTATATCTGATAGGGCATGTGTGTATACAGTAGTTATATCTGATAGGGCATGTGTGTATACAGTAGTTATATCTGATAGGGCATGTGTGTATAAAGTAGTTATATCTGATAAGTTATATCTGATAGGGCATGTGTGTATAAAGTAGTTATATCTGATAGGGCATGTGTGTATACAGTAGTTATATCTGATAGGGCATGTGTGTATACAGTAGTTATATCTGATAGGGCATGTGTGTATACAGTAGTTATATCTGATAGGGCATGTGTGTATACAGTAGTTATATCTGATAGGGCATGTGTGTATACAGTATTATATCTGATAGGGCATGTGTGTATAAAGTAGTTATATCTGATAGGGCATGTGTGTATAAAGTAGTTATATCTGATAGGGCATGTGTGTATAAAGTAGTTATATCTGATAGGGCATGTGTGTATAAAGTAGTTATATCTGATAGGGCATGTGTGTATACAGTAGTTATATCTGATAGTTATATCTGATAGGGCATGTGTGTATACAGTAGTTATATCTGATAGTTATATCTGATAGGGCATGTGTGTATAAAGTAGTTATATCTGATAGGGCATGTGTGTATACAGTAGTTATATCTGATAGGGCATGTGTGTATAAAGTAGTTATATCTGATAGGGCATGTGTGTATAAAGTAGTTATATCTGATACAGTTATATCTGATAGGGCATGTGTTTATAAGTAGTTATATCTGATAGGGCATGTGTATACAGTAGTTATATCTGATAGGGCATGTGTGTATAAAGTAGTTATATCTGATAGGGCATGTGTGTATACAGTAGTTATATCTGATAGGGCATGTGTGTATACAGTAGTTATATCTGATAGGGCATGTGTGTATACAGTAGTTATATCTGATAGGGCATGTGTGTATACAGTAGTTATATCTGATAGGGCATGTGTGTATAAAGTAGTTATATCTGATAGGGCATGTGTGTATAAAGTAGTTATATCTGATAGGGCATGTGTGTATACAGTAGTTATATCTGATCAGTTATATCTGATAGGGCATGTGTGTATAAAGTAGTTATATCTGATAGGGATGTGTGTATAAGTAGTATATTGAAGGGCATGTGTGTATACAGTAGTTATATCTGATAGGGCATGTGTGTATAAAGTAGTTATATCTGATAGGGCATGTGTGTATACAGTAGTTATATCTGATAGGGCATGTGTGTATACAGTAGTTATATCTGATAGGGCATGTGTGTATACAGTAGTTATATCTGATAGGGCATGTGTGTATAAAGTAGTTATATCTGATAGGGCATGTGTGTATACAGTAGTTATATCTGATAGGGCATGTGTGTATACAGTAGTTATATCTGATAGGGCATGTGTGTATACAGTAGTTATATCTGATAGGGCATGTGTGTATACAGTAGTTATATCTGATAGGGCATGTGTGTATACAGTAGTTATATCTGATAGGGCATGTGTGTATAAAGTAGTTATATCTGATAGGGCATGTGTGTATAAAGTAGTTATATCTGATAGGGCATGTGTGTATAAAGTAGTTATATCTGATAGGGCATGTGTGTATACAGTAGTTATATCTGATAGGGCATGTGTGTATACAGTAGTTATATCTGATAGGGCATGTGTGTATAAAGTAGTTATATCTGATAGGGCATGTGTGTATACAGTAGTTATATCTGATAGGGCATGTGTGTATACAGTAGTTATATCTGATAGGGCATGTGTGTATACAGTAGTTATATCTGATACAGTTATATTGATAGGGCATGTGTGTATAAAGTAGTTATATCTGATAGGGCATGTTGTATACAGTAGTATATCTGAAGGGCATGTGTGTATACAGTAGTTATATCTGATAGGGCATGTGTGTATACAGTAGTTATATCTGATAGGGCATGTGTGTATACAGTAGTTATATCTGATAGGGCATGTGTGTATAAAGTGTTATATCTGATACAGTTATATCTGATAGGGCATGTGTGTATACAGTAGTTATATCTGATATAGTTATATCTGATAGGGCATGTGTGTATAAAGTAGTTATATCTGATAGGGCATGTGTGTATACAGTAGCTATATTTGAAGGGCATGTGTGTATACAGTAGTTATATCTGATAGGGCATGTGTGTATAAAGTAGTTATATCTGATAGGGCATGTGTGTATAAAGTAGTTATATCTGATAGGGCATGTGTGTATACAGTAGTTATATCTGATAGGGCATGTGTGTATACAGTAGTTATATCTGATAGGACATGTGTGTATAAAGTAGTTATATCTGATAGGACATGTGTGTATAAAGTAGTTATATCTGATAGGGCATGTGTGTATAAAGTAGTTATATCTGATAGGGCATGTGTGTATAAAGTAGTTATATCTGATAGGGCATGTGTGTATAAAGTAGTTATATCTGATAGGGCATGTGTGTATAAAGTAGTTATATCTGATAGGGCATGTGTGTATAAAGTAGTTATATCTGATAGGGCATGTGTGTATACAGTAGTTATATCTGATAGGGCATGTGTGTATACAGTAGTTATATCTGATAGGGCATGTGTGTATACAGTAGTTATATCTGATACAGTTATATCTGATAGGGCATGTGTGTATACAGTAGTTATATCTGATAGGGCATGTGTGTATAAAGTAGTTATATCTGATAGGGCATGTGTGTATAAAGTAGTTATATCTGATAGGGCATGTGTGTATACAGTAGTTATATCTGATAGGGCATGTGTGTATACAGTAGTTATATCTGATAGGGCATGTGTGTATACAGTAGTTATATCTGATAGGGCATGTGTGTATAAAGTAGTTATATCTGATAGGGCATGTGTGTATAAAGTAGTTATATCTGATAGGGCATGTGTGTATACAGTAGTTATATCTGATAGGGCATGTGTGTATAAAGTAGTTATATCTGATAGGACATGTGTGTATAAAGTAGTTATATCTGATAGGGCATGTGTGTATAAAGTAGTTATATCTGATAGGGCATGTGTGTATAAAGTAGTTATATCTGATAGGGCATGTGTGTATAAAGTAGTTATATCTGATAGGGCATGTGTGTATAAAGTAGTTATATCTGATACAGTTATATCTGATAGGGCATGTGTGTATAGAGTAGTTATATCTGATAGGGCATGTGTATACAGTAGTTATATCTGATAGGGCATGTGTGTATACAGTAGTTATATCTGATAGGGCATGTGTGTATACAGTAGTTATATCTGATAGGGCATGTGTGTATACAGTAGTTATATCTGATAGGGCATGTGTGTATACAGTAGTTATATCTGATAGGGCATGTGTGTATACAGTAGTTATATCTGATAGGGCATGTGTGTATACAGTAGTTATATCTGATAGGGCATGTGTGTATAAAGTAGTTATATCTGATAGGGCATGTGTGTATAAAGTAGTTATATCTGATAGGGCATGTGTGTATACAGTAGTTATATCTGATAGGGCATGTGTGTATACAGTAGTTATATCTGATAGGGCATGTGTGTATACAGTAGTTATATCTGATAGGGCATGTGTGTATACAGTAGTTATATCTGATAGGGCATGTGTGTATAAAGTAGTTATATCTGATAGGGCATGTGTGTATAAAGTAGTTATATCTGATAGGGCATGTGTGTATAAAGTAGTTATATCTGATAGGGCATGTGTGTATAAAGTAGTTATATCTGATAGGGCATGTGTGTATAAAGTAGTTATATCTGATAGGGCATGTGTGTATACAGTAGTTATATCTGATACAGTTATATCTGATAGGGCATGTGTGTATACAGTAGTTATATCTGATACAGTTATATCTGATAGGGCATGTGTGTATAAAGTAGTTATATCTGATAGGGCATGTGTGTATAAAGTAGTTATATCTGATAGGGCATGTGTGTATAAAGTAGTTATATCTGATAGGGCATGTGTGTATAAAGTAGTTATATCTGATACAGTTATATCTGATAGGGCATGTGTGTATAAGTAGTTATATCTGATAGGGCATGTGTATACAGTAGTTATATCTGATAGGGCATGTGTGTATAAAGTAGTTATATCTGATAGGGCATGTGTGTATACAGTAGTTATATCTGATAGGGCATGTGTGTATACAGTAGTTATATCTGATAGGGCATGTGTGTATACAGTAGTTATATCTGATAGGGCATGTGTGTATACAGTAGTTATATCTGATAGGGCATGTGTGTATAAAGTAGTTATATCTGATACAGTTATATCTGATAGGGCATGTGTTTATAGAGTAGTTATATCTGATAGGGCATGTGTATACAGTAGTTATATCTGATAGGGCATGTGTGTATACAGTAGTTATATCTGATAGGGCATGTGTGTATACAGTAGTTATATCTGATAGGGCATGTGTGTATACAGTAGTTATATCTGATAGGGCATGTGTGTATACAGTAGTTATATCTGATAGGGCATGTGTGTATACAGTAGTTATATCTGATAGGGCATGTGTGTATACAGTAGTTATATCTGATAGGGCATGTGTGTATAAAGTAGTTATATCTGATAGGGCATGTGTGTATAAAGTAGTTATATCTGATAGGGCATGTGTGTATACAGTAGTTATATCTGATAGGGCATGTGTGTATACAGTAGTTATATCTGATAGGGCATGTGTGTATACAGTAGTTATATCTGATAGGGCATGTGTGTATACAGTAGTTATATCTGATAGGGCATGTGTGTATAAAGTAGTTATATCTGATAGGGCATGTGTGTATAAAGTAGTTATATCTGATAGGGCATGTGTGTATAAAGTAGTTATATCTGATAGGGCATGTGTGTATACAGTAGTTATATCTGATAGGGCATGTGTGTATACAGTAGTTATATCTGATAGGGCATGTGTGTATAAAGTAGTTATATCTGATAGGGCATGTGTGTATACAGTAGTTATATCTGATAGGGCATGTGTGTATACAGTAGTTATATCTGATAGGGCATGTGTGTATACAGTAGTTATATCTGATACAGTTATATTGATAGGGCATGTGTGTATAAAGTAGTTATATCTGATAGGGCATGTGTGTATACAGTAGCTATATCTGAAGGGCATGTGTGTATACAGTAGTTATATCTGATAGGGCATGTGTGTATACAGTAGTTATATCTGATAGGGCATGTGTGTATACAGTAGTTATATCTGATAGGGCATGTGTGTATAAAGTTGTTATATCTGATACAGTTATATCTGATAGGGCATGTGTGTATACAGTAGTTATATCTGATAGTTATATCTGATAGGGCATGTGTGTATAAAGTAGTTATATCTGATAGGGCATGTGTGTATACAGTAGCTATATTTGAAGGGCATGTGTGTATACAGTAGTTATATCTGATAGGGCATGTGTGTATAAAGTAGTTATATCTGATAGGGCATGTGTGTATAAAGTAGTTATATCTGATAGGGCATGTGTGTATACAGTAGCTATATCTGATAGGGCATGTGTGTATACAGTAGTTATATCTGATAGGACATGTGTGTATAAAGTAGTTATATCTGATAGGACATGTGTGTATAAAGTAGTTATATCTGATAGGGCATGTGTGTATAAAGTAGTTATATCTGATAGGGCATGTGTGTATAAAGTAGTTATATCTGATAGGGCATGTGTGTATAAGTAGTTATATCTGATAGGGCATGTGTGTATAAGTAGTTATATCTGATAGGGCATGTGTGTATAAAGTAGTTATATCTGATAGGGCATGTGTGTATACAGTAGTTATATCTGATAGGGCATGTGTGTATACAGTAGTTATATCTGATAGGGCATGTGTGTATACAGTAGTTATATCTGATACAGTTATATCTGATAGGGCATGTGTGTATACAGTAGTTATATCTGATAGGGCATGTGTGTATAAAGTAGTTATATCTGATAGGGCATGTGTGTATAAATAGTTATATCTGATAGGGCATGTGTGTATACAGTAGTTATATCTGATAGGGCATGTGTGTATACAGTAGTTATATCTGATAGGGCATGTGTGTATACAGTTATATCTGATAGGGCATGTGTGTATAAAGTAGTTATATCTGATAGGGCATGTGTGTATAAAGTAGTTATATCTGATAGGGCATGTGTGTATACAGTAGTTATATCTGATAGGGCATGTGTGTATAAAGTAGTTATATCTGATAGGGCATGTGTGTATAAAGTAGTTATATCTGATAGGGCATGTGTGTATAAAGTAGTTATATCTGATAGGGCATGTGTGTATAAGTAGTTATATCTGATAGGCATGTGTGTATAAGTAGTTATATCTGATAGGGCATGTGTGTATAGTAGTTATATCTGATAGGGCATGTGTGTATAAAGTAGTTATATCTGATAGGGCATGTGTGTATACAGTAGTTATATCTGATAGGGCATGTGTGTATAAAGTAGTTATATCTGATAGGGCATGTGTGTATAAAGTAGTTATATCTGATACAGTTATATCTGATAGGGCATGTGTGTATAAAGTAGTTATATCTGATACAGTTATATCTGATAGGGCATGTGTGTATAAAGTAGTTATATCTGATAGGGCATGTGTGTATAAAGTAGTTATATCTGATAGGGCATGTGTGTATACAGTAGTTATATCTGATAGGGCATGTGTGTATAAAGTAAGTTATATCTGATAGGGCATGTGTGTATAAAGTAGTTATATCTGATAGGGCATGTGTGTATACAGTAGTTATATCTGATAGGGCATGTGTGTATACAGTAGTTATATCTGATAGGACATGTGTGTATACAGTAGTTATATCTGATAGGGCATGTGTGTATACAGTAGTTATATCTGATAGGGCATGTGTGTATACAGTAGTTATATCTGATAGGGCATGTGTGTATACAGTAGTTATATCTGATAGGGCATGTGTGTATAAAGTAGTTATATCTGATACAGTTATATCTGATAGGGCATGTGTGTATAGAGTAGTTATATCTGATAGGGCATGTGTATACAGTAGTTATATCTGATAGGGCATGTGTGTATACAGTAGTTATATCTGATAGGGCATGTGTGTATACAGTAGTTATATCTGATAGGGCATGTGTGTATACAGTAGTTATATCTGATAGGGCATGTGTGTATACAGTAGTTATATCTGATAGGGCATGTGTGTATACAGTAGTTATATCTGATAGGGCATGTGTGTATACAGTAGTTATATCTGATAGGGCATGTGTGTATAAAGTAGTTATATCTGATAGGGCATGTGTGTATAAAGTAGTTATATCTGATAGGGCATGTGTGTATACAGTAGTTATATCTGATAGGGCATGTGTGTATACAGTAGTTATATCTGATAGGGCATGTGTGTATACAGTAGTTATATCTGATAGGGCATGTGTGTATACAGTAGTTATATCTGATAGGGCATGTGTGTATAAAGTAGTTATATCTGATAGGGCATGTGTGTATAAAGTAGTTATATCTGATAGGGCATGTGTGTATAAAGTAGTTATATCTGATAGGGCATGTGTGTATACAGTAGTTATATCTGATAGGGCATGTGTGTATACAGTAGTTATATCTGATAGGCATGTGTGTATAAGTAGTTATATCTGATAGGGCATGTGTGTATACAGTAGTTATATCTGATAGGGCATGTGTGTATACAGTAGAGTTATATCTGATAGGGCATGTGTGTATAAAGTAGTTATATCTGATACAGTTATATCTGATAGGGCATGTGTGTATAAAGTAGTTATATCTGATAGGGCATGTGTGTATACAGTAGTTATATCTGATAGGGCATGTGTGTATACAGTAGTTATATCTGATAGGGCATGTGTGTATACAGTAGTTATATCTGATAGGGCATGTGTGTATACAGTAGTTATATCTGATAGGGCATGTGTGTATACAGTAGTTATATCTGATAGGGCATGTGTGTATAAAGTAGTTATATCTGATAGGGCATGTGTGTATAAAGTAGTTATATCTGATAGGGCATGTGTGTATAAAGTAGTTATATCTGATAGGGCATGTGTGTATAAAGTAGTTATATCTGATAGGGCATGTGTGTATAAAGTAGTTATATCTGATAGGGCATGTGTGTATAAAGTAGTTATATCTGATAGGGCATGTG
>CM026390.1:108649057-108692062 GCA_014843695.1 Archivesica marissinica
CACACATACATATATACACTTACACACATACATATATACACTTACACACATACATATATACACTTACACACATACATATATACACTTACACACATACATATATACACTTACACACATACATATATACACTTACAAACATACATATATACACTTACACACATACATATATACACTTACACACATACATATATACACTTACACACATACATATATACACTTACACACATACATATATACACTTACACACATACATATATACACACACTTACACACATACATATATACACTTACACACATACATATATACACTTACACACTACATATATACATACACATATACATATACACTTACACACATACATATATACACTTACACACATACATAAAATACACTTACACACATATATATACACGTACACACATACATATACACACACACTACAACTTACACACATACAATATACACACACACATACATATATACACTTACACACATACATATATACACTTACACACATACATATACACTTACACACATAATATATACACTACACACATACATATATACACTTACACACAATATATATACACTTATACACATACATATAACACACACTTACACATACATATATACACTTACACACATACTATATACACACATTACACACATACATATACATACACAATACACACACCACATACATATATACACTTACACACATACATATATACACACACTTACACACATACATATATACACTTACACACATACATATATACACTTACAACATACATATATACACTTACACACATACATATATACACACACTTACACACATACATATATACACTTATCACATACATATATACACTTACACACATACATATATACACTTACACACATACATATATACACTACAACATACATATATACACTTACACACATACATATATACACACACTTACACACATACATATAATACAACAATACACTTACACACATACATATAACTAAACAATACACTTACACACATACATATAACATTAAACATACACTTACACACATACATATAATACACTATACACTTACACACATACATATAATACACAATACACTTACACACATACATATAACATAAACTTACACTTACACACATACATATAATACACAATACACTTACACACATACATATAACATACACAATACACTTACACACATACATATATACACTTACACACATACATATATACACTTACACACATACATATATACACATACACACATACATATATACACTTACACACATACATATATACACTTACACACATACATATATACACTTACACACATACATATATACACTTACACACATACATATATACACTTACACACATACATATAACATTAAACAATACACTTACACACATACATATATACACTTACACATATACATATATACACTTACACACATACATATAATAAACAATACACTTACACACATACATATATACACTTACACACATACATATAATACACAATACACTTACACACATACATATATACACTTACACACATACATATATACACTTACACACATACATATATACACTTATACACTTACATATATACACTTACACATATACATATATACACTTACACACATACATATATACACTTACACACATACATATATACACTTACACACATACATATATACACTTACACACATACATTTACACACTTACACACATACATATATATACTTACACACATACATATATCACTTACACACATACCTATATACACTTACACACATACATATATACACTTACACACATACATATATACACTTACACACATACATATATACACTTACACACATACATATATACACTTACACACATACATATATACACTTACACACATACATATATACACTTACACACATACATATATACACTTACACACATACATATATACACTTACACACATACATATATACACTTACACACATACATATATACACTTACACACATACATATATACACTTACACACATACATATATACACTTACACACATACATATATACACTTACACACATACATATATACACTTACACACATACATTTACACACTTACACACATACATATATACACTTACACACATACATATATACACTTACACACATACATATATACACTTACACACATACATATATACACTTACACACATACATATATACACTTACACACATACATATATACACACACTTATACACATACATATATACACACACTTACACACATACATATATACACTTACACACATACATATATACACTTACACACATACATATATACACTTACACACATACATATATACACTTACACACATACATATATACACTTACACACACATATATACACACACTTACACACATACATATATACACTTACACACATACATATATACACACACTTACACACATACATACATATATACACACACTTACACACATACATATATACACTTACACACATACATATATACACTTACAACCATACATATATACACTTACACAAATACATATATACACAAACTTACACACATACATATATACACTTACTCACATACATATATACACTTACACACATACATATATACACTTACACACATACATATATACACGTACAACATACATATATCACTTACACACATACATATATACACACACTTACACACATACATATAACATTAAACAATACACTTACACACATACATATAACATTAAACAATACACTTACACACATACATATAACATTAAACAATACACTTACACACATACATATAACATTAAACAATACACTTACACACATACATATAACATTAAACAATACACTTACACACATACATATAACATTAAACATTACACTTACACACATACATATAACATTAAACAATACACTTACACACATACATATATACACTTACACACATACATATATACACTTACACACATACATATATACACTTACACACATACATATATACACTTACACACATACATATATACACATACACACATACATATATACACTTACACACATACATATATACACTTACACACATACATATATACACTTATACACATACATATATACACTTACACACATACATATATACACTTACACACATACATATAATAAACAATACACTTACACACATACATATATACACTTACACACATACATATATACACTTACACACATACATATAACATACACAATACACTTACACACATACATATATACACTTACACACATACATATAATAAACAATACACTTACACACATACATATATACACTTACACACATACATATATACACTTACACACATACATATATACACTTACACACATACATATATACACTTACACATATACATATATACACTTACACACATACATATATACACTTACACACATACATATATACACTTACACACATACATATATACACTTACACACATACATATATACACTTACACACATACATTTACACACTTACACACATACATATATACACTTACACACATACATATATACACTTACACACATACCTATATACACTTACACACATACATATATACACTTACACACATACATATATACACTTACACACATACATATATACACTTACACACATACATATATACACTTACACACATACATATATACACTTACACACATACATATATACACTTACACACATACATATATACACTTACACACATACATATATACACCTACACACGTACATATATACACTTACACACATACATATATACACTTACACACATACATATATACACTTACACATACATATATACACTTACACACATACATATATACACTTACACACATACATATATACACTTACACATACATATATACACTTACACACATACATATATACACCTACACATATACATATATACACTTACACACATACATATATACACTTACACACATACATATATACACACACTTACACACGTACATATATACACTTACACACATACATATATACACTTACACACATACATATATACACTTACACACATACATATATACACTTACACATATACATATATACACTTACACACATACATATATACACTTACACATACATATATACACTTACACACATACATATATACACTTACACACATACATATATACACTTACACACATACATATATACACTTACACACATACATATATACACTTACACACATACATATATATTACACAATACACTTACACACATACATATAATACACAATACACTTACACACATACATATAATACACAATACACTTACACACATACATATAATACACAATACACTTACACACATACATATAACATTACACAATACACTTACACACATACATATATACACTTACACACATACATATAACTTACACAATACACTTACACACATACATATAATACACAATACACTTACACACATACATATAATACACAATACACTTACACACATACATATAATACACAATACACTTACACACATACATATAATTACACAATACACTTACACACATACATATAATACACAATACACTTACACACATACATATAATACACAATACACTTACACACATACATATAATACACAATACACTTACACACATACATATAATTAGACAATACACTTACACAAATACATATAATACACAATACACTTACACACATACATATAATTAGACAATACACTTACACATACATATAATAGACAATACACTTACACACATACATATAACATTATACGATACACTTACACACATACATATAACATTATACAATACACTTACACACATACATATAATAGACAATACACTTACACACATACATATAACATTAGACATTACACTTACACACATACATATAATAGACAATACACTTACACACATACATATATACACTTACACACATATATATAACATTAGACAATACACTTACACACATACATATATACACTTACACACATACATATAACATTAGACAATACACTTACACACACACATATATACATTTACACACATACATATATACATTTACACACATACATATAACATTAGACAATTTTCTTTTTGACTTGATGCTTTACCTTGTATGTATTCATGGTCTGTCTTGGGCGGTGTTTCTAGCAGGAATATATTAGCGGTATGGTGAGTATGAAGCATTACACACAGCAAACTGTAAACTAGCCGCTGAAACAAAAACTCTGCACATAAGCAATTAGTTGGGTGTATTTATTTCATGTATGGACATTGACCTACTGACAGAATACCTTGATATACCGACTGTACACTCTGACCTACTGACAGAATACCTTGATATACAGACTGTACACTATGACCTACTGACAGAATACCTTGATATACAGACTGTACACTCTGACCTACTGACAGAATACCTTGATATACAGACTGTACACTCTGACCTACTGACAGAATACCTTGATATACAGACTGTACACTCTGACCTACTGACAGAATACCTTGATATACAGATTGTACACTCTGACCTACTGACATAATTCCTTGATATACAGATTGTACACTCTGATTTACTGACATAATACCTTGATATACAGACTGTATAATCTGATCTACTGACATAATACATTGATATACAGACTGTACACTCTGACCTACTGACATAATACCTTGATATACAGACTGTACACTCTGACCTACTGACATAATAACTTGATATACAGACTGTACACTCTGACCTACTGACAGAATACCTTGATATACAGATTGTACACTCTGACCTACTGACATAATTCCTTGATATACAGATTGTACACTCTGATTTACTGACATAATACCTTGATATACAGACTGTATAATCTGATCTACTGACATAATACATTGATATACAGACTGTACACTCTGACCTACTGACATAATACCTTGATATACAGACTGTACACTCTGACCTACTGACATAATACCTTGATATATAGACTGTACACTCTGACCTACTGACATACTATCTTCATATACAGACTGTACACTCTGACCTACTGACATAATATATTGATATACAGAGTGTACACTCTGACCTACTGACATAATATAATGATATACAGACAGTACACTCTGACCTACTGACATACTAATTATATTGATATACAGACTGTACACGCTGATTTACTGACATAATACCTTGATATACAGACAATATACTTTTATTTACTGACATAATACCTTGATATACAGACTGCACACTCTGATTTACTGACATAATATCTTGATATACAGAATGTACACTATTACTTACTGACATAATATCTTGATATACAGACTGTACACTATTACTTACTGACATAATATCTTGATATACAGACTGTACACTTTTACTTACTGACATAATACCTTGATATACAGACTGTACCATCTGACCTACTGACATACTATCTTGATATACAGAATGTACACTTTTACTTACTGACATAATACCTTGATATACAGACTGTACACTCTGACCTACTGACATAATACCGTGATATACAGACTGTACACGCTAACTTACTGACATAACACCTTGATATACAGACAATATACTTTTACTTACTGACATAATACCTTGATATACAGACTGTACACTCTGACCTACTGACATAATACCTTGATATACAGACTGTACACTCTAACCTAATGACATAATATATTGATATACAGAGTGTACACTCTGACCTACTGACATAATATATTGATACACAGACAGTACACTCTGACCTACTGACATAATAATTATATTGATATACAGACTGTACACTCTGACCTACTGACATAATATCTTGATATACAGACTGTACACTCTGACCTACTGACATAATATATTGATATACAGAGAGTACACTCTGACCTACTGACATAATATATTGATATACAGACTGTACACTCTGACCTACTGACATAATATCTTGATATACAGACTGTACACTCTGACCTACTGACATAATATATTGATATACAGACTGTACACTCTGACCTACTGACATAATATATTGATATACAGACTTTCCACTCTGACCTACTGACATAATATATTGATATACAGACAGTATACTTTGACTTACTGACATAATACCTTGATATACAGACTGTAAACTCTGACCTACTGACATAATACCTTGATATGCATAATGTACACTCTGACCTACTGACATAATACCTTGATATACAGACTGTACACTCTGACCTATTGACATAATACCTTGATATACAGACTGTACACTCTGACCTACTGACATAATATCTTGATATACAGACTGTACACTCTGACCTACTGACATAATATCTTGATATACAGACTGTACACTCTGACCTACTAACATAATAACTTGATATACAGACTGTACACTCTGATTTACTGACATAATATTATTGATATACAGACTGTACACTCTGACCTACTGACATAATACCTTGATATACAGACTGTACACTCTGACCTACTAACATAATAACTTGATATACAGACAGTACACTCTGACCTACTGACATAATACCTTGATATATAGACTTTACACTCTGACCTACTGACATACTATCTTGATATACAGACTGTACACTCTAACCTACTGACATAATATATTGATATACAGAGTGTACACTCTGGCCTACTGACATAATATATTGATATACAGACAGTACACTCTGACCTACTGACATAATAATTATATTGATATACAGACTGTACACGCTGATTTACTGACATAATACCTTGATATACAGACAATATACTTTTACTTACTGACATAATACCTTGATATACAGACTGCACACTCTGATTTACTGACATAATATCTTGATATACAGAATGTACACTCTGACTTACTGACATAATACCTTGATATACAGACTGTACACTATTACTTACTGACATAATATCTTGATATACAGACTGTACACTTTTACTTACTGACATAATACCTTGATATACAGACTGTACCATCTGACCTACTGACATACTATCTTGATATACAGAATGTACACTTTTACTTACTGACATAATACCTTGATATACAGACTGTACACTCTGACCTACTGACATAATACCTTGATATACAAACTGTACACTCTGACCTACTGACATAATACCTTGATATATAGACTGTACACTCTGACCTACTGACATACTATCTTGATATACAGACTGTACACTCTGACCTAATGACATAATATTATTGATATACAGACTGTACACTCTGACCTACTGACATAATACCTTGATATACAGACTGTACACTCTGACCTACTAACATAATAACTTGATATACAGACTGTACACTCTGACCTACTGACATAATACCTTGATATATAGACTGTACACTCTGACCTACTGACATACTATCTTGATATACAGACTGTACACTCTGACCTACTGACATAATATATTGATATACAGAGTGTACACTCTGACCTACTGACATAATATATTGATATACAGACAGTACACTCTGACCTACTGACATAATAATTATATTGATATACAGACTGTACACTCTGATTTACTGACATAATACCTTGATATACAGACTGCACACTCTGATTTACTGACATAATATCTTGATATACAGAATGTACACTCTGACTTACTGACATAATACCTTGATATACAGACTGTACACTATTACTTAGTGACATAATATCTTGATATACAGACTGTACACTTTTACTTACTGACATAATACCTTGATATACAGACTGTACCATCTGACCTACTGACATACTATCTTGATATACAGAATGTACACTTTTACTTACTGACATAATACCTTGATATACAGACTGTACACTCTGACCTACTGACAGAATACCTTGATATACAGATTGTACACTCTGACCTACTGACATAATTCCTTGATATACAGATTGTACACTCTGATTTACTGACATAATACCTTGATATACAGACTGTATAATCTGATCTACTGACATAATACATTGATATACAGACTGTACACTCTGACCTACTGACATAATACCTTGATATACAGACTGTACACTCTGACCTACTGACATAATACCTTGATATATAGACTGTACACTCTGACCTACTGACATACTATCTTCATATACAGACTGTACACTCTGACCTACTGACATAATATATTGAAATACAGAGTGTACACTCTGACCTACTGACATAATATAATGATATACAGACAGTACACTCTGACCTACTGACATACTAATTATATTGATATACAGACTGTACACGCTGATTTACTGACATAATACCTTCATATACAGACAATATACTTTTATTTACTGACATAATACCTTGATATACAGACTGCACACTCTGATTTACTGACATAATATCTTGATATACAGAATGTACACTCTGACTTACTGACATAATACCTTGATATACAGACTGTACACTATTACTTACTGACATAATATCTTGATATACAGACTGTACACTTTTACTTACTGACATAATACCTTGATATACAGACTGTACCATCTGACCTACTGACATACTATCTTGATATACAGAATGTACACTTTTACTTACTGACATAATACCTTGATATACAGACTGTACACTCTGACCTACTGACATAATACCGTGATATACAGACTGTACACGCTAACTTACTGACATAACACCTTGATATACAGACAATATACTTTTACTTACTGACATAATACCTTGATATACAGACTGTACACTCTGACCTACTGACATAATACCTTGATATACAGACTGTACACTCTAACCTAATGACATAATATATTGATATACAGAGTGTACACTCTGACCTACTGACATAATATATTGATACACAGACAGTACACTCTGACCTACTGACATAATAATTATATTGATATACAGACTGTACACTCTGACCTACTGACATAATATCTTGATATACAGACTGTACACTCTGACCTACTGACATAATATATTGATATACAGAGAGTACACTCTGACCTACTGACATAATATATTGATATACAGACTGTACACTCTGACCTACTGACATAATATCTTGATATACAGACTGTACACTCTGACCTACTGACATAATATATTGATATACAGACTGTACACTCTGACCTACTGACATAATATATTGATATACAGACTTTCCACTCTGACCTACTGACATAATATATTGATATACAGACAGTATACTTTGACTTACTGACATAATACCTTGATATACAGACTGTAAACTCTGACCTACTGACATAATACCTTGATATGCATAATGTACACTCTGACCTACTGACATAATACCTTGATATACAGACTGTACACTCTGACCTATTGACATAATACCTTGATATACAGACTGTACACTCTGACCTACTGACATAATATCTTGATATACAGACTGTACACTCTGACCTACTGACATAATATCTTGATATACAGACTGTACACTCTGACCTACTAACATAATAACTTGATATACAGACTGTACACTCTGATTTACTGACATAATATTATTGATATACAGACTGTACACTCTGACCTACTGACATAATACCTTGATATACAGACTGTACACTCTGACCTACTAACATAATAACTTGATATACAGACAGTACACTCTGACCTACTGACATAATACCTTGATATATAGACTTTACACTCTGACCTACTGACATACTATCTTGATATACAGACTGTACACTCTGACCTACTGACATAATATATTGATATACAGAGTGTACACTCTGGCCTACTGACATAATATATTGATATACAGACAGTACACTCTGACCTACTGACATAATAATTATATTGATATACAGACTGTACACGCTGATTTACTGACATAATACCTTGATATACAGACAATATACTTTTACTTACTGACATAATACCTTGATATACAGACTGCACACTCTGATTTACTGACATAATATCTTGATATACAGAATGTACACTCTGACTTACTGACATAATACCTTGATATACAGACTGTACACTATTACTTACTGACATAATATCTTGATATACAGACTGTACACTTTTACTTACTGACATAATACCTTGATATACAGACTGTACCATCTGACCTACTGACATACTATCTTGATATACAGAATGTACACTTTTACTTACTGACATAATACCTTGATATACAGACTGTACACTCTGACCTACTGACATAATACCCTGATATACAAACTGTACACTCTGACCTACTGACATAATACCTTGATATATAGACTGTACACTCTGACCTACTGACATACTATCTTGATATACAGACTGTACACTCTGACCTAATGACATAATATTATTGATATACAGACTGTACACTCTGACCTACTGACATAATACCTTGATATACAGACTGTACACTCTGACCTACTAACATAATAACTTGATATACAGACTGTACACTCTGACCTACTGACATAATACCTTGATATATAGACTGTACACTCTGACCTACTGACATACTATCTTGATATACAGACTGTACACTCTGACCTACTGACATAATATATTGATATACAGAGTGTACACTCTGACCTACTGACATAATATATTGATATACAGACAGTACACTCTGACCTACTGACATAATAATTATATTGATATACAGACTGTACACTCTGATTTACTGACATAATACCTTGATATACAGACTGCACACTCTGATTTACTGACATAATATCTTGATATACAGAATGTACACTCTGACTTACTGACATAATACCTTGATATACAGACTGTACACTATTACTTAGTGACATAATATCTTGATATACAGACTGTACACTTTTACTTACTGACATAATACCTTGATATACAGACTGTACCATCTGACCTACTGACATACTATCTTGATATACAGAATGTACACTTTTACTTACTGACATAATACCTTGATATACAGACTGTACACTCTGACCTACTGACATAATACCTTGATATACAGACTGTACACTCTGACCTACTGACATAATACCTTGATATATAGACTGTACACTCTGACCTACTGACATACTATCTTGATATACAGACTGTACACTCTGACCTAATGACATAATATATTGATATACAGAGTGTACACTCTGACCTACTGACATAATATATTGATATACAGACAGTACACTCTGACCTACTGACATAATATATTGATATACAGAGAGTACACTCTGACCTATTGACATAATATATTGATATACAGACAGTACACTCTGACCTACTGACATAATATATTGATATACAGACTGTACACTCTGACCTACTGACAAAATATATTGATATACAGACTTTCCACTCTGACCTACTGACATAATATATTGATATACAGACAGTATACTTTGACTTACTGACATAATACCTTGATATACAGACTATACACTCTGACCTACTGACATAATACCTTGATACGCAGAATGTACCCTCTGACCTACTGACATAATACCTTGATATACAGACTGTACACTCTGACCTATTGACATAATACCTTGATATACAGACTGTACACTCTGACCTACTGACATAATATATTGATATACAGACTGTACACTCTGACCTACTGACATAATATCTTGATATACAGACTGTACACTCTGACCTACTAACATAATAACTTGATATACAGACTGTACACTCTGATTTACTGACATAATATTATTGATATACAGACTGTACACTCTGACCTACTGACATAATACCTTGATATACAGACTGTACACTCTGACCTACTAACATAATAACTTGATATACAGACTGTACACTCTGATTTACTGACATAATATTATTGATATACAGACTGTTTATAGTGATTGTATACCTCGACATTCTGGTTGATTTCCTTGACATACCGATTGTATACCTCGACATACCGATTGTATACCTCGACATACTGGTTTATTTCCTTGACATACCGATTGTATACCTCGACATACTGATTGTATACCTCGACATACCGATTGTATACCTCGACATACCGATTGTATACCTCGACATACCGATTGAATACCTCGACATACTGGTTTATTTCCTTGACATACCGATTGTATACCTCGACATACCGATTGTATACCTCGACATACCGATTGTATACCTCGACATACCGATTGTATACCTCGACATACCGATTGTATACCTCGACATACCGATTGTATACCTCGACATACCGATTGTATACCTCGACATACCGATTGTATACCTCGACATACTGGTTGATTTCCTTGACATACCGATTGTATACCTTGACATACCGATTGTATACCTCGACATACCGATTGTATACCTCGACATACTGGTTTATTTCCTTGACATACCGATTGTATACCTCGACATACTGGTTGATTTCCTTGACATACCGATTGTATACCTTGACATACCGATTGTATACCTCGACATACCGATTGAATACCTCGACATACTGGTTTATTTCCTTGACATACCGATTGTATACCTCGACATTCTGGATGATTTCCTTGACATAACGATTGCATACGTCGACATACCGATTGTATACCTCGACATACTGGTTTATTTCCTTGACATACCGATTGCATACCTCGACATACTGGTTTATTTTCTTGACATACCGATTGTATACCTCGACATACCGATTGTATACCTCGACAATCTGATTGTATACCTTGACATACCGATTGTATACCTCGACATACCGATTGTATACCTCGACATACCGATTGTATACCTCGACATACCGATTGTATACCTCGACATAGCGATTGTATACCTCGACATACCGATTGTATACCTCGACATAGCGATTGTATACCTCGACATAGCGATTGTATACCTCGACATAGCGATTGTATACCTCGACATAGCGATTGTATATCTCGACATAGAGATTGTATACCTCGACATACCGATTGTATACCTCGACATACTGGTTGATTTCCTTGACATACCGATTGTATACCTCGACATACTGGTTGATTTCCTTGACATAACGATTGCATACCTCGACATTCTGGTTGATTTTCTTGACATACCGATTGCATACCTCGACATTCTGGTTGATTTTCTTGACATACCGATTGCATACTTCGACATTCTGGTTGATTTTTTTGACATAACGATTGCATACCTCGACATTCTGGTTGATTTTCTTGACATACCGATTGCATACCTCGACATTCTGGTTGATTTTCTTGACATACCGATTGCATACCTCGACATTCTGGTTGATTTTCTTGACATACCGATTGCATACCTCGACATTCTGGTTGATTTTCTTGACATACCGATTGCATACCTCGACATTCTGGTTGATTTTCTTGACATAACGATTGCATACCTCGACATTCTGGTTGATTTTCTTGACATACCGATTGCATACCTCGACATTCTGGATGATTTTCTTGACATAACGATTGCATACCTCGACATTCTGGTTGATTTTCTTGACATACCGATTGCATACCTCGACATTCTGGTAGATTTTCTTGACATACCGATTGCATACCTCGACATTCTGGTTGATTTTCTTGACATAACGATTGCATACCTCGACATTCTGGTTGATTTCCTTGACATAACGATTGTATAGCTCAACATTCTGGTTTATTACCGTGGCATATCGATTGGTTACATTGAAAATCATATATTTTATAAAACAAAACAACTGCTTCATTATTATGTATATGAAATAAACCCCATTCAGATATATATGTATGTTATATACGGTTTATATATTAACATTTAAATCAAACATTGAATTTCTATATGTTTGTATGTAGAATATAGAACGAAAGCATATTATGTTACCATTCCACTTGTTCCCATCTGAATGAATATATAGTGTTCTATTTTACGACAACTGATAAGATTAGTTCTGCATATGGGTCGCACGTCATTCGATATTTGATGTAACATAATATCGGTGAACACGGTTAGAATATCCGTAGTATCGGTGAACACGGTTAGAATATCCGTAGTATCGGTGAACACGGTTAGAATATCCGTAGTATCGGTGAACACGGTTAGAATATCCGTAGTATCGGTGACACGGTTAGAATATCCGTAGTATCGGTGACACGGTTAGAATATCCGTAGTATCGGTGAACACGGTTAGAATATCCGTAGTATCGGTGACACGGTAAGAATATCCGTAGTATCGGTGAACACGGTTAGAATATCCGTAGTATCGGTGAACACGGTTAGAATATCCGTAGTATCGGTGAACACGGTTAGAATATCCGTAGTATCGGTGAACACGGTTAGAATATCCGTAGTATCGGTGAACACGGTTAGAATATCCGTAGTATCGGTGAACACGGTTAGAATATCCGTAGTATCGGTGAACACGGTTAGAATATCCGTAGTATCGGTGAACACGGTTAGAATATCCGTAGTATCGGTGAACACGGTTAGAATATCCGTAGTATCGGTGAACACGGTTAGAATATCCGTAGTATCGGTGAACACGGTTAGAATATCCGTAGTATCGGTGAACACGGTTAGAATATCCGTAGTATCGGTGAACACGGTTAGAATATCCGTAGTATCGGTGAACACGGTTAGGATATCCGTAGTATCGGTGAACACGGTTAGAATATCCGTAGTATCGGTGACACGGTTAGAATATCCGTAGTATCGGTGAACACGGTTAGGATATCCGTAGTATCGGTGAACACGGTTAGAATATCCGTAGTATCGGTGAACACGGTTAGAATATCCGTAGTATCGGTGAACACGGCTAGGATATCCGTAGTATCGGTGAACACGGTTAGAATATCCGTAGTATCGGTGAACACGGTTAGAATATCCGTAGTATCGGTGAACACGGTTAGAATATCCGTAGTATCGGTGAACACGGTTAGAATATCCGTAGTATCGGTGAACACGGTTAGAATATCCGTAGTATCGGTGAACACGGTTAGAATATCCGTAGTATCGGTGAACACGGTTAGAATATCCGTAGTATCGGTGAACACGGTTAGAATATCCGTAGTATCGGTGAACACGGTTAGAATATCCGTAGTATCGGTGAACACGGTTAGAATATCCGTAGTATCGGTGAACACGGCTAGGATATCCGTAGTATCGGTGAACACGGTTAGAATATCCGTAGTATCGGTGAACACGGCTAGGATATCCGTAGTATCGGTGAACACGGCTAGGTTCCGTAGTATCGGTGAACACGGCTAGGTTCCGTAGTATCGGTGAACACGGCTAGGTTCCGTAGTATCGGTGAACACGGCTAGGTTCCGTAGTATCGGTGAACACGGCTAGGTTCCGTAGTATCGGTGAACACGGCTAGGTTCCGTAGTATCGGTGAACACGGCTAGGTTCCGTAGTATCGGTGAACACGGCTAGGATATCCGTAGTATCGGTGAACACGGCTAGGATATCCGTAGTATCGGTGAACACGGCTAGGATATCCGTAGTATCGGTGAACACGGCTAGGATATCCGTAGTATCGGTGAACACGGCTAGGTTCCGTAGTATCGGTGAACACGGCTAGGATATCCGTAGTATCGGTGAACACGGCTAGGATATCCGTAGTATCGGTGAACACGGCTAGGATATCCGTAGTATCGGTGAACACGGCTAGGATATCCGTAGTATCGGTGAACACGGCTAGGATATCCGTAGTATCGGTGAACACGGCTAGGATATCCGTAGTATCGGTGAACACGGTTAGAATATCCGTAGTATCGGTGAACACGGTTAGAATATCCGTAGTATCGGTGAACACGGTTAGAATATCCGTAGTATCGGTGAACACGGTTAGAATATCCGTAGTATCGGTGAACACGGTTAGAATATCCGTAGTATCGGTGAACACGGTTAGAATATCCGTAGTATCGGTGAACACGGTTAGAATATCCGTAGTATCGGTGAACACGGTTAGAATATCCGTAGTATCGGTGAACACGGCTAGGATATCCGTAGTATCGGTGAACACGGTTAGAATATCCGTAGTATCGGTGAACACGGCTAGGATATCCGTAGTATCGGTGAACATGGCTAGGATATCCGTAGTATCGGTGAACACGGTTAGAATATCCGTAGTATCGGTGAACACGGTTAGAATATCCGTAGTATCGGTGAACACGGCTAGGATATCCGTAGTATCGGTGAACACGGTTAGGATATCCGTAGTATCGGTGAACACGGCTAGGATATCCGTAGTATCGGTGAACACGGTTAGAATATCCGTAGTATCGGTGAACACGGCTAGGATATCCGTAGTATCGGTGAACACGGTTAGGATATCCGTAGTATCGGTGAACACGGCTAGGCATCGGTTAGAATATCCGTAGTATCGGTGAACACGGTTAGAATATCCGTAGTATCGGTGAACACGGCTAGGATATCCGTAGTATCGGTGAACACGGTTAGAATATCCGTAGTATCGGTGAACACGGTTAGAATATCCGTAGTATCGGTGAACACGGTTAGAATATCCGTAGTATCGGTGAACACGGTTAGAATATCCGTAGTATCGGTGAACACGGCTAGGATATCCGTAGTATCGGTGAACACGGTTAGAATATCCGTAGTATCGGTGAACACGGTTAGAATATCCGTAGTATCGGTGAACACGGTTAGAATATCCGTAGTATCGGTGAACACGGTTAGGATATCCGTAGTATCGGTGAACACGGTTAGGATATCCGTAGTATCGGTGAACACGGTTAGAATATCCGTAGTATCGGTGAACACGGTTAGAATATCCGTAGTATCGGTGAACACGGTTAGAATATCCGTAGTATCGGTGAACACGGTTAGAATATCCGTAGTATCGGTGAACACGGTTAGGATATCCGTAGTATCGGTGAACACGGTTAGAATATCCGTAGTATCGGTGAACACGGTTAGGATATCCGTAGTATCGGTGAACACGGCTATGCTATCCATAGTATTTGTGAACACGGCTAAGTTCCGTAGTATCGGTGAACACGGCTAGGCATCGTGAACACGGTTAGAATATCCGTAGTATCGGTGAACACGGTTAGGATATCCGTAGTATCGGTGAACACGGCTAGGCATTGGTGAACACGGTTAGAATATCCGTAGTATCGGTGACACGGTTAGGATATCCGTAGTATCGGTGAACACGGTTAGGATATCCGTAGTATCGGTGAACACGGCAACGTTCCGTATCATCGGTGAACACGGCTAGGTTCCGTAGTATCGGTGAACACGGCTAGGTTCCGTAGCATCGGTGAACACGGCTAGGTTCCGTAGCATCGGTGAACACGGCTATGATATCCATAGTATCTGTGAACACGGCTAGGATATCCGTAGCATCGGTGAACACGGCTATGATAACCATTGTATCGGTGAACACGGCTAGGTTCCGTAGTATCGGTGAACACGGCTAGGATATCCCTAGTATCGGTGAACACGGCTAGGTTCCGTAGTATCGGTGAACACGGCTAGGTTCCGTAGTATCGGTGAACACGGCTAGGTTCCGTAGCATCGGTGAACACGGCTATGATATCCATAGTATCGGTGAACACGGCTAGGATATCCGTAGTATCGGTGAACACGGCTAGGTTCCATAGTATCGGTGAACACGGCTAGGTTCCGTAGTATCGGTGAACACGGCTAGGTTCCGTAGTATCGGTAAACACGGCTAGGATATCCGTAGTATCGGTAAACACGGCTAGGTTCCGTAGTATCGGTGAACACGGCTAGGTTCCGTAGTATCGGTGAACACGGCTAGGATATCCGTAGCATCGTTGAACACGGCTAAGTTCCGTAGCATCGGTGAACACGGCTAGGATATCCATAGCATCGGTGAACACGGCTAGGTTCCGTAGTATCGTTGAACACGGCTGGGATATCCATAGTATCTGTGAACACGGCTAGGATATCCGTAGTATCGGTGAACACGGCTATGATATCCATAGTATCGGTGAACACGGCTAGGTTCCGTAGTATCGATGAACACGGCTAGGATATCTGTAGCATCGGTGAACACGGCTATGATATCCATAGTATCGGTGAACACGGCTAGGTTCCGTAGCATCGGTGAACACGGTTAGGATATCCGTAGCATCGGTGAACACGGCTATGATATCCATAGTATCGGTGAACACGGCTAGGTTCCGTAGTATCGATGAACACGGCTAGGATATCTGTAGCATCGGTGAACACGGCTATGATATCCATAGTATCGGTGAACACGGCTAGGTTCCGTAGTATCGGTGAACACGGCTAGGATATCCGTAGCATCGGTGAACACGGCTAGGATATCCATAGTATCGGTGAACACGGCTAGGATATCCATAGTATTGGTGAACACGGCTAGGTTCCGTAGCATCGGTGAACACGGCTAGGATATCCGTAGTATCGGTGAACACGGCTAGGTTCCATAGTATCGGTGAACACGGCTAGGTTCCGTAGTATTGGTGAACACGGCTATGTTCCGTAGTATCGGTGAACACGGCTAGGTTCCGTAGTATCGGTGAACACGGCTAGGTTCCGTAGTATCGGTGAACACGGCTAGGTTCCGTAGTATAGGTAAACACGGCTAGGATATCCGTAGTATCGGTGAACACGGCTAGGTTCCTTAGTATCGGTGAACACGGCTAGGATATCCGTAGTATCGGTAAACACGGCTAGGATATCCGTAGTATCGGTAAACACGGCTAGGATATCCGTAGCATCGTTGAACACGGCTAGGTTCCGTAGCATCGGTGAACACGGCTAGGATATCCATAGCATCATTGAACACGGCTAGGTTCCGTAGTATCGGTGAACACGGCTAGGATATCCGTAGTATCGGTAAACACGGCTAGGTTCCGTAGTATCGGTGAACACGGCTAGGTTCCGTAGTATCGGTGAACACGGCTAGGATATCCGTAGTATCGGTGAACACGGCTAGGTTCCGTAGTATCGGTGAACACGGCTAGGATATCCGTAGTATCGGTGAACACGGCTATGATATCCGTAGTATCGGTGAACACGGCTAGGATATCAGTAGTACGGTAACACGGCTAGGATATCCGTAGCATCGGTGAACACGGCTAGGTTCCGTAGTATCGGTGAACACGGCTAGGATATCCGTAGCATCGGTGAACACGGCTAGGTTCCGTAGCATCGGTGAACACGGCTAGGATATCCGTAGCATCGGTGAACACGGCTAGGTTCGTAGTATCGGTGAACACGGCTAGGATATCCGTAGTATCGGTGAACACGGCAGGTTCCATAGTATCGTTGAACACGGCTAGGATATCCGTAGTATCGGTGAACACGGCTAGGATATCCGTAGTATCGGTGAACACGGCTAGGTTCCGTAGTATCGGTAAACACGGCTAGGTTCCGTAGTATTGGTGAACACGGCTAGGTTCCGTAGTATCGGTGAACACGGCTAGGATATCCATAGCATCGTTGAACACGGCTAGGTTCCGTAGTATCGGTCAACACGGCTAGGATCCGTAGTATCGGTGAACACGGCTAGGATATCCATAGTATCGGTGAACACAGCTAGGTTATCCGTAGTATCGGTGAACACGGCTAGGATCCGTAGTATCGGTGAACACGGCTATGATATCGATAGTATCGGTGAACACGGCTATGATATCCATAGCATCGTTGAACACGGCTAGGTGCCGTAGTATCGGTGAACACAGCAAGGTTCCGTAGTATCGGTAAACACGGCTATGTTCCGTAGTATCGGTGAACACGGCTAGGTTCCTTAGTATCGGTGAACACGGCTAGAATATCCATAGCATCGTTGAACACGGCTAGGTTCCGTAGTATCGGTGAACACGGCTAGGATCCGTAGTATCGGTGAACACGGCTAGGATATCCATAGTATCGGTGAACACGGCTAGGTTATCCGTAGTATCGGTGAACACGGCTAGGTTCCGTAGTATCGGTGAACACGGCTATGATATCCATAGTATCGGTGAACACGGCTATGATATCCATAGCATCATTGAACACGGCTAGGTTCCGTAGTATCGGTGAACACGGCTGGGATCCGTAGTATCGGTGAACACGGCTAGGATATCCCTAGTATCGGTGAACACGGCTAGGTTATCCGTAGTATCGGTGAACACGGCTAGGATCCGTAGTATCGGTGAACACGGCTATGATATCCATAGCATCGTTGAACACGGCTAGGTTCCGTAGTATCGGTGAACACAGCTAGGTTCCGTAGTATCGCTGAACACGGCTAGGATCCGTAGCATCGGTGAACACGACTAGGTTCCGTAGTATCGGTGAACACGGCTAGGTTCCGTAGTATCGGTGAACACAGCTAGGATATCCGTAGCAAAGGTGAACACGGTTAGGATATCCGTAGCATCGGTGAACACGGCTATGATATCCGTAGTACCGGTGAACACGGCTAGGATATCCATAGTATCGGTGACCACGGCTAGGATATCCATAGTATCGGTGAACACGGCTATGATATCCATAGCATCGTTGAACACGGCTAGGTTCCGTAGCATCGGTGAACACGTCTAGGTTCCGTAGCATCGGTGAACACGGCTAGGTTCCGTAGTATCGGTGAACACGGCTATGATATCCATAGTATCGGTGAACACGTCTAGGTTCCGTAGTATCGGTGAACACGGCTAGGTTCCGTAGTATCGGTAAACACGGCTAGGATATCCGTAGTATCTGTGAACACGGCTATGATATCCGTATTATCGGTGAACACGGCTATGATATCCGTAGTATCGGTGAACACGGCTAGGTTCCATAGCATCGGTGAACACGGCTAGGTTCCGTAGTATTGGTAAATACGGCTAGGTTCCGTAGTATCGGTGAACACGGCTAGGTTCCGTAGTATTGGTAAACACGGCTAGGTTCCGTAGTATCGGTGAACACGGCTAGGATATCCATAGTATCGGTGAACACGGCTATGATATCCATAGTATCGGTGAACACGGCTAGGATATCCATAGTATCGGTGAACACGGCTAGGTTATCCGTAGTATCGGTAAACACGGCTAGGTTCAGTAGTATCGGTGAACACGGCTAGGATCCGTAGTATCGGTGAACACGGCTAGGATATCCCTAGTATCGGTGAACACGGCTAGGTTATCCGTAGTATCGGTGAACACGGCTATGATATCCATAGCATCGTTGAACACGGCTAGGTTCCGTAGTATCGGTGAACACGGCTAGGTTCCGTAGTATCGGTGAACATGGTTAGGTTCCGTAGTATCGGTGAACACGGCTAGGATCAGTAGTATCGGTGAACACGGCTAGGATATCCCTAGTATCGGTGAACACAGCTAGGATATCCGTAGCAATGGTGAACACGGTTAGGATATCCGTAGCATCGGTGAACACGGCTAGGTTACGTAGTATCGGAGAACACGGCTAGGTTCCGTAGCAACGGTGAACATGGTTAGGATATCCGTAGCATCGGTGAACACGGCTATGATATCCATAGTATCGGTGAACACGGCTAGGATATCCATAGTATCGGTGAACACGGCTAGGTTATCCGTAGTATCGGTAAACTCGGCTAGGTTCCGTAGTATCAGTGAACACGGCTAGGTTCCGTAGCATTGGTGAACACGGCTAGGTTCCGTAGCATCGGTGAACACGGCTAGGTTCGTAGTATCGGTGACCACGGCTAGGATATCCATAGTATCGGTGAACACGGCTATGATATCCATAGTATCGGTGAACACGGCTAGGTTCCATAGCATCGGTGAACACGGCTAGGATATCCATAGTATCGGTGAACACGGCTAGGTTATCCGTAGTATCGGTAAACACGGCTAGGTTCCATAGTATCGGTGAACACGGCTAGGATATCCCTAGTATCGGTGAACACGGCTAGGTTATCCGTAGTATCGGTAAACACGGCTAGGTTCGTAGTATCGGTGACCACGGCTAGGATATCCATAGTATCGGTGAACACGGCTATGATATCCATAGCATCGTTGAACACGGCTAGGTTCCACAGCATCGGTGAACACGTCTAGGTTCCGTAGCATCGGTGAACACGGCTAGGTTCCGTAGTATCGGTGAACACGGCTATGATATCCATAGTATCGGTGAACACGGCTATGATATCCATAGCATCGTTGGACACGGCTAGGTTCCGTAGTATCGGTGAACACGGCTAGGATCCGTAGTATCGGTGAACACGGCTAGGATATCCCTAGTATCGGTGAACACGGCTAGGTTATCCGTAGTATCGGTAAACACGGCTAGGATCCGTAGTATCGGTGAACACGGCTATGATATCCATAGCATCGTTGAACACGGCTAGGTTCCGTAGTATCGGTGAACACAGCTAGGTTCCGTAGTATCGCTGAACACGGCTAGGATCCGTAGCATCGGTGAACACGACTAGGTTCCGTAGTATCGGTGAACACGGCTAGGTTCAGTAGTATCGGTGAACACAGCTAGGATATCCGTAGCGACGGTGAACACGGTTAGGATATCCGTAGCATCGGTGAACACGGCTATGATATCCATAGTATCGGTGAACACGGCTAGGTTCCGTATCATCAGTGAACACGGCTAGATTCCGTAGCATCGGTGAACACGGCTAGGATACATATCATCGGTGAACACGGCTAGGATACATAGTATCGGTGAACACGGCTAGGATGCATACCATCTGTGAACACTGCTAGAATACATAGTATCGGTGAACACGGCTAGGATACATATCATCGGTGAACACGGCTAGGTTATCCGTAGTATCGGTGAACACGGCTAGGATATCCGTAGTATCGGTGAACACGGCTAGGATATCCATAGTATCGGTGAACACGCCTAGGATACATATCATCTGTGAACACGGTTAGGATACATAGTATCGGTGAACACGGTTAGGATACATATCATCGGTGAACACGACTAGGATACATATTATCGGTGACCACAGCTAGGTTACATAGTATCGGTGAATATGGCTAGGATACATATCATCGGTGAACACGGCTAGGATACATTGTATCGGTGAACACGGCTAGGATGCATATCATCGGTGAACACTGCTAGGATACATAGTATCGGTGAACACGGCTAGGATATCCGTAGTACCGGCGAACACGGCTAGGATATCCGTAGTATCTGTGAACACGGATATGATATCGATAGCATCGTTGAACACGGCTAGGTTAAGTAGTATCGGTGAACACAGTTAGGTTCCGTAGTATCGGTGAACACGGCTAGGATATCCGTAGTATCTGTGAACACGGCTAGGTTCCGTAGTATCGTTGAACACGGCAAGGATATCCGTAGTATCGGTGAACACGGCTAGGATATCCGTAGTACCGGTGAACACGGCTAGGATATCCATAGTATCGGTGAACACGGCTAGGATATCCATAGTATCGGTGAACACGGCTAGGATATCCGTAGTACCGGTGAACACGGCTAGGATATCCGTATTATCGGTGAACACGGCTAGGATATCCATAGTATCGGTGAACACGGCTAGGATATCCATAGTATCGGTGAACACGGCTAGGATATCCATAGTATCGGTGAACACGGCTAGGATATCCATAGCATCGGTGAACACGGCTAGGATATCCGTAGTATCGGTGAACATGGCTAGGATATCCGTAGTATCGGTGAACACGGCTAGGATATCCGTAGTATCGGTGAACACGGCTAGGATATCCGTAGTATCGGTGAACACGGCTAGGATATCCGTAGTATCGGTGAACACGGCTAGGTTCCGTAGTATCGGTGAACACGGCTAGGATATCCGTAGTATCGGTGAACACGGCTAGGATATCCGTAGCATCGGTGAACACGGCTAGGTTACGTAGTATCGGTGAACACGGCTAGGTTCCTTAGTATCGGTGAACACGGCTAGGTTCCGTAGTATCGGTGAACACGGCTAGGTTCCGTAGTATCGGTGAACACGGCTAGGATATCCGTAGTATCGGTGAACATGGCTAGGTTCCGTAACATCGGTGAACACGGCTAGGTTCCGTAGTATCGGTGAACACGGCTAGGTTCCGTTGTATCGGCGAACACGGATAGGTTCCGTAGTATCGGTGAACACGGCTAGGATATCCGTAGTATCGGTGAACACGGCTAGGATATCCGTAGTACCGGTGAACACGGCTAGGATATCCGTAGTATCGGTGAACACGGCTAGGATATCCATAGTATCGGTGAACACGGCTAGGATATCCGTAGTATCGGTGAACACGGCTAGGATATCCGTAGTACCGGTGAACACGGCTAGGATATCCGTATTATCGGTGAACACGGCTAGGATATCCATAGTATCGGTGAACACGGCTAGGATATCCATAGCATCGGTGAACACGGCTAGGATATCCGTAGTATCTGTGAACACGGCTATGATATCCATAGCATCGTTGAACACGGCTAGGTTAAGTAGTATCGGTGAACACAGCTAGGTTCCGTAGTATCGGTGAACACGGCTAGGATATCCGTAGTATCTGTGAACACGGCTAGGTTCCGTAGTATCGTTGAACACGGCAGGGATATCCGTAGTTTCGGTGAACACGGCTAGGATATCCGTAGTACCGGTGAACACGGCTAGGATATGCATAGTATCGGTGAACACGGCTAGGATATCCGTAGTATCGGTGAACACGGCTAGGATATCCGTAGTACCGGTGAACACGGCTAGGATATCCGTATTATTGGTGAACACGGCTAGGATATCCATAGTATCGGTGAACACGGCTAGGATATCCGTAGTATCGGTGAACACGGCTAGGATATCCGTAGTATCGGTGAACATGGCTAGGATATCCGTAGTATCGGTGAACACGGCTAGGATATCCGTAGTATCGGTGAACACGGCTAGGATATCCGTAGTATCGGTGAACACGGCTAGCATATCCGTAGTATCGGTGAACTCGGCTAGGTTCCGTAGTATCGGTGAACACGGCTAGGATATCTGTAGTATCGGTGAACACGGCTAGGATATCCGTAGCATCGCTGAACACGGCTAGGTTCCGTAGTATCGGTGAACACGGCTAGGTTCCTTAGTATCGGTGAACACGGCTAGGTTCCGTAGTATCGGTGAACACGGCTAGGTTCCGTAGTATCGGTGAACACGGCTAGGTTCCGTAGTATCGGTGAACACGGCTAGGATCCGTAGTATCGGTGAACATGGCTAGGTTCCGTAACATCGGTGAACACGGCTAGGTTCCGTAGTATCGGTGAACACGGCTAGGATCCGTAGTATCGGTGAACACGGCTAGGTTCCGTTGTATCGTTGAACACGGCTAGGATATCCGTAGTATCGGTGAACACGGCTAGGATATCCGTAGTATCTGTGAACACAGCTAGGATATCCATAGTATCGGTGAACACGGCTAGGATATCCATAGTATCGGTGAACACGGCTAGGTTCCATGGCATCGGTGAACACGGCTAGGATATCCGTAGTATCGGTGAACACGGCTAGGATATCCATAGCATTGGTGAACATGGCTAGGATATCCGTAGTATCGGTGAACACGGCTAGGATATCCGTAGTATCGGTGAACACGGCTAGCATATCCGTAGTATCGGTGAACACGGCTAGGATATCCGTAGTATCGGTGAACACGGCTAGGATATCCGTAGTATCGGTGAACACGGCTAGGTTCCGTAGTATCGGTGAACACGGCTAGGATATCCGTAGTATCGGTGAACACGGCTAGGATATCAGTAGCATCGGTGAACACGGCTAGGTTCCGTAGTATCAGTGAACACGGCTAGGTTCCGTAGTATCGTTGAACACGGCTAGGTTCCGTAGTATCGGTGAACACGGCTAGGTTCCGTAGTATCAGTGAACACGGCTAGGTTCCGTAGTATCGTTGAACACGGCTAGGTTCCGTAGTATCGGTGAACACGGCTAGGTTCCGTAGTATCGGTGAACACGGCTAGGTTCCGTTGTATCGTTGAACACGGCTAGGATATCCGTAGTATCGGTGAACACGGCTAGGATATCCGTAGTATCGGTGAACACAGCTAGGATATCCATAGTATCGGTGAACACGGCTAGGATATCCATAGTATCGGTGAACACGGCTAGGTTCCATGGCATCGGTGAACACGGCTAGGATATCCGTAGTATCGGTGAACACGGCTAGGATATCCATAGCATTGGTGAACATGGCTAGGATATCCGTAGTATCGGTGAACACGGCTAGGATATCCGTAGTATCGGTGAACACGGCTAGCATATCCGTAGTATCGGTGAACACGGCTAGGATATCCGTAGTATCGGTGAACACGGCTAGGATATCCGTAGTATCGGTGAACACGGCTAGGTTCCGTAGTATCGGTGAACACGGCTAGGATATCCGTAGTATCGGTGAACACGGCTAGGATATCAGTAGCATCGGTGAACACGGCTAGGTTCCGTAGTATCAGTGAACACGGCTAGGTTCCGTAGTATCGTTGAACACGGCTAGGGTCCGTAGTATCGGTGAACACGGCTAGGTTCCGTAGTATCGGTGAACACGGCTAGGATATCCGTAGTATCGGTGAACATGGCTAGGTTCCGTAGCATCGGTGAACACGGCTATGTTCCGTAGTATCGGTGAACACGGTTAGGATATCCGTAGTATCGGTGAACACGGCTAGGATATCCATAGTATCGGTGAACACGCCTAGGATACATATCATCTGTGAAAACGGCTAGGATACATAGTATCGGTGAACACGGCTAGGATACATAGTATCGGTGAACATGGCTAGGATATCCGTAGTATCGTTGAACACGGCAAGGATATCCGTAGTACCGGTGAACACGGCTAGGTTCCGTAGTATCGGTGAACACGGCTAGGTTCCGTAGTATCGGTGAACATGGCTAGGATATCCGTAGTATCGGTGAACACGGCTAGGTTCCGTAGTATCGGTGAACACGGCTAGGATATCAGTAGTACCGGTAAACACGGCTAGGATATCCATAGTATCGGTGAACATGGCTAGGATATCCATAGTATCGGTGAACATGGCTAGGATATCCATAGTATCGATGAACACGGCTAGGATATCCATAGTATCGGTGAACAAGGCTAGGTTCGGTAGCATCGGTGAACACGGCTAGGATACATATCATCGGTGAACACGGCTAGGATCCATCGTATCTATGTACACGGCTAGGATATCCAAAGTATCTGTGAACACGGCTAGTATCCATCGTATCTATGAACACGGCTAGGATATCCAAAGTATCTGTGAACACGGCTAGGGTCCATCGTATCTGTGAACAAGGCTAGGATATCCAAAGTATCTGTGAACACGGCTAGGACCCATCGTATCTATGAATACGCCTAGGATATCCATAGTATATGTGAACACGGCTAGGATATCCAAAGTATCTGTGAACACGTCTAAGATCCATAGTATCTGTGAATACGGCTAGGTTCCGTAGTATCGATGAACACGGCTAGGATATCCATAGTATCTGTGAATACGGCTAGGTTCCGTAGTATCGGTGAACACGGCTAGGTTCCGTAGTATCGATGAACACGGCTAGGATATCCATAGTATCTCTAAACACGGCTAGGTTCCGTAGTATTGGTGAACACGGCTAGGATATCCATAGTATCTGTGAACACGGCTAGGTTCCGTAGTATCGGTGAACACGGCTATGTTCCGTAGTATCGGTGAACACGGCTAAGATATCCGTAGCATCGGTGAACACGGCTAGGATATCCATAGTATCTGTGAACACGGCTAGGTTCCGTAGCATCGGTGAACACGGCTAGGATATCCATAGCATCGGTGAACACGGCTAGGATATCCATAGCATCGGTGAACACGGCTAAGATACATAGCATCGGTGAACACGGCTAGGATATCCGTATTATCGGTGAACACGGCTAGGATATCCATAGTATCTGTGAACACGGCTAGGTTCCGTAGTATCGGTGAACACGGCTAGGTTCCGTAGTATCGGTGAACACGGCTAGGATATCCGTAGTATCGGTGAACACGGCTAGGTACCGTAGTATCTGTGAACACGGTTAGGATATCCATAGTATCGGTGAACACGGCTAGGATACATATCATCGGTGAACACGGCTAGGATGCATAGTATCGGTGAACACGGCTAGGATGCATATCTTCGGTTAACACGGCTAGGATACATATTATCGGTGAACACGGCTAGGTTACATAGTATCGGTGAACACGGCTAGGTTACATAGTATCGGTGAACACGGCTAGTATACATATCATCGGTGAACACGGCTAGGATACATAGTATCGGTGAACACGGCTAGGATACCTATCATCGGTGAACACGGCTAGACTAGTATCGGTGAACACGGCTAGGTACCGTAGTATCGGTGAACACAGCTAGGATATCCATAATATATGTGAACACGGCTAGGATATCCATAGTATCTGTGAACACGGCTAGGATATCCATAGTATCTGTGAACACGGCTAGGATATTCATAGTATCTGTGAACACGGCTAGGATATCCATAGTATCTGTGAACACGGCTAGGATATACATAGTATCTGTGAACACGGCTAGGTACCGTAGTATCGGTGAACACAGCTAGGATATCCATAATATATGTGAACACGGCTAGGATATCCATAGTATCTGTGAACAGGGCTAGGATATCCATAGTATCTGTGAACACGGCTAGGATATCCATAGTATCTGTGAACACGGCTAGGATATCCATAGTATCTGTGAACACGGCTAGGATATCCATAGTATCTGTGAACACGGCTAGGTACCGTAGTATCGGTGAACACGGCTAGGTTCCGTAGTATCGGTGAACACGGCTAGGTTCCGTAGTATCGGTGAACACGGCTAGGTTCCGTAGTATCGGTGAACACGGCTAGGATATCCGTAGTATCGGTGAACACGGCTAGGTACCGTAGTATCTGTGAACACGGCTAGGATATCCATAGTATCGGTGAACACGGCTAGGATACATATCATCGGTGAACACGGCTAGGATGCATAGTATCGGTGAACACGGCTAGGATGCATATCTTCGGTTAACACGGCTAGGATACATATTATCGGTGAACACGGCTAGGTTACATAGTATCGGTGAACACGGCTAGGTTACATAGTATCGGTGAACACGGCTAGTATACATATCATCGGTGAACACGGCTAGGATACATAGTATCGGTGAACACGGCTAGGTACCGTAGTATCGGTGAACACAGCTAGGATATCCATAATATATATGAACACGGCTAGGATATCCATAGTATCTGTGAACACGCCTAGGATATCCATAGTATCTGTGAACACGGCTAGGATTTCCATAGTATCTGTGAACACGGCTAGGATATCCATAGTATCTGTGAACACGGCTAGGATATCCATAGTATCTGTGAATACGGCTAGGTACCGTAGTATCGGTGAACACAGCTAGGATATCCATAATATATGTGAACACGGCTAGGATATCCATAGTATCTGTGAACAGGGCTAGGATATCCATAGTATCTGTGAACACGGCTAGGATATCCATAGTATCTGTGAACACGGCTAGGATATCCATAGTATCTGTGAACACGGCTAGGATATCCATAGTATCTGTGAACACGGCTAGGTACCGTAGTATCGGTGAACACGGCTAGGTTCCGTAGTATCGGTGAACACGGCTAGGTTCCGTAGTATCTGTGAACACGGCTAGGATATCCGTAGTATCGGTGAACACGGCTAGGATATCCATAGTATCGGTGAACACGGCTAGGATATCCATAGTATCGGTGAACACGACTAGGTTCCGTAGTATTGGTGAACACGGCTAGGATATCCGTAGTATCGGTGAACACGGCTAGGATGCATAGTATCGGTGAACACGGCTAGGATGCATATCTTCGGTTAACACGGCTAGGATACATATTATCGGTGAACACGGCTAGGATATCCATAGTATCTGTGAACACGGCTAGGTTCCGTAGTATCGGTGAACACGGCTAGGTTCCGTAGTATCGGTGAACACGGCTAGGATATCCGTAGTATCGGTGAACACGGCTAGGTACCGTAGTATCTGTGAACACGGTTAGGATATCCATAGTATCGGTGAACACGGCTAGGATACATATCATCGGTGAACACGGCTAGGATGCATAGTATCGGTGAACACGGCTAGGATGCATATCTTCGGTTAACACGGCTAGGATACATATTATCGGTGAACACGGCTAGGTTACATAGTATCGGTGAACACGGCTAGTATACATATCATCGGTGAACACGGCTAGGATACATAGTATCGGTGAACACGGCTAGGATACCTATCATCGGTGAACACGGCTATGATACATAGTATCGGTGAACACGGCTAGGTACCGTAGTATCGGTGAACACAGCTAGGATATCCATAATATATGTGAACACGGCTAGGATATCCATAGTATCTGTGAACACGGCTAGGATATCCATATTATCTGTGAACACGGCTAGGATATCCATAGTATCTGTGAACACGGCTAGGATATCCATAGTATCTGTGAACACGGCTAGGATATACATAGTATCTGTGAACACGGCTAGGTACCGTAGTATCGGTGAACACAGCTAGGATATCCATAATATATGTGAACACGGCTAGGATATCCATAGTATCTGTGAACAGGGCTAGGATATCCATAGTATCTGTGAACACGGCTAGGATATCCATAGTATCTGTGAACACGGCTAGGATATCCATAGTATCTGTGAACACGGCTAGGATATCCATAGTATCTGTGAACACGGCTAGGATATCCATAGCATCGGTGAACACGGCTAGGATATCCATAGCATTGGTGAACACGGCTAAGATACATAGCATCGGTGAACACGGCTGGGATATCCGTATTATCGGTGAACACGGCTAGGATATCCATAGTATCTGTGAACACGGCTAGGTTCCGTAGTATCGGTGAACACGGCTAGGTTCCGTAGTATCGGTGAACACGGCTAGGATATCCGTAGTATCGGTGAACACGGCTAGGTACCGTAGTATCTGTGAACACGGCTAGGATATCCATAGTATCGGTGAACACGGCTAGGATACATATCATCGGTGAACATGGCTAGGATGCATAGTATCGGTGAACACGGCTAGGATGCATATCTTCGGTTAACACGGCTAGGATACATATTATCGGTGAACACGGCTAGGTTACATAGTATCGGTGAACACGGCTAGGTTACATAGTATCGGTGAACACGGCTAGTATACATATCATCGGTGAACACGGCTAGGATACATAGTATCGGTGAACACGGCTAGGATACCTATCATCGGTGAACACGGCTATGATACATAGTATCGGTGAACACGGCTAGGTACCGTAGTATCGGTGAACACAGCTAGGATATCCATAATATATGTGAACACGGCTAGGATATCCATAGTATCTGTGAACACGGCTAGGATATCCATAGTATCTGTGAACACGGCTAGGATATCCATAGTATCTGTGAACACGGCTAGGATATCCATAGTATCTGTGAACACGGCTAGGATATCCATAGTATCTGTGAACACGGCTAGGATATCCATAGTATCTGTGAACACGGCTAGGTACCGTAGTATCGGTGAACACAGCTAGGATATCCATAATATATGTGAACACGGCTAGGATATCCATAGTATCTGTGAACAGGGCTAGGATATCCATAGTATCTGTGAACACGGCTAGGATATCCATAGTATCTGTGAACACGGCTAGGATATCCATAGTATCTGTGAACACGGCTAGGATATCCATAGTATCTGTGAACACGGCTAGGATATCCATAGTATCTGTGAACACGGCTAGGTACCGTAGTATCGGTGAACACAGCTAGGATATCCATAATATATGTGAACACGGCTAGGATATCCATAGTATCTGTGAACAGGGCTAGGATATCCGTAGTATCGGTGAACACGGCTAGGTACCGTAGTATCTGTGAACACGGTTAGGATATCCATAGTATCGGTGAACACGGCTAGGATACATATCATCGGTGAACACGGCTAGGATGCATAGTATCGGTGAACACGGCAAGGATGCATATCTTCGGTTAACACGGCTAGGATACATATTATCGGTGAACACGGCTAGGTTACATAGTATCGGTGAACACGGCTAGGTTACATTGTATCGGTGAACACGGCTAGTATACATATCATCGGTGAACACGGCTAGGATACATAGTATCGGTGAACACGGCTAGGATACCTATCATCGATGAACACGGCTATGATACATAGTATCGGTGAACACGGCTAGGTACCGTAGTATCGGTGAACACAAATAGGATATCCATAATATCTGTGAACAGGGCTAGGATATCCATAGTATCTGTGAACACGGCTAGGATATCCATAGTATCTGTGAACACGGCTAGGATATCCATAGTATCTGTGAACACGGCTAGGATATCCATAGTATCTGTGAACACGGCTAGGATATCCATAGTATCTGTGAACACGGCTAGGATATCCATAGTATCTGTGAATACGGCTAGGTACCGTAGTATCGGTGAACACAGCTAGGATATCCATAATATATGTGAACACGGCTAGGATATCCATAGTATCTGTGAACAGGGCTAGGATATCCATAGTATCTGTGAACACGGCTAGGATATCCATAGTATCTGTGAACACGGCTAGGATATCCATAGTATCTGTGAATACGGCTAGGTACCGTAGTATCGGTGAACACAGCTAGGATATCCATAATATATGTGAACACGGCTAGGATATCCATAGTATCTGTGAACAGGGCTAGGATATCCATAGTATCTGTGAAAACGGCTAGGATATCCATAGTATCTGTGAACACGGCTAGGTACCGTAGTATCGGTGAACACGGCTAGGTTCCGTAGTATCGGTGAACACGGCTAGGTTCCGTAGTATCGGTGAACACGGCTAGGATATCCGTAGTATCGGTGAACACGGCTAGGATATCCATAGTATCGGTGAACACGGCTAGGATATCCATAGTATCGGTGAACACGACTAGGTTCCGTAGTATCGGTGAACACGGCTAGGATATCCGTAGTATCGGTGAACACGGCTAGGATATCCATAGTATCTGTGAACACGGCTAGGATATCCATAGTATCTGTGAACACGGCTAGGATATCCATAGTATCTGTGAATACGGCTAGGTACCGTAGTATCGGTGAACACAGCTAGGATATCCATAATATATGTGAACACGGCTAGGATATCCATAGTATCTGTGAACAGGGCTAGGATATCCATAGTATCTGTGAACACGGCTAGGATATCCATAGTATCTGTGAACACGGCTAGGATATCCATAGTATCTGTGAATACGGCTAGGTACCGTAGTATCGGTGAACACAGCTAGGATATCCATAATATATGTGAACACGGCTAGGATATCCATAGTATCTGTGAACAGGGCTAGGATATCCATAGTATCTGTGAAAACGGCTAGGATATCCATAGTATCTGTGAACACGGCTAGGTACCGTAGTATCGGTGAACACGGCTAGGTTCCGTAGTATCGGTGAACACGGCTAGGTTCCGTAGTATCGGTGAACACGGCTAGGATATCCGTAGTATCGGTGAACACGGCTAGGATATCCATAGTATCGGTGAACACGGCTAGGATATCCATAGTATCGGTGAACACGACTAGGTTCCGTAGTATCGGTGAACACGGCTAGGATATCCGTAGTATCGGTGAACACGGCTAGGTACCGTAGTATCGGTGAACACGGCTAGGATATCCATAGTATCGGTGAACACGGCTAGGATACATATCATCGGTGAACACGGCTAGGATACATAGTATCGGTGAACACGGCTAGGATGCATATCTTCGGTTAACACGGCTAGGAATCATATTATCGGTGAACACGGCTAGGTTACATAGTATCGGTGAACACGGCTAGGATACATATCATCGGTGAACACGGCTAGGTTACATAGTATCGGTGAACACGGCTAGGATACATATCATCGGTGAACACGGCTAGGATACATAGTATCGGTGAACACGGCTAGGATACCTATCATCGGTGAACACGGCTAGGATACATAGTATCGGTGAACACGGCTAGGTACCGTAGTATCGGTGAACACGGCTAGGATATCCATAATATCTGTGAACACGGCTAGGATATCCGTAGTATCGGTGAACACGGCTAGGATATCCATAGTATCTGTGAACACGGCTAGGATATCCGTAGTATCTGTGAACACGGCTAGGATATCCATAGTATCTGTGAACACGTCTAAGATCCATAGTATACATGTCTCTCCATCAAGTCTTGTATTAAATACATGTCTCTCCACCAAGTCTTGTATTAAATACATGTCTCTCCACCAAGTCTTATATTAAATACATGTCTCTCCACCAAGTCTTGTATTAAATACATGTCTCTCCACCAAGTCTTGTATTAACTTCATGTCTCTCCACCAAGTCTTGTATTAAATACATGTCTCTCCACCAAGTCTTGCATTAAATACATGTCTCTCCACCAAGTCTTGTATTAAATACATGTCTCTCCATCAAGTCTTGTATGAACCTCATGTCTCTCCACCAAGTCTTGTATTAAATACATGTCTCTCCACCAAGTCTTGTATTAAATACATGTCTCTCCACCAAGTCTTGTATTAAATACATGTCTCTCCACCAAGTCTTGTATTAAATACATGTCTCTCCACCAAGTCTTGTATTAAATACATGTCTCTCCACCAAGTCTTGTATTAACTTCATGTCTCTCCACCAAGTCTTGTATTAACTTCATGTCTCTCCACCAAGTCTTATATTAAATACATGTCTCTCCACCAAGTCTTGTATTAAATACATGTCTCTCCACCAAGTCTTGTATTAACTTCATGTCTCTCCACCAAGTCTTGTATTAAATACATGTCTCTCCACCAAGTCTTGAATTAAATACATGTCTCTCCACCAAGTCTTATATTAAATACATGTCTCTCCACCAAGTCTTGTATTAAATACATGTCTCTCCATCAAGTCTTGTATTAAATACATGTCTCTCCACCAAGTCTTGTATTAAATACATGTCTCTCCATCAAGTCTTGTATTAAATACATGTCTCTCCACCAAGTCTTGTATTAAATACATGTCTCTCCACCAAGTTTTGTATTAAATACATGTCTCTCCATCAAGTCTTGCAGTAAATGCATGTCTCTCCATCAAGTCTTGCAGTAAATGCATGTCTCTCCACCAAGTCTTGCAGTAAATGCATGTCTCTCCATCAAGTCTTGCAGTAAATGCATGTCTCTCCACCAAGTCTTGCAGTAAATGCATGTCTCTCCATCAAGTCTTGCAGTAAATGCATGTCTCTCCACCAAGTCTTGTATTAACTTCATGTCTCTCCACCAAATATTGTATTAAATGCATATCTCTCCATCAAGTCTTGCAGTAAATGCATGTCTCTCCATCAAGTCTTGCAGTAAATGCATGTCTCTCCACCAAGTCTTGTATTAACTTCATGTCTCTCTATCAAGTCTTGCAGTAAATGCATGTCTCTCCACCAAGTATTGTATTAAATTCATGTCTCTCTATCAAGTCTTGCAGTAAATGCACCATACGAATGTATATTGACAGTCCTGGTAAACATCCAGCAAAGGGTTTTGGAGATGAAGGTACTGACACTCTTTGTATTGTTAAAGCTGTAATTCCACTAAGCGTCATACAAGCCGATCGGGATTATAATATGCATAACTATTACGTTACTGATGTTTCCTGCACGGTTTGGTGAAAATTCAACACGTTGACAGGATAATGTGGCTATACAGAGAGACAGAGTGGCAGAGAGGGAGAGAGAGACACAGAGAGATGGAGGGAGGGAGAGACAGAGACACAGATAGAGAAAGATATGGAGAGAAGGATAACACAGACAGACAGACAGACAGACAGACAGGACAGACAGACAGACAGACAGAACAGACAGACAGACAGACAGACAGACAGACAGACAGACAGACAGACAGACAGACAGACAGACAGACAGACAGACAGACAGACAGACAGACAGACAGACAGACAGACAGACAGACAGACAGACAGACAGACAGACAGACAGACAGACAGACAGACAGACAGACAGACAGACAGACAGACAGACAGACAGACAGACAGACAGACAGACAGACAGACAGACAGACAGACAGACATGTATTTTCTATATTTGTTTATTATTTATATATCTGTACTACAGTATGTTTCAAACTATTGTTAGATGTATGTCATGCCCATCCCAGCATCTCGCCATTCCATCACACGACACCATCATGTATTTATCAACGCTCTCCATACGGATGTCAATGCTGTGTTGGTGGTCGTTGCTTAGACTAGAGAGGATGCCTTTGACAACGTGACCCTGTTTCATGTCATCAATGTCATACTGGTGAATTACTAGGAAGTGATCGTGCAAACCGGGCGGGTCGCGTGTTGTTGGCGGCACCTGAATCATTAATCAGTATAGATAGATGGTGATTTATGTAATTCAACATATACCAACATGGACAAATAAACTCGTACATATATGTGGTATACACTGGTACTTCCATGGAATGGAAATTCAAATGGCTCATTATTAGGGATGGGAGCGAATATTGATTCATTATTAGGGATGGGAGCGAATATTGGTTCATTATTACGGATGGGAGCGAATATTGGTTCATTATTAGGGATGGGAGCGAATATTGGTTCATTATTAGGGACGGGAGCGAATATTGGCTCATTATTAGGGATGGGAGCGAATATTGGCTCATTATTAGGGATGGGAGCGAATATTGGCTCATTATTAGGTATGGGAGCGAATATTGGCTCATTATTAAGGATGGGAGCGAATATTGGCTCATTATTAGGGATGGGAGCGAATATTGGCTCATTATTAGGGATGGGAGCGAATATTGGCTCATTATTAGGGATGAGAGCGAATATTGACTCATTATTAGGGATAGGACCGAATATTGGCTCATTATTAGGGATGGGAGCGGATATTGGCTCATTATTAGGGATGGGAGCGAATATTGGCCAATTATTAGGGATGAGAGCGAATATTGGTTCATTATTAGGGATGGGAGCGAATATTGGCTCATTATTAGGGATGAGAGCGAATATTGGTTCATTATTAGGGATGGGAGCGAATATTGGCTCATTATTAGGGATGGGACCGAATTTTGGCTCATTATTAGTGATGGGACCGAATATTAACTCATTATTAGGGATGGGACCGAATATTGGCTCATTATTAGGGATGGGACCGAATATTGGCTCATTATTAGGGATGGGAGCGAATATTGGCTCATTATTAGGGATAGGAGCGAATATTGGCTCATTATTAGGGATGGGAGCGAATATTGGCTCAGTATTAGGGATGGGAGCGAATATTGGCTCATTATTAGGGATGGGAGCGAATATTGGCTCATTATTAGGGATAGGAGCGAATATTGGCTCATTATTAGGGATGGGAGCGAATATTGGTTCATTATTTGTATTATGTTTGTATTATATTACTAGTGATAGTGCTCTGCCATATGTGGGTGTGGGAAGATGTAATACATATAATACCGGTGTATGTGGGTGTGGGAAGATGTAATACATATAATACCGGTGTATGTGGGTGTGGGAAGATATAATACATATAATACCGGTGTATATGGGAAGATATAATACATATAATACCGGTGTATGTGGGAAGATATAATACATATAATACCGGTGTATATGGGAAGATATAATACATATAATACCGGTGTATATGGGAAGATATAATACATATAATACCGGTGTATGTGGGTGTGGGAAGATATAATACATATAATACCGGTGTATGTGGGAAGATATAATACATATAATACCGGTGTATGTGGGAAGATATAATACATATAATACCGGTGTATGTGGGTGTGGGAAGATGTAATACATATAATACCGGTGTATGTGGGAAGATATAATACATATAATACCGGTGTATATGGGAAGATATAATACATATAATACCGGTGTATATGGGAAGATGTAATACATATAATACCGGTGTATGTGGGAAGATATAATACATATAATACCGGTGTATGTGGGAAGATATAATACATATAATACCGGTGTATGTGGGGGAAGATATAATACATATAATACCGGTGTATGTGGGTGTGGAAGATATAATACATATAATACCGGTGTATGTGGATGTGGGAAGATATAATACATATAATACCGGTGTATGTGGGTGTGGGAAGATATAATACATATAATACCGGTGTATGTGGGAAGATATAATACATATAATACCGGTGTATGTGGGAAGATATAATACATATAATACCGGTGTATATGGGAAGATATAATACATATAATACCGGTGTATGTGGGAAGATATAATACATATAATACCGGTGTATGTGGGTGTGGGAAGATATAATACATATAATACCGGTGTATATGGGAAGATATAATACATATAATACCGGTGTATGTGGGAAGATATAATACATATAATACCGGTGTATGTGGGAAGATATAATACATATAATACCGGTGTATGTGGGAAGATATAATACATATAATACCGGTGTATGTGGGTGTGGGAAGATGTAATACATATAATACCGGTGTATGTGGGAAGATATAATACATATAATACCGGTGTATGTGGGAAGATATAATACATATAATACCGGTGTATGTGGGAAGATATAATACATATAATACCGGTGTATGTGGGTGGGAAGATTAATACATATAATACCGGTGTATGTGGGTGTGGGAAGATGTAATACATATAATACCGGTGTATGTGGGTTGGGAGATATAATACATATAATACCGGTGTATGTGGTGTGGGAAGATGTAATACATATAATACCGTGTATGTGGGTGTGGGAAGATATAATACATATAATACCGGTGTATGTGGGTGTGGGAAGATGTAATACATATAATACCGGTGTATGTGGGTGTGGGAAGATATAATACATATAATACCGGTGTATGTGGGTGTGGGAAGATATAATACATATAATACCGGTGTATGTGGGGTGGGAAGATATAATACATATAATACCGGTGTATGTGGGTGTGGGAAGATATAATACATATAATACCGGTGTATGTGGGTGTGGGAAGATGTAATACATATAATACCGGTGTATGTGGGAAGATATAATGCATATAATACCGGTGTATGTGGATGTGGGAAGATGTAATACATATAATACCGGTGTATGTGGGTGTGGGAAGATGTAATACATATAATACCGGTGTATGTGGATGTGGGAAGATGTAATACATATAATACCGGTGTATGTGGATGTGGGAAGATGTAATACATATAATACCGGTGTATGTGGATGTGGGAAGATGTAATACATATAATACCGCTGTATGTGGGTGTGGGAAGATGTAATACATATAATACCGGTGTATATGGGAAGATGTAATACATATAATACCGGTGTATGTGGGAAGATATAATACATATAATACCGGTGTATGTGGGTGTGGGAAGATATAATACATATAATACCGGTGTATATGGGAAGATATAATACATATAATACCGGTATATGGAAGATATAATACATATAATACCGGTGTATTGGGAAGATGTATACATATAATACCGGTGTATGTGGGAAGATATATACATAACCGGTGTATGTGGGAAGATGTAATACATATAATACCGGTGTATGTGGTGTGGGAAGATGTAATACATATAATACCGGTGTATGTGGGTGTGGGAAGATGTAATACATATAATACCGGTGTATGTGGATGTGGGAAGATGTAATACATATAATACCGGTGTATGTGGGTGTGGGAAGATGTAATACATATAATACCGGTGTATGTGGGAAGATATAATACATATAATACCGGTGTATATGGGAAGATATAATACATATAATACCGGTGTATGTGGATGTGGGAAGATGTAATACATATAATACCGGTGTATGTGGTGGGATATAATACATATAATACCGGTGTTTGTGGGAAGATATAATACATATAATACCGGTGTAGGTGGGAAGATGTAATACATATAATACCGGTGTATATGGGAAGATATAATACATATAATACCGGTGTATGTGGGAAGATATAATACATATAATACCGGTGTATATGGGTGTGGGAAGATATAATACATATAATACCGGTGTATGTGGGTGTGGGAAGATATAATACATATAATACCGGTGTATGTGGGAAGATATAATACATATAATACCGGTGTATGTGGGAAGATATAATACATATAATACCGGTGTATGTGGGAAGATGTAATACATATAATACCGGTGTATGTGGTGTGGGAAGATGTAATACATATAATACCGGTGTATGTGGGAAGATATAATACATATAATACCGGTGTATGTGGGAAGATGTAATACATATAATACCGGTGTATGTGGGTTGGAAGAGTAATACATATAATACCGGTGTATGTGAAGATGTAATACATATAATACGGTGTATTGGGAAGATTAAACATATAATACCGGTGTATTGGGAAGATGTAATACATATAATACCGGTGTATGTGGGTGTGGGAAGATGTAATACATATAATACCGTGTATGTGGATGTGGGAAGATATAATACATATAATACCGCTGTATGTGGGTGTGGGAAGATGTAATACATATAATACCGGTGTATATGGGAAGATATAATACATATAATACCGGTGTATGTGGGAAGATATAATACATATAATACCGGTGTATGTGGGAAGATATAATACATATAATACCGGTGTATGTGGGTGTGGGAAGATATAATACATATAATACCGGTGTATGTGGGAAGATTAATACATATAATACCGGTGTATGTGGGAAGATGTAATACATATAATACCGGTGTATGTGGGTTGGGAAGATATAATACATATAATACCGGTGTATGTGGGAAGATGTAATACATATAATACCGGTGTATGTGGGTGTGGGAAGATGTAATACATATAATACCGGTGTATGTGGATGTGGGAAGATGTAATACATATAATACCGCTGTATGTGTGTGGGAAGATGTAATACATATAATACCGGTGTATATGGGAAGATATAATACATATAATACCGGTGTATATGGGAAGATATAATACATATAATACCGGTGTATATGGGAAGATATAATACATATAATACCGGTGTATGTGGGAAGATGTAATACATATAATACCGGTGTATGTGGGGTGGGAAGATATAATACATATAATACCGGTGTATGTGGGAAGATATAATACATATAATACCGGTGTATGTGGGAAGATATAATACATATAATACCGGTGTATGTGGGAAGATGTAATACATATAATACCGGTGTATGTGGGTGTGGGAAGATATAATACATATAATACCGGTGTATGTGGGTGTGGGAAGATGTAATACATATAACACCGGTGTATGTGGGAAGATATAATACATATAATACCGGTGTATATGGGAAGATATAATACATATAATACCGGTGTATATGGGAAGATATAATACATATAATACCGGTGTATGTGGGAAGATATAATACATATAATACCGGTGTAGGTGGGAAGATATAATACATATAATACCGGTGTATATGGGAAGATATAATACATATAATACCGGTGTATGTGGGAAGATATAATACATATAATACCGGTGTTTGTGGGAAGATATAATACATATAATACCGGTGTATGTGGGAAGATATAATACATATAATACCGGTGTATGTGGGAAGATATAATACATATAATACCGGTGTATGTGGGAAGATGTAATACATATAATACCGGTGTATATGGGAAGATATAATACATATAATACCGGTGTATGTGGGAAGATATAATACATATAATACCGGTGTATGTGGGAAGATGTAATACATATAATACCGGTGTATGTGGGAAGATATAATACATATAATACCGGTGTATGTGGGAAGATGTAATACATATAATACCGGTGTATGTGGGTGTGGGAAGATATAATACATATAATACCGGTGTATGTGGGAAGATATAATACATATAATACCGGTGTATGTGGGAAGATGTAATACATATAAT